>CM077923.1:91252329-91409829 GCA_039797435.1 Crotalus adamanteus | reverse complement strand
GAGATCGTGAATTCTAGTCCCGCCTTAAGCATGAAAGTTGGCTGGGGTGCCTTTGGACCAATCACTAAGAGATCGTGAATTCTACTCCTGCCTTAAGCATGAAAGTTGTTTGGGGTGCCTTTGGACCAATCACTAAGAGATCGTGAGTTCTAGTCCTGCCTTAAGCATGAAAGTTGTTTGGGGTGCTTTTGGGCCAATCACCAGGAGATCGTGAGTTCTAGTCCCGCCTTAAGCATGAAAGTTGACTGGGGTGCCTTTGGGCCAATCACCAGGAGATCGTGAGTTCCAGTCCCGCCTTAAGCATGAAAACAAACTAGGGTGCCTTTGGACCAATCACCAGGAGATCGTGAATTCTAGTCCCGCCTTAAGCATGAAAGTTGGCTGGGGTGCCTTTGGGCCAATCACCAGGAGATCGTGAGTTCTAGTCCTGCCTTAAGCATGAAAGTTGGCTGGGGTGCCTTTGGGCCAATCACCAGGAGATCGTGAGTTCTAGTCCCGCCTTAAGCATGAAAGTTGGCTGGGGTGCCTTTGGGCGAATCACCAGGAGATCGTGAGTTCTAGTCCCGCCTTAAGCATGAAAGCCGGCTGGGGTGCCTTTGGACCAATCACCAGGAGATCGTGAGTTCTAGTCCTGCCTTAAGCATGAAAGTTGTTTGGGGTGCTTTTGGGCCAATCACCAGGAGATCGTGAGTTCTAGTCCCGCCTTAAGCATGAAAGTTGACTGGGGTGCCTTTGGGCCAATCACCAGGAGATCGTGAGTTCTAGTCCTGCCTTAAGCATGAAAGTTGGCTGGGGTGCCTTTGGGCCAATCACCAGGAGATCGTGAGTTCTAGTCCCGCCTTAAGCATGAAAGTCGGCTGGGGTGCCTTTGGACCAATCACCAGGAGATCGTGAGTTCTAGTCCTGCCTTAAGCATGAAAGTTGTTTGGGGTGCTTTTGGGCCAATCACCAGGAGATCGTGAGTTCTAGTCCCGCCTTAAGCATGAAAGTTGACTGGGGTGCCTTTGGGCCAATCACCAGGAGATCGTGAGTTCCAGTCCCGCCTTAAGCATGAAAACAAACTAGGGTGCCTTTGGACCAATCACCAGGAGACGGTGAGTTCTAGTCTGTGTTACTGCACAGCCTCATTATCCTGAAATTTTATCTGCCCATCACATTCCAAGTCCCTTCGGTCCTGTGAATTTTTTTTTTTTAACTTTGCTTGCTTGAACTCCCAGAGATTGGCAGATCGGCCGACACAAAAACAGTGCCCACAATGTCTAGTGGCAAGCCGTTCCACTGGCAAATTGTTCTTCCCGTCAGGAAATGCCTCCTTAGTTCCAGGCTGGTCTTCCACCCGTTAAGGTCTTGTCCTGTTGGGCAAATCGGGCGACTAGACCTGGCTGACCAGTTTAGGATTAGGTTCCTGCTTTGAATTTCCCCCACCCCAAATAAATGACTTCCCTAACCAGGAGGGCATGCCAACAGATCCCACTTGGAGACAGGAGGATGCAGAAGTAAAGAAAGGCTGGCCCTGCTCAGCCCTTCACACCTACCCAGCCCTAATTCACCGCAGGCTAATTGCAGCCACAGACCCAGTTCCACCACGTCTCTTTTCCATTATAGCCCGGGGAGACTGGAAGCCGTAACAGGGACCAAAATGGTTGGAACGGCTACAAGAAGCCAAGGGGACACAGGTTGGCCTGGGTTGACCAATAAATGCATAATAATTAGCCCGGGCCAATGTTAATGAATTATTAACTGCCCTGAATAATTGAAGGCTTTTGTTTCGCTTCGTTTTCTTGCCCTGACCCAATGGCCGATTCCATGACGGACAGCCGTCGATGGAGGGGCTGGAGAAGAATTGGCTTTTTTTTTTTTTTTTAACCTCTTGCCAGTTTCCACGCAGAGAGGCAGGGGAAGAAATCACGCAGACCTAATTCTAACAAGCAGCTGTAGAAAAGATATCAATTTCCCCCAGAAATCGTGGGTGCTCCGTCACTGGAGATTTTCAAGAAGAGACTAGACAATCACCTGTCTGAGATGGTGTAGGTTCTCCTGCTTGAGCAGGGGGCTGGACTAGAAGACCTCCAGGGTCCCTTCTATTCTATTCTATTCTATTCTATTCTATTCTATTCTATTCTATTCTATTCTATTCTATTCTATTCTATTCTATCCTAGTCTAGTCTAGTCCATATATTCTATTCTATTCTATTCTATTCTATTCTATTCTATTCTATTCTATTCTATTCTATTCTACTCTACTCTACTCTACTCTACTCTACTCTACTCTACTCTACTCTATTCTATTCTATTCTATTCTATTCTATTCTATTCTATTCTATTCTATTCTATTCTATTCCATATAGTCTAGTCTAGTCTAGTCTAGTCTAGTCTAGTCCAGTCTATTCCATATATTCTATTCTGTTCTGTTCTAGTCTAATCTAGTCTAGTCTATTCCATATTTTCTATTCTATTCTATTCTATTCTATTCTATTCTATTCTATTCTATTCTATTCTATTCTATTCTATTCTACTCTACTCTAGTCTAGTCTAGTCCTAGTCTAGTCTATTCTATTCTATTCCATATAGTCTAGTCTAGTCTAGTCTAGTCCAGTCCAGTCCAGTCTATTCCATATATTCTATTCTGTTCTGTTCTAGTCTAGTCTAGTCTATTCCATATTTTCTATTCTATTCTATTCTATTCTATTCTATTCTATTCTATTCTATTCTATTCTATTCTATTCTATTCTATTCTAGTCCAGTCCAGTCCAGTCCAGTCCAGTCCAGTCCAGTCCAGTCCAGTCTAGTCTAGTCCATATATTCTATTCTGTTCTGTTCTGTTCTGTTCTGTTCTATTCTATGAGAGAAGCAACCTACAACTAAGGAGAAATTTCCTGACAGTGGGAACAATTAATCAGTGGAACAACTTGCCTCCAGAAGTTGTGGGTGCTCCAACACTGGAGGGTTGTAAGAGACTGGACAGCCATTAATCTGAATTTATATAGGATCTTCTGCTTCAGCAGCGGGTTGGACTAGAAGACCCCTCAAGGTCCCTTCCAACTCTATTATTCTGCTAGTTATTCTGCTTTGGGGCATAAGGGGGCAAGGGTAGCAACTGGCTGCAACGTCTTAAAGCAGCTGTGTCTTTTCCTGGAGTTGTAGACATGGCTGTTTTAAGAGGTTTCAGGAAGATAGTCGAGTTGGGCTTTAAAGAAGCAGGATGGGGAATGATAGCTTTGAACTTGCAGGCGTCTCATTACCCAACTAGGTTACATCAACAGAGGCTGAACTGAAACTCATGCAGTCTCTGGAGGGCTGGAGGTTACCAATTTCTGATATGGTCAATCAAGGATCACCGTCGGAAGTAGCAAAAGTTCTAATTACAATGTCAAGAGAGAGTTAGTCCTGGTAGTACAGACACAACCAATTATATCTGATCTTAATTGCTAGATACCAGACATCAAGTGTCAGATGCAATTATAAATGCTCTATAAATGCCCCCCCCACTTTGGTAGCAATTCCTCCTTCAGCAAGATTGGTGCTATCTATTCGGAGAACCAGGAGGCAAACTGTGTTCGGATTTATTACTGGAACATTTTAAGTTGATTCTGAGCATTAATGGAACGGGCTGTGGCATTTGGGGCAAAGGTTTGTCCTCCGAGCTTGCTGCTTGACTCCCGGACGTTTCGTTACCCAACTAGGTAACATCTGTGGCATAGTGGTTAGAATGCAGCATTGCAGGCTAATTCTGCCCACTGCCAGCAGTTCGATCCTAACCGGCTCAAGGTTGACTCAGCCTTCCAGCCTTCTGAGGTCAGTAAAATGGGGACCCAGATTGTTGGGGGGGGGGCAATAGGCTGACTCTGTAAACTGCTTAGAGAGGGTTGTAAAACATCATGAAGCGATGTATAAGTCTACATGCTAAGGAAGGAAAGAAGGAAGAAAGGAAGGAAGGAAGAATGGAAGGAAGCAGGGAAGGAAGGAAGGAAGGAAGGAAGAGGAGGGAGGCAAGGAAGGAAGGAAGGAAGGAAGGAAGGAAGGAAGGAAGGAAGGAAGGAAGGAAGGAAGGAAGGAAGGGCTGTGGTGGCGCAGTAGTTAGAATGCAGTGCTGCAGGCAAACTCTGCCCACCACCAGCAGTTCGATCTTGACCGGCTGAAGGTTGACTCAGCCTTCCATCCTTCCGAGGTCGGTAAAATGAGGACCCAGATTGTTGGGGGGGGGGGGAACAGGCTGACTCTGTAAACCATTTAGACTTATAACCACAGTTGTCGCCAGAATTTCCATTGCTAAGCAAAGTGGCTGTTCATCATAATTAACTTTCATCATAACCAACATCGTAACCAATATCATAAACAACATGATAACCAACTTCATAACCGTCATCATAACTAGCATCATAACCAACTGTCATCATAACCAAAATTATTAACTTCATAACCAATATCATAACCACAATTCTAACTGACTTTGTAACCAACATCATAAACAACTGTCATAACCAACATCATAACCAACATCATAACTAACTGTCATCATAACCAACATCATAACCAACATCATAACCAACTTCATAACCATCATAACTAACATCATAACCAACTGTCATCATAACCAAAATTATTAACTTCATAACATATATCATAGCCACAATTGTAACTGACTTCGTAACCAACATCATAACCAACTGTCATCATAACCAACATCATAACCAACTTCATAACCAACATCATAACCAACTTCATAACCATCATAACTAACATCATAACCAACTGTCATCATAACCAAAATTATTAACTTCATAACCAATATCATAGCCATAATTGTAACTGACTTTGTAACCAACATCATAAACAACTGTCATCATAACCAACATCATAACTAACTGTCATCATAACCAACATCATAACCAACTTCATAACCAACATCATAACCAACATCATAACAACTTCATAACCATCATAACTAACATCATAACCAACTGTCATCATAACCAAAATTATTAACTTCATAACCAATATCATAGCCACAATTGTAACTGACTTCGTAACCAACATCATAACCAACTGTCATCATAACCAACATCATAACCAACTTCATAACCAACTTCATAACCAACATCATAACAACTTCATAACCATCATAACTAACATCATAACCAACTGTCATCATAACCAAAATTATTAACTTCATAACCAATATATAGCCACAATTGTAACTGACTTCGTAACCAACATCATAACCAACTGTCATCATAACCAACATCATAACTGTCATCATAACCAACATCATAACCGTCATCATAACCAACTTCATAAGCAACCCCAGGATGGGACAACCGTCGTATATACACACGCCAGTTCCCAAGCACCGGAATTCTGATCACCTGACTATGTGGAAGCTGCGACGGCCGTAAGTGTGAGGACCCGTTTTAAGTCCCTTTTTTCAGCGGCAATCTAACGGTCATTAAACGGGACGGTTGCAAAGCCTGTGCTTGCACAATCAACGCAACTAACGTAGAGAGGTAGGCGTTCGCCAAGATTTCTTCTGCCTCTCCTCAATTTTTTTCTTCCTCTTTTTTAATGCAAATATCACCACGCCGATATAAACTTTACATGGCGATGCGCTGATGAATTGTGACAGCCCCTTAAATTGGATTACCCGGCTTTACAGAGGTGCCATCCAGAAGGATATTATTCCGTCTGCGTCTTCGGGAGCGCAGGGTAAGGTCTGGATGGCTGAGCTTCGCAACGAGAAAGAGGACATGTCTGTGGAGATTCTTTATCCTCCAGTCACATTTGTCCCAAGGTGTTTTTCCGTGAGGCAATTGCATGTTCTTGTTTTTCTTTGAAGACGTTTCGCTTCTCATCCGAGAAGCTTCTTCAGGTTCTGATTGAATGGTGGGGAAATGGAAGGATTTATACTCCTTGCAGACAGCTGGTCATTTGCCTTCTTTTAGAGCAAGGCTAGGTAACCTTGGCTCTTTTTTGACTCGTGGACTTCGACTCCCAGGATTCCTGAGCCAGCCTGGCTCAGCTTGGAAACCTCTCCCTTTCCCCTCAGCGTGGCTGGCTCAGGAATTCTGGAAGTTGAAGTCCACGAGTCCAAAAAGAGCGAAGGTGGCCTAGCCTTGCTCTAAAAGAAGGCAAATGACCAGCTGTCTGTCATTGTCCTCCTTCTCCACCTCCTCCCTGCAAACCCCATCCTTTCTAGCACTGATGATGTTGCCTAGTTGGGTCATGAAACGTCTGCAAGAAAACATCCAAGCTCAGAGAATACCAAGGACCTCACAGTCCTCCTCCTCCTCCTCCTCCTCCTCCTCCTCCTCCTCCTCCTCCTCCTCCTCCTCTTTACAAACCCCTCTCCCTTCTAGCACTGATGATGTTACTTAGTTGGGTCATGAAACGTCTGCAAGGAAACTTCCAAGCTCAGAGAATACCAAGGACCCAACAGTCGTCGTCGTTGTCCTCCTCCTCCTCTCTACAAACCCCTCTCCCTTCTAGCACTGATGATGTTACTTAGTTGGGTCATGAAACGTCTGCAAGGAAACCACAAAGCTCAGAGAGCACCCAGGACCAAGGAGAGAAGCAATCTAGAACTAAGGAGAAATTTCCTAATGGTGAGGACAATTGACCAGTGGAACCGCTTGCCTCCAGAAGCGGTGAATGCTCCAACACTGGAAGTTTTTAAGAAGAGATCGGACAACCATTTGTCTGAAAGGGAGGGAGGGAGGGAGGGAGGGAGGAAGGAAGGAAGGAAGGAAGGAAGGAAGGAAGGAAGGAAGGAAGGAAGGAAGGAAGGAAGGAAGGGCCATGATGGTGCAGTGGTTAGAATGCAGTATTGCAAGCTGACTCTGCCCACTGCCTGGAGTTCGATGTTCATCGGCTCAAGGTTGATTCAGCCTTCAGTCCTTCCACGGTCAATACAATGAGGACCCAGATTGTTGGGGGGAGGGAACATGCTGTAAACCGCTTAGAGAGGCCATGCAAAGCTGTGTGAAGCAGTCTATAAGTCTTATCGCTATTTTTGCAAACTTCCCAAGTTCCACCCCTTCTCCTGTTGATATTTCCATCCATCCACCCGTTTTTCTATCATTTTTAGACGGCGGGTGCAAATATAGCAGTGACGACTGGAGGAATGGACAGGAGAGGAGAAAAATGAACTTGGAAAGGGGCAGGGAAGATTAAAGAAAAATTAGCAAACACGCCGAGGGGACAGAATGGAACAAATGCCGCGATGCGTGTTTCGCATCAACCTTCAGTCTTGAACCTTTTAAAGTGTCAGCCGGTGTGACAGCCCGCCTTTAAAGTTTTATAATAAAAATAAAAAAAAAATAAAAGACGAGAAAAATGATTTAAAGGGAATTAAATCTTCCTACCCGTTTGCGGGCAGGAAGACTCCGAGCCGGGAAACCATGGAGACTGGAGTGTGGAAAACCCAGATATAGACATAAACGCCCTGTTTTTATAAAGATTTTTTTGAAAAAAAGGGAACGAGAAACAAGACAGAAATGCACTTAGCGAGTGCATCAATGCCCTCGGGGGCTTACAGCAATATAACATGTGTAATATGTGTTGTGTATTTAATGGGGGTGGCCAGCAGGAGGGATCTGATTACAATTAAATAGAGTTATCCCTGATTGATACTTTTGATTATCAGATTGGTATTTGTAGATACGTAGGTACGAGAAGCTCTTTCGTTCCTTTGGGGTGTGTTTGTGTGTGTGTGTGTGTTTGGTTCTACTGAATTAATACAGGGAGTCCTCATCGTACGACCGCAACTGAACCCAACATTTTCCGTCGCTAAGTGAGACATTTGTTTTGCTCTGTTTTACGAGTTTTCTCGCCACCGTCGTTAAGCGAGTCCCTGCAAGCGTTAAATTAGTCACACGGTTGTTAAGCGAATCCGGCTTCCCCTGGTCAGAAGTTTGCAAAAGGAGATCACGTGACCCCAGGGGCATGGCGACCGTCATAAATACGAGTCAATGGCCAAGTGTCTTCATTTTGATCGCGTGAGCATGAGAATACTGCGGTGGTCATAAGGGTGAAAAAACGGTCTTAAGTCCCTTTTTTCAGGGCTGTTGTAATTTTGAACGGTCACTAAACAAATTGTTGTAAGTTGAGAACTACCTGTAATACCGTATTTCTCTGAATATAAGACCCAACTGGAAAATAAGCCCTAATAAGCATGATTTTTCAGGATGCTTGTAAAATAAGCCCCAGTTAAGATCATCAGCCAGACGGACCCATTTAGTACCGTATTTCCCCAAATATAAGGCCCAACCGGAATATAAGCCCTAGCGTGATTTTTCAGGATGCTCCGTAATATAAGCCCCACCCCCAAAATAAGCCCCAGTTAAGATGGTCAGCCAGACGGACCTATTTAGTACATCTGTTGCAACCCACGACGGACATATGAAATTATAAAATAAGAATATCAATACATAACTAAATATAAATAAATAACAATATTGACATTATTGATTTGAATCAATGTAGACGGTTGTACATTAGAAATAAGACATCCCTTGAAAATCAGCCCCAGTCTTTTGGAACAAATATTAATATAAGACCCAGTCTTATTTTTGGGGAAATACGGTACCGTATTTTTTTTTTTAAATAAAAGAAATGTATTCGAATCAAATGGTACTTGAAAACAGTAGGTGGATGCCCCAAAGCTGTCTGACAGTTCAAGATTGTTTCCTCTTGAATAAATTGGGAATTAAAAAGCTTGCTGGCTATCAAGAGACTATGGTTAAGGCAGTCCCTGCATTGATGCAATTAACGCGACAGGCGATCCTCAACATACGACTGCCAGAGGGAACAGCGTTTCTGTTGCTAAGCAAGGCGGTTGTTAAATCAGTTGGGTCTGATTTTACGGTGTTTTTCACCGTGGCCATTTAAGCGTGTCACTGTGCTTATTAAGAGGATCATGTGGTCATTAACTTGAATCCAGCTTTCTCCTTTGAGTTTATTTGCCGGGAGCCAGCTGGAAAGGTCACAAAGAGTGATCACATGACCCTGGGATGCTGCAGCAGGCATAAATACATGCCAGTTGCCAGCATCTGAATTTTGATCACCTGACATGTCGTAACGGTTGTATGTGTGAGGACAGGTCGTAAATCACATTTTTTTCCAGTCCCGTTGTAACCTCCAAATGGTTTCTAAAGGAATGATTGTAAGTTGAGGATTACCTGCCCTGCTTTTTTTGGAATAATTCTTTTTCGGGGTTGGCCAAAAGTAGAATTTTGGGAAATATTTTACTCCAGCTAGAACAGTAGTTCTCAAGCTTTTTAATGCCCGACACCCAACCGGTCGTAAGTCGAGGACTACTCAACCAGTCGTAAGTCGAGGATTACCCAACCGGTTGTAAGTCAAGGACTACCCAACCAGTCGTAAGTCGAGGACTATCCCTGCCTGGGAGCACCGCACATGCGTGGTGCCGCCCCCTGTGCCGGCCGAGGCGTAGCTGGCAAGGGGCAGCGACAGCGCAGGGCGACCACCGGCTGGGCCCCCAGCTGGCCCAGCCCAAGGGAGGTAAGGCACCCGCCGGGCCCCACGTGCGCCAGCAACCCTCCCTGCGCCCGCCGGCCTCCCACCTCCCACCCCTGGCCCTCTTTTCCTTACATTGTTAATAGTTGCTCAGCAGGGAGGGGTGGAAGCTTCCAGACAGCTCGCCTTCGCTGCAGACAACTTGCAGCACCGTTTGCAGACTGGGACTTTTGACGGGCTCAGCAGGACAGAGACAGCCTGGACAATTCCTACTGGCTTTGGAAAGCCAATCGAATTAGACTCTGTTCAAGAGAGTCTATTCTGTTGGCTTTCAAAAGCCAATAGAATAAAAGGGAGTAGCACAGCTAAGGAAAAGGGGGGGAAAAATGGCGGACTGCGTTGTTTGGCGACCCCCGTGAAATGGGGTCGCGACCCACAGGTTGAGAACCGCTCAGCTAGAAGATATTTTAGGGGAAAGGCAGAAAATAGCCAACAATTTAATGGCGTAGTAGCATTGAGGTGGTTGCCATCGCTGAGCCTAAATTGGGCCTTGTCTGCTACATCAGCTAACCAAGCTGGCTTCCTTCTTTAATTTTCTGCTGGCTGGGGAATTCTGGGAGTTGAAGTCCACCCATCTTAAACCATGCTGGCTGGGGAATTCTGGGAGTTGAAGTCCACCTGTCTGAACGCAACCAAGTTTCAGAAATGCCACTCTCCCAGGCTCAGGTGTTAAGTTCTCAATCTAGGCCATGTACAAAATTGGCATACACATAAACAAATACATCAATCCCTTGGGCAATTGACCCATTAAGGGGCATCCATTACGATGCCTAAGAGAAAAAGCAGATATTAGTACTGGATTAAACACTCTTTTCAACCAACGCTGCCTTTCCACGATCAATAACGAAGCAGCCTCCGCATGCAGCAAGTTCAAAGTTGCTTACCGCTTATGTTTATGCAGACATAAATATCATTATCGACAAAGCCAGGGAACCGAGGCTCAGATAACCGAAGCAGGGGGCGGTTTCGAGTTACGCGCGCGACACAGAGCCGAGGGAATCCATACCAACTCCCAGGAGACAGTTCTACCTGGGTTCTTTTATCGACTGACAGCTGCAAATGAATGCCAGGGATTATTGTTTTGTTTTTGTGGAGATAAATATTTGGAACGGACGCGATCTTTTTCGGGAAGGCCCCCAAGGGACAGGAAGACGGAGCAAAAAAAAAAAAAATTACACACACACACACACACACACACACACCTGATCTGTCTGCCTCTAAATAGCCCATCCTGAAAATAAATGCATCTGTTTCTTTTCAATATGGTGGACAGTTCTTTCTTTGCCACCCCTGCATAGAAGAATTCACAGAAATGCACCACACGAAATTTTCAATCCATCAAAAAACAGAGATGGGAGTTGGGCGTAACTTCCAGTGTTGGAGCATTCAGCACTTCTGGAGGCAGGTTGTTCCACTGGTTAATTGTTTTCACTGTCAGGAAGTTTCCCCTTAGTTCTAGGTTGCTTCTCTCCTTGATTAGTTTCCACCTGTTGCTTCTTGTCTTGCCTTCAGGCGCTTAGGAGAATAGCTTGACTCCCTCTTCTTTGGGGGAGCCCCTGAGATACTGGAAGACTGCTCTCATGTCCCCCCTCATCCTTCTCTTCGTTAAACTAGACATACCCAATTCCAGCAACCATTCCTTATATGTTTTAGCCTCATCTTTGTTGCTCTTCTCTGCCCTCTTTCTATTCTATTCTATTCTATTCTATTCTATTCTATTCTATTCTATTCTATTCTATTCTATTCTATTCCATTCCATTCCATTCTTTCATATATTCTATTCTATTCTATTCTATTCTATTCTATTCTATTCTATTCTATTCTATTCTATTCTATATTCTTATTCTGTTCTATTCTATTCTATTCTATTCCATTCCATTCCATTCCATTCCATTCCATTCCATTCCATTCCATTCCATTCTATTCTATTCTATTCTATTCTATTCTATTCTATTCTATTCTATTCTATTCTATTCTATTCTATTCTATTCCATTCCATACATTCTATTCTATTCTATTCTATTCTATATTCCTATTCTGTTCTATTTTATCCTATTCTATTCCATTCCATTCCATTCCATTCTTTCATATATTCTATTGTATTTTATTCTATTCTACTCTATTCTTTCTCACTCTTTCTTTTTCTCCCTCTTTTTCTTTTCTTCTCTCTCTCTCTCTCTCTCTCTCTCTCTCTCTCTCTGACTGTCTCTGTCTGTCTGTCTGACTGTCTCTCTCTCTCTCTTTCCCCCCGCTTTTTTGTTGTTTGGTTGTTTTGGTAATTGCTTCTTGAATATCTCTAAGAGACATCTCTAAGATCTTTCGCCTGCTCTTATCTCCTTGTTCACAAAAGAAAGACGATCAAAAGCAGAAAAAAATTAATGGAAAAATTTCACCTGTCCTTTTTTTTTTTTTCCACTCTGGCACAACAGCTTTTTATTTATTAATTTTTTCCTTCTGCACTCATCCGGGTGTCATTGGAAAGGAATTTCCTTCTTATTAAATGCATCCATCTCAGCAGGAGGACAAAAATGATTGAAAACACACTTCTAAGTCTGTGGCTTGTTCTAACAAGATGTTCCCGTTTGGAATTATTTTGTCTGGATAGATTGGTGCTGTGATGCAGAAGCGGCTAAAAAAAAAAAAAAAAGGACATTTTTTTTGCTGCCTGCGCTCTGATTGAGGCAGAGAGAGTAAATGGAGTTGGGCTAACAACCTTTCCATATGCACTGCTTTCATTTTGCATTGTGGGAAAATATCACTTGATTTAATTTTATATAAAGTTTTTGAATTATGGATTTTGGAAAACCCATAGAAATTAAGACAAGCTAATACAGGACAAGAAGGGAGGAAGGAAAAGGAAAGAAGGAAGGAAGGAAGGAAGGAAGGAAGGAAGGAAGGAAGGAAGGAGGGAGGGAGAGAAGGAGGGAGAGGGAAGGAATGAAGGAAGGGAAAGGAAAGAAATAAAGGGAGGGAGGGAAGGAAGGAAGGAAGGGAAAGATAGAAGGAAAAGAAAGAGAAAGAAAGAAGGAAAAGAAAGAAAGAAAAAAGAGAAAGAAGAAAGGAAAGAAAGAAAGAAAGAAAGAAAGAAAGAAAGAAAGAAGAGAAAGGGAGGGAGAGAAGAAAGGAAGGAAGGGAAAGAAAGAAAGAAAGAAAGGGTGAGAGGAAAGGAAGGGAGGGAGAAAGGAAGCGAGGGAGAGAAGAAAGGAAGGAAGGGAAAGAAAGAAAAAGAAGAAAGAAAGAAAGAAAGAAAGAAAGGGAGAGAGGAAAGGAAGAACTCTCTACAGTGCTTTAGAGCGCTCTCTAAGCGATTTACAGAGTCAGCAACTGGTTCCTCGATTTACCGACCTTGAAAGGACGGAAGGCTGAGTCAACTTTGAGCCCAGTCAGGATCGAACTGCTGGCAGTGGGCAGAGTTAGCCTGCAATACTGCATTCTATCCACTGCGCCACCATGGCCGTTCCTTCCTTCCTTCCTTCCTTCCTTCCTTCCTTCCTTCCTTCCTTCCTTCCTTCCTTCCTTCCTTCCTTCCTTCCTTCCTTCCTTCCTTCCTTCCTTCCTTCCTTCCTTCCTTCCGACTTACCAATAGCATTTTGACTTATATCTCGCCCCACAGTGCTTTACAGCCCCCTCTAAGTGGTTTACAGAGTCAGCCTGTCACCCTCCCCCCACCCCCCCAACAATCTGGGTCCTCATTTGACCCGACCGTCAGAAGGATGGACGGCTGAGTCAGCTTTGAACCGGTCAAGATCAAACTCCTGACCGTGGGCAGAGTTTTGCCTGCAATCCTGCATTCTAGCCACTGCGCCACCTTAAAAAGACAACCCCGTGCTGGGAGCAAGCAGCAGGGCAAGGCTGCTATCCATCATCTATTAATAAGTCTGGTGCAGGCTCATCAGGTTGGGGGTGACTGGTGATCATCTTGAAGGTCCCTGCCGATGATCCATCACTCGTCCAAGGACGTTGGACCATTCTTCCAGCTCTCTCCATTCATCTTCTCCTTCCTTTGGCCTTCATCCTTGGCTCCGTTTGAGTCAATCACTCACTCCCATCGTCGGCCCCGAAGGGTGTGAGGACCTGCTCTCTTGATTAGTGCCCGGAGGAAGAGAATGGATTGATTAGTCCTCCATTTGCGGCGTGCGGGAGTCTTGGTAACCGGCTCCAGATCCATAATTCAAAGACGTTTAGCTTCTCTCTCACTCTGGCTTACTGTCCATTTTCACGGTCGTCTCTCTCTCTCTCTCTCTCTCTCTCTCTCTCTCTCTCCCCCCCCCCCCTCGGAAAACATTGATTAGCCAGCCTATTAATTCTGCATGAAAGCATCGGCCTGGCAGGTTTCACGGAGGTGTGATTGACAGAGAGGGCTAGGCAGGAGTAGAACAGTAGAAAGACTGGAGGGTGAGGAGAAATTTCTGGCCAGCGGGCAGATGTTCCACCTAGCCGTCTGCCAGACTGTATTATTGCCCTGCTCACTGCTGTTTTCCTATGGATTGCCCTCCTCTCCTTATTCCGCGGGCTTGCAGGATCCATACCGGTGGTGGCCATTCAGGAGTGACTTAGTGCAGGATTTCTCAACCTTAGCGACTTGAAGACTTCAACTCCCAGAATTCCTCACCTTGCCTTCCTCTTTATCCATCCATCCATCCATCCATCATCTATCTATCCGTCTATTTATTCATTCATCCATCTATAGCAGTGATGGCGAACCTCTTAGAGACCGAGTGCCCAAACTGCAACCCAAAACCCACTTATGCATCGTTGGGTGCCGGGTGGGTGTGGCCAGTTGGGTGGGTGTGGCCCCTTGGGTGGGCGTGGCTGCGGTGGTAACGGCAGACTGGGTGGGACTAAAAAGTTCAATCAATCAATTCCAACTTTGCAAGATCTTTTTTTTCCCCGCGAGAAGTTGAAATTGACTGATTGATTGAACCTATTTTTTTTGCACACGGCGGCGGAGGCCTAAAGCGAAAAGGTTTTATAAAACCCAGCTGAAGGCCTAGGACTGGGGCGATGGTACGTGTGCCCACAGAGAGGGCTCTGAGTGCCGCCTCTGGCACCCGTCCCATAGGTTCTCCACCACTGATCTATACATTCATTCATCATCCACCCATCCACCCGTCCATCATCCATCCAATTATCTATCTATCTATCTATCTATCTATCTATCTATCTATCCATCCATCCATCAATTATCTATATTCATCCATCCTCTATATCTCTATCCATCCATCCAGTATCTAATTATCCATTATCTATCCATCCATCTATCCATCCATTATCTATCTATCTATTTATCTATCCATCCATCTATCCATCCATTATCTATACATTCATCCATCTATATATCTATCCATCATTCATTATCCATCCATCCATCCATTGTTTAGTTATCCATCCATTATTTATCCATCCATTATCTATCTATCTATCTATCTATCTATCTATCTATCTATCTATCTATCTCTATCTTTCTATATCCATCCATCCATCCATTATCTATACATTCATCCATCCATCTATATATCTATCCATCCATCCATTATCCATCCATCCATCCCTCATCTAATTATCCATTATCTATACATCTGTCCATCCATCCATTATTTATCCATCCATCCATCCATTGTCTGTCTGTCTGTCTATCTGTATCTATATCCATCCATTCATCTATCCATCCATTATGTATACATCCATCTATATATCTATCCACCCATTATTTATCCATCCATCCATCCATTGTCTGTCTGTCTGTCTATCTGTATCTATATCCATCCATTCATCTATCCATCCATTATGTATACATCCATCTATATATCTATCCACCCATTATTTATCCATCCATCCATCCACCCACCCACCCATTATCCATCTATCTATCCATCTATACAAACATAGTCTATCCCTCCATGCCTCCACTCTGCACGTGTGTGGTGTGTATGCCTCTTTTGATAATGGGCACGTGACACTCCTCCTGATTTGGAGGGGGCAGAATTTGCCCAGTCCCCTCTCGGTGGCTTCCTCGGTGCCCAGCAGTACGGTGAAGGCCCATAAAAAGGAGACCAGGGTTTAGAAGAGCCAATTCGGCTGATCGGATTAGAGCCACGGACTGAGCCCAACCCTGTTATAAACAATAAGCAACCCGCCAGCAGTCTGAGCATGGAAAAGCCAATTACAAGCACGAATCAAGCCATTAACTCATCTCGATGTTTTGGCTGGCTGCATTATGCGCCGAGATGCGCAACCATGCTCTCTTCTTACTCGGATTCACGTTGGTGAAGGACCCTGAACGAGTCTTAAACTCCTTTACGGCAATTTACACCGCCCGTATCGATCTACAAAAAAGTGATCTACGCCCCGGATTACTGTCTTGGTTTCCATTCGTGTTATTTATGATTCATCTTAGGCTGTTTGGGTCCTTTCGTTTCATCCTTTTTTTCCCCTTTTTTTTCTTTTTGCCAAAGAAAAGCGGAAAGGAGTGTGACTAATCAATTTCCGAACTGGAATTAAAAAACCGGCTCTTGTTAAATGAAGCGGGAGGCGTGATCCCTCATACGAAGTGAGGCGAGATATCCACACTTTGATTAGCATATGGTGCCTTTGGGAAGACAATTAAGGATCTGGGGACTGGCTTTCTTCGGCATGTGTATAAGCCAGGCGGGTCCAACTTTGGCAACCTTTTAGAGCAGCGGTTCTCAACCTGTGGGTCGGGACCCCATTTGGGGTCGAACGACCATTTCACGGGGGTCGCCAAACAACGCAGTCCGCCATTTTTTCCCCCTTTTCCTTAGCTGTGCTACTCCCTTTTATTCCATTGGCTTTTGAAAGCCAATAGAATAGACTCTCTTGAATAGAGTCCAATTCTATTGGCTTTCAAAAGCCAATAGGAATTGTCCAGGCTGTCTCTGCCCTGCTGAGCCCGCCAAAAGCCCCAGTCTGCAAACGGTGCTGCACCAGTTGAGTAGTCCTCGACTTACGACCGGTTGAGTAGTCCTCGACTTACGAGCGGTTGGGGGTCGCGGCATTAAAAAGGTTGAGAACCACTGCTTTAAGACCTGTGGGCTTCAAACTCCCAGAATTCCTCAGCCAGCATGGTAGTTGAAGTCCACAAGTTTTAAATGTCTAGGGCGCATCTCCGACATCCAGGTCACAGTTATCCCAAAGGTGCTTTTTCAGGAGGCAACTGGACTTTCTTGTTTTTCTTTGAAGGCGTTTCGCTTCTCATCCAAGAAGCTTCCTCAGCTCTGACTGGATGGTGGGGGATGGAAGGATTTATACTCCTTGCAGACAGCTGGTCATTTGCCTTCTTTCAGAGAGCTGTTGAGGCCACTTGGAGGTTTGTCTGTGTCCTCAACAGTCTGTTCTGATTGATTGAGTCCTTGTTAACTCACAAGGACGATCCCCTCTTTTAACCAGTAGGCTGGAAATGCTGGGAAAATGAAACCCCTTTTATTAATTAGGTACAGACCTGCAAAATGTCCCAAAAGCAAAGGCAAACAAAACACGATGCAAACAGAGAATTGTCCAAGGCAAACAGAACACGATGCAAACGGAGAATTGTCCAAGGTAAACAAAACACGATGCAAACGGAGAATTGTCCAAGGTAAACAAAACACGATGCAAACGGAGAATTGTCCAAGGCAAAGAGAACACGATGCAAACGGAGAATTGTTTACAGGCAAGGCGAACAAAACAGGATTCCATGAAACTTGAGCCCTTTGCCAACGGTTGCCTTCCGCAACCAGCACCGCCCACACCTTCCCTTTTTATTATGCAGCCCCAAGGCGTGGCTTCTCAATGCCTTCTCCTCCACCCTTGGAGCGGCCCCATTGCCTCCCTCTGTCCTGCTCTTGTAGCCTGTCGGCGTTTGCGAGCGTCTGTGATGTCTTCCGGCTGTGAGTCCTCAGAGTCTGACTCAGCTTCCCTGCACAGCTGGGTCTCAGTCTGAGCACAAGTGGAGGGGTCAGGCTCTTCATCAGATTGTAAGTCCTGGAGCTCATCAGAGCCTTCCTCTGACTCTGATGGCTCTCCAGGCTGCTGCTGCTCCTCCTCCTCCTCCTTCTCCTCCTCCTCCTCCTCCTCGGATTCCCTGGACTCAGCTGCCAGGTCCATGGGCTGGCACGGACTCTCAGCAGGTCACCTAAGTCAGGGCTTTTCAACCTTTTCACCCATTGTACCACTTTTAGGATATTGCAACATCCGAGGACCACCAGTCGCCTAGCAAGGTGTCAAAAACTTGATGACCCCCCCCAAAAGGAAAAAAGTGATAAAGTACAAGTAGTCCTCGACTTACAACAGTTCGCTTAGTGACTGTTGGAAGTTACAATGGCACTGAAAAAAGTGCCCCCCAAGCCACAGCCGAGCAAGACACCTGCCTGCCCGCCTGGCCGTGCTCTTCCTCCTGTCTGAGGTTTTCATTGTTGTGAGCATTTCTGTTGAGGATTGGCAGTGGGGGTGGGGTGGGGGAGTGTTTGGTTTTTATTCTCCCCATCTGCTGGGTGGTTGCAGCAGGTTTTGGTCACTTCACATGACCCTGGGACACTGTGACCGTCATAAATATGAATCACTTGCCAAGCATCTGAATGTAAATCACAAGACCCTGGAGAGGCTGCAACATTCCAGCTGATCGGCGCTTCTTCTGGGCTCAGCGGAAGCGCCAGGATCAGTGCTGCTTTCCAGCTGATTGGTGCTTCTTCAGGGCTCAGCAGAAGCTCCAGAATCAGCGCCGAGCTACAGCTGGAGCCTGGCACTGATCCTGGCGCTTCCTCTGAGCCCTGACAGCCCCGAAGAAATGCCGATCAGCTGGAAAGCGGCACTGATCCTGGCGCTTCCGCTGAGCCCTGACAGCCCTGCAGCTCCAGCCGTCTCTCGCTCAGGCTTGCGCGGTGCTGCCACCGGTTCAGCTCATTCCCCTCCCCCGCTACCACTTTTCTAGGCTGGTTGCGTACCACCTGCCAGGTGCCAAAGTACCACAGGTGGTACCCGTACCACTGGTTGAAAAGCCCTGACTTAAGTGGTGCATATGCGTGTGGAGCCTTCTTGGCTGCAGGATGTTTTCTGCCCTGGGCAGACACCCATTTGCACCACTCGGGTGACCCTGAGGACACAGACCAACCTCCAGGTTGCCTCAACGACTCGCTCAAAGAAGGCAAATGACCAGCGGTGTGCAAGGAGTATAAATCCTTCCATTCCCCACCGTCCAGTCAGAGTTGAAGAAGCTTCTTGAGTGAGAAGGGAAACGTCTTCAAAGAAGAACAAGTAAGTTCCACTGCCTCCTGAAAAAACACCTTTGGGGCCCAAGTCCCACAGTTGTTAAAGTTGGACACTCCTGGTATAAGCTATGAGGAACAGGGAATTTGAAAGGCTCTCGGCCAGTGTTTTAAGGGCCAAAATCCAAGATTGCCAAAGAAACTGCCTTGAATCGTTATGAATTCAATTGCAGGACGAGGAAGTCCTAGCACTGATGACGTTACTTAGTTTGGGAAGGAAATGTCTGCAAGAAAACCACCAAGCTCAGAAAGCACCAAGGACCCCACGCAATATAAGGTCCCACTGAGGTTCTTGGACAACAAAAGGAAACTTTAAAAAAAAATGTGGCTTTCTTAAAACTAGGAGAACTCCATTCCGCTGAGCAGAATATGATCGCCACGTTCCAATTTTTTTCTTGCTGTTGTTAGTTGCGAAGTCGTGTCTGACCCATCGCGACCCCATGGACAAGGTTCCTCCAGACCTTCCTGTCCTCTACCATCTTCTGGAGTCCATTGAAGCTCACACCTCCTGCTTCAGTGACTCCCTCCAGCCATCTCATTCTCTGTCGTCCCCTTCTTCTATTGCCCTCAATCTTTCCCAGCATTAGGCTCTTCTCCAGTGAGTCCTTCCTTCTCATTAGGTGGCCAAAGTACTTGAGTTTCAGCTTCAGGATCTGGCCTTCTAAAGAGCAGTCGGGGTTGATCTCCTCCAGGACTGACCGGTTTGATTGCCTTGCAGTCCAAGGGACTCACAGGGGTCTTCTCCAGCACCAGAGTTCAAAGGCCTCAACAGATAGATAGATAGATAAATAGATAGATGGATGGATGGATGGATGGATGGATAGATAGATAGATAGATAGATAGATAGATAGATAGATAGATAGATAGATAGATAGATAGATAGATGTTGTTAGTTGCGAAGTCGTCTCTGACCCATCGCGACCCCGTGGACAACGTTCCTCCAGGCCTTCCTGTCCTCTACCATCTTCTGGAGTCCATTGAAGTTCACACCTACTGCTTCAGTGACTCCATCCAGCCATCTCATTCTCTGTCGTCCCCTTCTTCTCTTGCCCTCCATTTTTCCCAGCATCAGGCCCTTCTCCAGTGAGTCCTTCCTTCTCATTAGGTGGCCAAAGTACTTGAGTTTCAACTTCAGGATCTGGCCTTCTAAAGAGCAGTCGGGGTTGATCTCCTCTAGGACTGATCGGTTTTTCTTACCTTGCCCCAAAAAAACCCTTCTGTATTTGCTGGTATCGGTTATTTCAGGGTTATTTTTCCTGATCCTTCCTCTCTCTTCTTGTCCCCAGACATGCTAATTTAAAAGTGGGCGCTCCTTAATTCAACTGCCTGAAGCCAATACAATTAGTAAAACCGTCCCTAATCGACGTGAGTTTTTTTCCTTTAAAAAAAAAAAATAAGACAAGTTTTTAATGAAGACCCAGTAGGCTTTTTCAGGCTTGGCACAATGAATGTCAAAGCTTTTCAAGGCGGTTTGAAGGTTTGGGAATGTATTTTTGTATCTTAAGTGTGTATAAAGGAATTTTTAAAGAGCTGAGGGGATAACAAAAATCTTATTTCCTCCTCCTCCTCGTTTCTTTCCTTACTTTTCTTTCTCCTTCTCTCCATTCTCCCTATTACTCCTCCCCTCCTTTCTTTTCTCTCTTTAATTTCTCCTTCTCCTCCCAATTCTCCTTATTCCTCCTCCTCCTCCTCCATGCAAACCCCACTCCCTTCTAGCACTGATGATGTTCCCTAATGGGGTCATGAAATGTCTGTAAGAAAACCACCAAGTTCAGAGAGCACCAAGGACCCCACAATTCTCCTCCTCCTCCTCCTCCTCCTCCTCCTCCTCCTCCTCACTCCCTTCTAGCACTGATGACGTTACCTAGTTGGGTCATGAAATGTCTGCAAGAAAACAACCCAGCTCAGAGAGCACCAAGGACCCCACTGTCGTTGTCCTCCTCCTCCTCCTCCTCCTCCTCCTCCTCCTCCTCCTCCTTGCAAACCCTACTCCCTTCTAGCATTGCTGATGTTCCCTAGTTGGGTTATGAAATGTCTGCAAGAAAACAACCAAGCTCAGAGAACACCAAGGATGCCACAGTCCTATTCCTCTTCCTCCTTCTTCTTCTTCTCCTCCTCCTCCTCCTCCTCCCCCTCCTCCTCCTCCTCTTTCTACTGGATGATGGACGGCTGACATTTGTAGATCACATTTCTGATATTTCCCCCCAATCTCCTTCACCTGGCTGGCATTTACCAGTTAATTAAACCCTACCTTGTGCATTTCCCAAAGGGTTACACTTTCTCGTATCCACTGCGGAGAAAGATTCCACGGGCTCGGAGCCAGTGTGATGCAGGGGTCATTTTACAGGATATAGGGTGTCCTGTTTGGGGAGGGGGTTGGACTAGAAGACCTCCAAGTTCTCTTCTAGTTTTA
This sequence comes from Crotalus adamanteus, assembly GCA_039797435.1. Classification (NCBI taxonomy): domain Eukaryota; kingdom Metazoa; phylum Chordata; class Lepidosauria; order Squamata; family Viperidae; genus Crotalus; species Crotalus adamanteus. The sequence goes on along the minus strand of CM077923.1, from coordinate 91,388,624 downwards.
TTATTCTGTATTCTATATTTCCTGAGAACAGTTGACATCCTGTGGACAAGACCTTTAACACCATCCAAGGAAAACATCTGCCTGTCCGTGATGCTTGGGAAGGACACAAGAGGGGGATTAAAAATGCCAAATCTAGTCTGAACATCTGGCTGATTGTTAATAACCGTTAACACCCGTTCAGCCACAACATTTGCCTAGCCCAGATCTTTGGGAAGGATTTGATTGATGAAAAGAGCCGAGGTGGCGCAGCAGTTAAGAGTGCAGCACTGCAGGCCACTTTAGCTGACTGTGTTCAGCAGGTCAGCGGTTCAAATCTCACCGGCTCAAGGTTGACTCAGCCTTCCATCCTTCCCGGGTAGGTCAAATGAGGACCCAGATTGTTGGGGGCAATGTAAATATATTTATTTATGAGACTCATATACCGCTTTAAGTGCAAGCACTCTCTAAGCGGTGTACACCAGTAAGCAATGTATATATATATATTTACATTGCCCCCAACAATCTGGGTCCTCATTTTACCTACCCCGGAAGGATGGAAAGCTGAGTCAACCTTGAGCCGGTGAGATTTGAACCGCTGACCTGCTGAACACAGTCAGCTGAAGTGGCCTGCAGTACTGCACTCTACATTGCTTACTGGTGTACACCGCTTAGAGAGTGCTTGCACTTAAAGCGGTATATAAGTCTCATAAGTAAATAAATAAATAAATAAATATCAATGCCAGATCCAGTCCGAACGTCTGTCTGACTGTGCACAGTGAACCCTAATAATCTCAATAATCACAACAATGTTAACAAACAACAAAATAAAGACTATATAAATGTTTTAAACAAATAAATATTTAGACAAACACACACACACACACACACACACACACACACACACACACACGCACACATACATCATTGCCTGCCCCTGATTTCCAATGATTTGGGGCAATTCGCAACGAAGACACAACAAGGCCATCGATAAGAGATAAAAATGACGTTTCCCTTCTCATCCGAAAAGCTTCTTCAGCTCTGACTGGATGGTGGGGAATGGAAGGATTTATACTGTTTTGCAGAAAGCTGGTCATTTGCATCCTTTTACGGCAGTGGTTCTCAACCTTTTTAATGTCGTGACCCCCAACCGGTCGTAAGTCGAGGACTGCTCAACCGGTCGTAAGTCGAGGACTACTCAACTGGTGCAGCCCCGTTTGCAGAATGGGGCTTTTGGCGGGCTCAGCAGGGCAGAGACACCCTGGACAATTCCTATTGGCTTTGGAAAGCCAATAGAATTAGACTCTATTCAAGAGAGTCTATCCTATTGGCTTTCCAAAGCCAATAGAATAAAAGGGAGTAGCACAGCTAAGGAAAAGGGGGAAAAAATGGCGGACTGCGTTGTTTGGCGACCCCCGTGAAATGGTCGTTCGACCCCAAATGGGGTCCCGACCCACAGGTTGAGAACCACTGTTTTAGGGAGTCGTTGAGGCCACTTGGGGCTCTGTGTCCTCAGGGTCACCTGAGTGGTGCAAATGGGTGTGGAGCCTTCTTAGGACTGCTGAAAGGGTTGGGACACCCATTTGCACGACTCAGATGACCCTGAGGACACAGACAAACCTCCAAGTGGCCTCAACAACTCTCAAAAATGCAAATGACCAACTGTCTGCAAGGAATATCCTGTAAATCCTTCCATTCCCTGCCCTCCCATCAGAGCTGAAGAAGCTTCTTGGAGAAGAAGTGAAACGTTTTCAAAGAAAAACAAGAAAGTCCAGTTGCCTCCTGGGGGGGGGGAAAGTAGCTTTGGTACTCCAGAGAAGGTAGATTATTTAACGAAAGGAATCCAGTGCGTATCAACCATGCCAGGTCAAAGTGGCTGGGAAGATATCATGGGAGTGCAAGGGAAGGAGTGACGGATACTGAGGGTGGAGTTAAGAGAGGGATCAGCCAGCAATCTCTACATAATCACCAGAGAACTTTACTCCAACCCTCCTTCATTTCCATTGACCCTTCTCTAGCCCCAGGCAAGGGCTAACTCTTAGTTGAGGAGTTTTAAAATAAGATTGTTTGCTTGCTTGCTTGCTTGATTGATTGATTGCAAAAATAAATAAGCAAACAAACAATTCCGTTCTTGAATCTTCTCATTTCCTGGGCACACCTCTTCCTTCAAACCGCGAAGACGTCAAACCGCTGACTTTTGTACAAGGTGTCAAATCCCCGGAAAGCTAATCAGGGTTGAAAGGATCCAGTCTGTTTGGTGAACACAGCCACGAGGTGCATAAGTGGCTGGACTATATTGTGTGAATGCAGCATGAGGCCCGTTTACCTAAAACGTTTGCAGGTATTTTTGGATTAAAATCTTAAAAGCTGAACAGCGTGCCATGTTACAGGTATTATACTTTGCGGGAGAGTCATTAACCAGCAGGCGCCATGTGAACTGCTGCTCTTAATAAGTGTAATTTATATATTGCTGGTATCCCTTTTTAAGTTGGTCTCTTTGTTCTTGCAGTATATGCGTGCTAAATGGGTTTGAGCTTTTTCCTATGAAGGAAAGGACTTGCTCCTCCTCCTCCTCCTCCTCCTCTTCCTCCTCCGTGCAAACCCCACTTCCTTCTAGCACTGATGATGTTACCTAGTTGGGTGATGAAATGTCTGTAAGAAAACCACCAAGCTCAGAGAGCATCAAGTACCCCACAGTCCTTTCCAGCACCACCACCACCTCCTCCTCCTCCTCCTCCTCTTCCTCCTCCATGCAAACCCCACTCCCTTCTAGCACTGATGATGTTACCTAGTTGGGTGATGAAATGTCTGCAAGAAAACCACCAAGCTCAGAAAGCATCAAGTACCCCACAGTCCTTTCCTCCTCCTCCTCCACCACCACCACCACCACTCCTCCTCCACCTCCTCCTCCATGCAAACCCCCCCTTCTAGCAGTGGTGATGTTCCTTAATGAGGTCATAAAATGTCTGTAAGAAAACCACCAAGCTCAGAGAGCACCAAGTACCCCACAGTCCTTTCCACCTCCACCTCTTCCTCCTCCTCCTCCTCCTCCTCCCCGCAAACCCCCTTCTAGTACTGATGATGTTTCCTAGTTGGGTCATGAAACGTCTATATAAGAAATCAGCCAAGATGGGAGAACACCAAGCAGATGTTTCTATTAATCTCAAAGGGACAACACCACCTGACATACCCAAACCTTCCAGGTTTATGAAGGCAGTGGAATCACTGACACATTAGCATTTTTTCCTCTCTTTTACTATCTATTAGAACAGTGGTTCTCAACCTTTTTAATGCTGCGACCCCCAACCGGTCGTAAGTCGAGGACTACTCAACTGGTGCAGCACAATTTGCAGACTGGGACTTTTGGTGGGCTCAACAGGGCAGAGACAGCCTGGACATTTCCTATTGGGTTTTGGAAGCCAATAGAATTAGACTCTATTCAAGAGAGTCTATTCTATTGGCTTTCAAAAGCCAATAGAAGAAAAGGGAGTAGCACAGCTAAGGAAAAGGGGGAAAAAATGGCGGACTGCGTTGTTTGGCGACCCCCGTGAAATGCTCGTTCGACCCCAAATGGGGTCCCGACCTACAAGTTGAGAACCACTGTATTAGAAAGATCAGAAGAGACCAAGAGGAAACCGTTCAGAAAACAGCTTGCCAAAGTCTTAAAAATGCAGAGATTCTGTCCTAGCCCGTTCCATAGTTTGACTCTCATCTTTGATTTAGGTTGGGAGGTTTGCATTAGCCTTTGGAGGGATGATTAATTTCAACAAATTCTCCCCTCTTTTTTTTTTCTTTCCTTGCACTAATGTGAATTTGAAAGGATCCCAGCTCTGGGCTGTCGTGATTTTGTTTTGCAAGCTAATAACCCAAAGCAGGGACCATCCATTTTGCAGCTGACAAAGTCTGTCCTTAAACTAAGCAGTCTTCTTCTTTTTCTTTTTTTTTGCATGCTGATGATCTGCCTGGCCTTCCTTTTGGAGAAAATTACATTTTCAAGGAGCAAAATAATATTAAGTGCCTTTTAAGCGTAGCCTATCCACTGTCTCGGCCAGCTGTTTTGCATCGATTCAGCTTCTGCTCTGGATGACACTCTTCGCTGCCCCCCCCCAATATTCAGTGGGGGGTGTTGAGTCACTGTTGCTTGCCCAGGACTGTGGAACATGGAAGCTAGGTTTTCACTTAGGTCCTCTACAATTCTGAACCCTGCAATCAGGAGGTGGGGGGGGGCAGCCTTGACCTCATATGTGAAGAACGGGATCTGCTTGGGATTGATAGGATCAGGATGAGAAGGATCAGGGGAGACAGGATAGCAGTCTTACAATATCTCAGGGGCTGCCCCAAAGAAGAGGGAGTCAAGCTATTCTCCAAAGCCCCTGAAGGCAGGACAAGAAGCAACGGATGGAAACTAATCAAGGAGAGAAGCAACCTGGAACTAAGGAGGAATTTCCTGGCAGTGAGAACAATTAATCAGTGGAACAACCTGCCTCCAGAAGCGGTGAACCTGGAAGTTTTTAAGAAGAGACTGGACAGCCATTTGTCTGAAATGGTACAGGGTTTCCTGCCTGAGCAGGGGGTTGGACTAGATGACCCCCAAGGTCCATTCCAACACTGTTATTCTATTCTATTCTACTCTACTCTACTCTACTCTACTCTACTCTACTCTACTCTACTCTATTCTACTCTATTCTATTCTATTCTATAATAATAAAGTTGGAAGGGACCTTGGAGGTCATCTAGTCCAGCCCCCTGCCCAGGCAGGCAACCTTATACCATTTCTATTCTATTCTATTCTATTCTATTCTATTCTATTCTATTCTATTCTATTCTATTCTATTCTATTCTATTCCATTCAAGATCCTGTGAAGTGATGGCACCGCTTCATACTGCACTGGTGAGGCCACACTATTACTGTGTCCAGTTCTGGTCACCACAATACAAAAAAAGATGTTGAGACTCTGGAAAGAGTGTGGAGAAGAGCAAAGAGGATCAGGGGACTGGAGGCTAAAACATATGAAGAACAGTTGCAGGAATTGGTCATGTCTAGTTTAATGAAGAGAAGGACCAGGGTTGATATGATATTTGAAGTGCTGTCACAAAAAAAATGTGTGTGGGGGGTGTCCATCTATTCTCCAAAGAACCAGAGGATGGAAGTAATGGATGGAAACTAACCAAGGAGAGAAGCAACTTGGAACTAAGGACGAATTTCCTGACAGTGAGAACAATGAATCAGTGGAACAACCTGCCTCCAGAAGTTATGGATACTCCATCACTGGAGGTTTTTAAGAAATGACTGAACCCATGCTTTTATTGCCCTCACTTACATTCGTTCCCCTCCCTCCCTCCCTCCTTCCTTCCTTCCTTCCTTCCTTCCTTCCTTCCTTCCTTCCTTCCTTCCTTCCTTCCTTCCTTCCCTTCCTTCCTTCCATCCTTCCCTTCCTCCCTTCGTCCCTACCTCCCTCCCTCCCTCCCTCCCTCCCTTCTTCACATTCCTGAACCACTCGTCTCCCTCAAAGGGGGACTCTTGGCAAGGGCGGTGTGACTTGCACATGAAACCATGGTTTAACGTCGCTGAGAAAGCCATCCCTGGAACCCCAAAACAAAACAGGGCGAGTCCCAGCCCCACAGCCCCGGTGTCATGACAATGAGAGCAAAAGGGAACAAGGGAGAAATTGAGGCTGAGAAGGAGAAAGAGCCCATGCATCACGTATGACTGGGAAGAGTTAGCATATTATTATTATTATTATGGATCATCGCACAGTCAGCCAGATGTTCAGACTGGATTTGGCATTTTGTCTACCTATCGAGTCCTTACCCAGGACCTGGGATAGGCAGATGTGGATGTTTGATGGTATTACGGATATCGTCGCAGGATGGAAGCAGTTCCTAGTAAGGCCGCCTTTTGCAATTCATTAATAGCGAATTTGTCAATGCCAATGGTATTCAAGTGGTGCTCCAGTTGTTTTGGGATTGCACCCAAGGCGCCTATGACTATTGGTACTACCCTTGCTTGCTTTTGCCACAGTCTTTCTATTTTTATTTGTAGGTCTTTGTATTTTGTTATCTTCTCCAGTTCTTTCTCTTCTATTCTGCTGTCTCCAGGCGCTGCCACGTCCACTATCCAGACTTTTTTGTCTTTCTTATCGACAATGGTTAAGTCTGGGGTGTTATGTTGCAGGTGCTTGTCTGTTTGAATTCTGAAGTCCCAGAGCAGTTTAATTTTATCATTTTCTAGGACTTTCTCTATTTTATGATCCCACCAGTTTTTGCTTACGGGCAAATGATATTTTTATTATTATTATTATTATTATTATTATTATTATTATTATTATTATTATTATCATCATCATCATCATCATCATCATCATCATCATCATTATTATTATTATTATTATTATTATTATTATTATTATTTTGGGAATGAATACGCTAATTATAAAGCCAGTATCCAGATTTACTGTAGATTTCCTTGTTTATGGGGTAGGAAACCCAGCCGGGTGAATTTCTTCGACGGATGAGTCCAAAAGGCGATGGGCTTCCAGCACTTATCTTATTGGATAATTTGTCAGGAAGCTGTAGGGAAGTGGCATTTTAAACAGCAGGTTCCCCAAAGGGAATATATTTGTTAAACATTATAATTATCCTTCAGTGCTGATCTGGGCCACAATTCAGTTCAGACGGATGCTCATTACCATTTCAGAAACGTTGCTTTCATTTAGGTAAGGCGTACAATTATACATCTTGATTAGGTCACTCGTCCCTGGAGCTTTGGGGTTATTTATTATTAAGAATCGTGTGTCCCCCCCCCACCCCACCCCCTGTCTCACAGAGTGGGCCATGGAGCGAAGAATGGAGCCTCCATTCCGGCAAATGCTTTCTCCGCTCCTTGTGTGTGGGAAAAAAAATCATCTAAGCGGCTAAAATGCACCACACGTATTGTGACATCTATGTATACTGTGCCTATTAGAGCCAGTTTGGGCTAGCAGTGAAGGCACCAGGCACAAAAGCGGGAGATGGAGAGTTCTAGTTCCGCCTTAGGCATGAAAGCCAGCTGGGTGGTTTTGGGCCAGTCCCCAGGAGACTGGGAGTTCTAGTCCCGCCTTAGGCATGAAGGGCAGCTGGGTGACTTTAGGCCAATCTCCAGGAGACTGGGAGTTCTAGTCCTGCCTTAGGCATGAAAGCCACTGGGTGGCTTTGGGCCAATCACCAGGAGACTGGGAGTTCTAGTCCCGCCTTAGGCATGAAGGGCAGCTGGGTGACTTTAGGCCAATCACCAGGAGACTGGGAGTTCTAGTCCTGCCTTAGGCATGAAAGCCACTGGGTGGCTTTGGGCCAATCACCAGGAGACTGGGAGTTCTAGTCCCGCCTTAGGCATGAAGGGCAGCTGGGTGACTTTAGGCCAATCACCAGGAGACTGGGAGTTCTAGTCCCGCCTTAGGCATGAAGGGCAGCTGGGTGACTTTAGGCCAATCACCAGGACACTGGGAGTTCTAGTCCTGCCTTAGGCATGAAAGCCACTGGGTGACTTTGGGCCAGTCACCAGGAGACAGTGAGTTCTAGTCCCGCCTTCGGCATGAAAGCCAGCTGGGTGACTTTGGGCCAATCACCAGGAGACGGTGAACTCTAATCAGCTGGTTGGCTGATTTTCAGCCAATCACCACGATGAGTTCTAGTCCCGCCTTAGCCATGGACTTTGGCAGTTAAGCGAGTGTGGTGCTTGTTAATGCTGGTTTCCAACAAAAACGACATCGACTGTGGCCCTAGGACTGCCGGGTGCTACAAAAGGGCTGTAAATTTGGTCCATTGTCCAAGTGTCCAAAATGTAACCCCATGAGGGAGGGTAGCAGCTGTCGGAAGTTCGAATCTGAGTCTTAACTAGTCTGGGGAGGTCTGTTGTAACTTCAAATGGTTGCTAAGCAACCGGTTGTAAACTGAGGACTCCCTGCATGCAAATACAGGTTCTCAACTTACAGCCATACATTTAGTGACCGTTCAAAGTGACAATGGCACAGGAAAAAGGGGGCGTGGCCAGTTTTCACACACAGAATCACAGCATCCCTGCTGTTGCGTGATCAAAAATTTTGGGCACTTTGGCAACTGGCATGTGTTTACGATGATTGCGGTGTCCCGGGGTCTCACGTGATCCTCCATGTAACCTCCCCAACCGATTTCCGATGAGCAAACTCAAAGGGGGGATACCGATTCATTTAGCGACCACACGACCCACTTAACGCCGGCTGCGATTCGTTTGGCAACTGTGGCAAAAACGGTCGAAAAATGGGGCAAGCCTCACTTAACGGACTTCCTGATTAGCAACGGCGATGTTAGGCTTATCTGTGGCCGTAATTCGAGGACCTAACCAACCTGCAAAGAAGTTTATAAAATGTTGAAGGCCTGATCTGGCCCACTCTTGTAAACACTTCCCTGTACTGCAGGCTGGAGGTTTTGACGGCGAGACTTTATTATTAATAATCCGTTTGATGGATGTATTGCTACCTTTCATGTGTAACCGAAAAATAACTAGAAATGCCACTATAATCCTTTCCCGGTCTCCCTTTTCACACAATTGGCCTTAAATAATCTTCCTGTGACACACACAACAAAACCACCTGCTAGCCCGGTAACACAAAATAACTTTTTGAGATTATTTCTGCAGTCATGCAAAAAAATAAATAAAAAAACCCAAAACCAAACAAACCCAAAACCATCGTGCATAGCATCGCACTGTCGCAACTGCAAATATGCATTTCCTGTTGTTTTCCCTTTTTTTTAATAATTAAAAATATGGCATATAGAGCAAGCCCCAGTTTAAGGACGCTCCATAGCTAGGAATGGAGCCTGTTGTAGCATCGCTCCGATTAAATACACAGTATATATTACGTGTGTATGTGTGTAATGTTTGTTGTGTTTTGTTTTGTTTTGTTGATCTAAAATAATAATAAAAAAGGGGAAAAAAATAAATACACAGTGGCTGACGTTAAATTCACGATGGTTCCCGCTCGTTCATTACCTGTAGTCCTCAGATTACGACCTCTTAAATTTCAGTTGCTAAGAAAGAAGTGTGTCAAGTGAGTTTGACTCCATTTTACGACCTCTCTCGCCCCGGCTGCTAAGTAAATCACGGCGGTTGTTAAGTGAGTAACCCGGTTGTTAAAAGAATCTTGGCTTCTCCATAGACTTTGCTTGTCAGAAAGTCCCAAAAGGGGATCCCACAATCCTGGGACACTGCAAAACTGTCATAAGTACAAGCCAGTTTCCCAGCATCTGGATTTTGATCCCCTGACCACGAAGATGCTGCGACAATCATGTGCGGAATACAAGTGCCATTGTAAGTTTGGAGCTGTAAGTCGAGGGCTACTTTTACAATGGATTATTTAGTGACAACTGAAACCTAAACCCAGTCCCACGACCAAACTTTGGTGCCTTGGCAACTGGGCCCCATTAAGGTCTGCTTGCGTGCTTCCCTGGGTCAGGTGGCTGCGTTTTACGACAATTTTTTTTTTTTTGCTAAAAACCAGGATTGGCTTCCGCTTTTCGGCAATGCGTGGACCGTCCGTTTCCCGAACCCTCCCACGGCGTTAACTGATCGGGGCAGCCGATTTGCCACCGCGTCTTTCACTTAACCATTTTTGCAAAAAAGAAAAACCATTGTCAAAGGGGATCAGTGGTGTTATGCGTAATACCGGCTGGTCCTCCACTTACAACTGTTCGTTTAGTGACCGTTCAAAGTGGCAGCGGGGCCGGAAAACGGGACGTGGGACCGCTTTCCACAGTTAGCGACTTTGGCGGCATCCTCCGTGGCCACGCGGTCAAAATTCAGAACGCTTGGCAACCAGTTCATACTTACGACGGTCGCGGTGTCCCACCTTTACGACCTTCTGATGAGCCGGGAAAGGGTTTCCCCTCCCGCTCCCCCTGTGGCTGGTGTGTGGTTGCACACCCCTGGACCTGCTTCACTTAACGACCGATAAGGTTACTTACCTTATCAGCTGCAGCGATTCATTTAACAATTGTGGTAAGAAGGGTCCTAAAAGGGAACAAAACTCACTTATGCCTCACTTAGCAACGGAACGATCCGCTCAATGGCGGTCGTAAGTCGAGGGCTACCTATATTGTTCTGGCTCCCGTACAAATCTGATTTTGGACAGTCCTGTAGAACAGAGCTCATTCTTAAACTGGGAACTATTTATATAGGTAAAGGTGATCTGAATTTACTCCCTTTGCTGTTGCTAATTGTTGTTCTTGTTGTTGTTTTTTTTTAAAAAAAAAATTACTTGCAGAGCATGGAGGTTTATCTCTGAATACCGGGGGGAAACAATGTTTACTGGGTGCTCCTAATTACTCTCATTAAAGTTAGGTGGCATTATTAATATTGCTAATTGAAGAGCTGCAAAGTCTGCAGTCAACGTCGAAGTGCCTCAGTTATTTATTTATTTATTTATTTATTTATTTCGCGTAGGGCATGTGACCTTTGGGCCTGCAATATATGTTGACGTTGCGCCTCGATTGAAAAAAAAATCCCACCATAAAATATGGATGTTAAAAAGATCTACACACAATGTTTGAATGCCGCTGTGTATGTCAGCAAATCATTGTTTATAGGAAACCGAAACAAGATACTGGACCCGTCTATGCTCTGAGCTTACAGCCAGTGCATCGATAATGTCTGGGGATTATACATAAGGGTTGGCATAACCATAACCAGAAGAGACTGGACAACCATTTGTCTGAAATGGTACTAGGATTTCCTGCCTGAGCAGGGGGGTTGGACTAGATGACCTCCAAGGTCCCTTCCAACTTTATTATTGTTATTATTATTATTATCTTCCCAGAAGGAAAAGTGTTCACACAGGGTTCAAAACAGCTTTGTGTAATTGGTTAAGCAGTACCTCTCTCTGTGCATCAGTCATCCATCCGTCCGTCCATCCATCCATTTATCTCTGCGTTCCACCAACAAATAGCCAACTAACTTTGTCAACTTTAAACTGCATAGGCTTCAACACAGTGAGTTCTAGTCCCGCCATAGGCATGAAAGCCAGCTGGATGACTTTGGGCCAATCACCAGCAGATTGTGAGTTCTAGTCCTGCCTTAGCCCTGAAAATCCAGCTGGGTGACTGAGCCAATCACAGGAGAATGTGAGTTCTAGTCCCGCTTTAGGCATGACAGCCGGCTGGGTGTCTTTGGGCCAGTCACCAGGAGACGGTGAGTTCTAGTCCTGCCTTAGGCATGAAAACTGGCTGGGTGACCTTGGATCAGTCAGTCTCTCATGGCCCAACCCACCTTACAGGGTCGTTGTTATGGGAAAATAGGGGGAGGAAGGAGTATTAGGTATGTTTGCTGCCTTGAGTTAATTATAAAATAATAAAAGCAGGATTATATAGATATAGATATCTAGATATCTAGATATCTAGATAGATAGATAGATAGATAGATAGATAGATAGATAGATAGACAGACAGACAGACAGACAGACAGACAGACAGACAGACAGACAGACAGATATATAATATAGATAATAGATATAGATAGGTAGATAGATAGATAGATAGATAGATAGATAGATAGATAGATAGATAGATATAAAAATGGATAGATGGATAAAATAGACAGAGATATGATACACACACATCTAGAAAGAGGGAGAGAATGGATACATAGATATAAAAATGGATAGCTAGATAGATAGAATAGACAGATAGATGGTAGATGATGGATAGATAGATACATAGATATAGATAAAAATGGATAGCTAGATGCATAGAATAGACAGATGATAGATAGTAGAGAGATGGATGGATGGATGGATGGATGGATAGATAGATAGATAGATAGATAGATAGATAGATAGATAGATAGATAGATAGATAGATAGATAGATAGGATTATTTACCTTACAAAAGTATTATTTTTTATTTTGCATTTGTCCAAACTCTGATGCTGTATTGTCTGGACCAAATCACTTATCCCTCTCTGTTGCTCAAACATTATAAATATATTTGAAGTAACGCACAATTGCTTTCTAGGATTTGCAAGGCAATGGGCTCTGTTTTGCAACCAGGGAAAAAAACAAAACAAAAAACAAACAAACCAGAAAGGTGAGGACATCCAGAATATTTCCAGATTCTATTCTTAGCCGAACAGATCATGATGGACATCATTTTACCTGTCTATCCTGACTGCTGGCTCCTCCATGTATCCCTGCTTTGCTTGCGTGTTAAAGAGGGATTGATTTTTCAATCAAGCCCTGATTTTTTTACACCGTTCGGTTTGTCGAACGGTGAACAAGATGCCGCCGTTCAATCGGGCTGCTCAGCTCACATTTTCCTCATCCCTGCAAAGCCACCAGGAAACAGACCAACAAGAAAAAAGCTCTATAATAAAATCTCAGCCTTTGCTAGCTGTTTTTTTTTTTTTTTTCCATGCCATCCAATATAAACCAGACAGGAATGTAATACATGTTCAGACCTAGCCAGAGGTGAAGGATTAAGTCCCTGACAAGTAAAGGATGTTGCAGTTCTATTGCATTCGTTTTCAGCGACTCCGCTTCTTCCTTTCCCGTGTAGAGTTTGGGTTGTGTTCTTAAATTTATTTTGAGAGTGGGCGTAAGCCAGAAGGATTGTAGCTGATACAAAACAAATCTATTTCTCACAGATGAAAGAAAGGTGGCAGGTAGTCATGTTTTAAACACTGTCTGATGTCAGCTCTCTCTCTCTCTCTCTCTCTCTCTCTCCCTCCCTCCCTCCCTCCCTCTCTCTCTCCCCCCCTCTCTCTTTCTCTTTCTCTTTTTTTTAAAATGATACCTGGTAACTGAGGTTTCTTAAAACAGTATGCTTTAGCCATCCCAAATATGAATGATTCTGGATTTTCAGAAATAATTTGCAGCTATGTTTTGGTTTTTTAAAAACTCTTCTGCACCAGGAGCTGACCAAAGCAGAGAAGAAAATGCTCAGTTACAGGACTTAGTGTGTATGCTAATCACAAGTGACTTTAAACATCTGGTTTTTATGGTAGTGTTTGAGATAAGATGACCAACTTTTTTATAATGAAAAGGAGGACACAAATAAATTGAAGAAAAAAATACCGTAAATTAAAAAAAAACATTTTATTCATTGCAACAATAATACAGACAACTTGCATGTGCAAAGTTTGCCAGCTGGGTGTTTTGGCGCACTCAGCAGCAATTCCTATTGGCTTTCGAAAGCCAATAGTTGGAGTAACACAACTCATGCAAAAGTTAAAAAAAAAACATCAAAAAAAGGGTGCCGGAACGCCATTCTGAGCGTTCTATGAGAAAAATAAAGCCCTGCAGATTAATCTTCAAATATTGAAAAGGAGGACATGTAGGAGGACACTTTTCGAGGGAGGACAGAACTTACAAAAGGAGGACTGTCCTCCCTAAAGGAGGATGGTTGGTCACCTTAGTGAGATGAAGGGGAATTCATTACGAGTTTTGCCTTCCTATCACCAGAATTAGATCCTGTCCTGTCCTGTCCAGTTGCCTTTGGAAAAAGCTCCTTTGGGACAACCCTAACATGGATGACTGACAATCTCCATAGACATTTACCTCTTAGAACGCCTAAATATCAAATTACAAAATGCCTGCACCAAATGCAATGCTAGCCAGCTACAACTGGTCAGGGGGAAACGTTGGGTTGGTTGAACTCAGTGGTGGGATTCAGATTCCTGAACAACCGGTTCTCTGCATGGATGCAGGCCTAGGCTTCTGAGGCCTAGAATGGAAGTGACATCCACGCACTTCTGGTGGGCCGTTCTAGGCCTGGGAGGCCTTCTCCAGGCCGCACGGCCTAGAACGGACTTCCAGAAGTGACATCCATGCACTTCCGGCGGGCTGTTCTAGGCCTGGGAGACCTCCACCAGACCTCCGAAGCCTAGAATAGACTTCTGCAAGTGACACACTTCCGGTGGGCCGTTCTAGGGAGGCCTCCCAGGCCTAGAATGGACTTCCAGAAGTGACATCCACGCACTTTCGGCAGGCCGTTCTAGGCCTGGGAGGCCTCCTCCAGGCCTCCGAAGCCTAGAACGGACTCCTGGAAGTGAGATCCATGCACTTCCGGCAGGCCATTCTAGGCCTGGGAGGCCTCCTCCAGGCCTCCGAGGCCTAGAATGGACTTCTGGAAATGAGATCCATTCAATTCCGGCAGGCCATTCTAGGCCTGGGAGGCCTCCTCCAGGCCTCCCAGGCCTAGAATGGACTTCCAGAAGTGACATCCATGCACTTCCGGCGAGCTGTTCTAGGCCTGGGAGACCTCCCCCAGACCTCCGAAGCCTAGAATAGACTTCTGCAAGTGACACACTTCCAGTGGGCCGTTCTAGGGAGGCCTCCCAGGCCTAGAACAGACTTCCGGAAGTGACATCCACACACTTTCGCCAGGCCGTTCTAGGCCTGGGAGGCCTCCTCCAGGCCTCCGAGGCCTAAAACAGACTTCTGGAAGTGAGATCCATGCACTTCCGGCGGGCCATTCTAGGCCTGGGAGTGACATCCACGCATTTATGGAGGGCCGTTTTAGGCCTGGGAAACCCCCTTCAGGCCTCTGAGGCCTAGAACGAACGTCCGGAAGCAACATGGGTTCAGGCAGTTCTTCAAACTCAACAACATTTAGCTACCGGTTCTGCTGAACCGGTGCAAACCAGCTGAATCCCACCACTGGTTGAACTGCCCTGGATTCTGAAAAATTTGACCCACTGGGAAATCAATACCTCTGAAAACATGCTGGCTGGATCGAAAACATCATAAGGTCAGTGAGTTTTAGGGATATTTTTTTTTCCCGGCATTTGTTTTACGAATTCCCCGCTGCAGTTCAAGGAAGACTTTGGCGAGCCGTAGAAAAATATAAAAAGGACATTTGTTTCTTTGCCTCGCCTTTACATCCAGATTCAGTCACAGTTTTTGTTCCATACGGTATTGACCTTGTGAACTCCCAAGCTTCCTTTTTTCGCTTATGTATTCGAGATGGACGGTGATTAATATTTATATATATTTATATGTGAGGGCGTAAGTATATACATATGTTGTATGTAGCATGTTTATATGTGTGTCCTGTATGTGTACACTTTTGAGAGCAGGGCGACAGGATTTCATTTTGAATGCGTGCCAGTGTGCCCACAGTAAAAAGAAAAAAATGACAATAAAGGTTATCTTATCTTTACGGCTCATATTTGGGAGGTTTAGAGCAGCAGCTGTTCCCGGAAATTGGCACCAGCATCAGGGTAAAAAACAAAACAAAACAGCATTTAATGCACTTATGCAAGTGGCAAAGTCAGCCTGTTTCTGCTGCCCCTTAAAAGGTTTGTGTTTGTGGTTTAGCAGTGCTCATAAATCCCATTGATTATGATGATGATGATTAATTAGAAAAATACCCTCAGCTTTTTCCATCCTGTTTGGAAGTCACCTGATAGGCACTTTTACAAAGTTTGCAATAGTGGTGACTATTGGTAGTTAGGATGAGGAAGGAGATTCGTTCTCTGAGCTGGTGGGTTGATTTCCGAACGTTTTGTTACCAGACTAGGTAACATTTTCAGCGAAGTTGAGGGGGGATGTTGGTGTTCTTCTGTGGATAAGGGCTTCAGGTGTGGGTGTGTCAAGTGAGGCTCTTGTGATGGTTCAGGTGTGAGTCCTCATTTAGAGGCTGGTGATGGGTCTCGTGATGGGGGAGGTTACATCAGGTTAGGATAATAATAAGAATAACAATAATGATGATGATGATGACGACGATGGAAGGAACCTTGGAGGTCATCTAGTTCAACCCCCTGCTCAGGCAGGAAACCCTATACCATTTCAGACAAATGGCTGTCCAATCTCTTCTTAAAAACTTCCGGTGTTGAAGCATTCACAACTTCTAGAGGCAGGTTGTTCCACTGGTTAATTGTTCTCACTGTCAGGAAGTTTCTCCTTAGTTCCAGGTTGCTTCTCTCTTTGGTCAGTTTCCATCCATTGCTTCTTGTCCTGCCTTCAGGCGCTTTGGAGAATAGCTTGAATCCCTCTTCTTTGGGGCAGCCCCTGAGATACTGGAAGACTGCTATCATGTCCCCCTTTGTCCTTCTCTTCATTAAACTGGACATCCCCAATTCCTGCAACCGTTCTTCCTATGTTTTAGCCTCCAGTCCCCTGATCATCTTTGTTGCTGTTTGTACTCTTTCCAGAGTCTCAACCTCTTTTTTACATCGTGGTGATCAAAACTGGATGCAGCATTCCAAGTGTTGTTGATACCTCCTCCTCCTCCTCCAGTCCTTCTCTTGCTTCATCTCCTCTCCCTCTTTCTCTTTCTCTTTCTCTTTCTCTTTCTCTCTTCCCCTCCTTCTCCTCCTGTCCTTCTCCTCCTTCTCCAGTCCCTCTCTTGCTTCTCCTCTTCCTCTCTCTCTCTCTTTCTCTTTCTCCTCTTCCCCCCTCCTCCTTCTCCTCCTCCTCCTCCCCCTTCCCCTCCTCCTCCTCATTAAATCCAATTAAAAGCCTTGATTGTTTCAGAGAAAATGTCTGCCAATCCTAATCGAATCTAATAAGCTTTAAAATAGCATTCAACCCAGGGATTTGATTCGGAAGCTAACCACATGCTTTGACTGAAGTGATTCCCATCTTGTTTGTTTATTTCTCTCCCCCCCCACCCTTGACATGCATGAGATTCTCTTTTCCGTCTGGGAAGGCGCCGTTGTTTGATTTTCTTGAAATCCTACAGAGAAAAGCACAATCAGAACAGAACAATTCCTTTTTTTTCTTACGGGCTTTCCCAGGAATTGGAGAGTGCAGGTAGTCCTCGACTTACAACAGTTCACTTAGTGACCGTTTGACTTAGGACTGTTTTTCCCACTTTTACCACCGTTGTAGCATCCCTGGGGTCACATGATCAGAATTGGCAACTGGCATGTACTTAGGACGGTTGCTCTGGTTCCCGGGGTCACGTGATCCCCTTTGGTGACCTTTTGACAAGCAAAGTCAATGGGGGAAAGCCGGGTTTACCTAACAACCGTGTGAGTAACTTAACAACTGCAGCGATCCACTTAATAACTAAGAGTTTGTAAATTGGGGCAAAATTCACCGAATAAATGTCTGGCTTAACAATAGAAATGGTGGTTATAAATTGAGGACCACATGAGCATGGGGATCCTGCAACGGTCGTGAGTGTGAAAAGGACTACCTGTAATAAAGCTAATGGTTAGTGTAACCTGGGTGTATTCCCAAGTAGTCCTTGACTTACGACTGGTCACTTAGTCACAGGAGTGGAATGGAGTGGAATGGAGTGGAGTGGACAGAATAGAATAGAATAGAATAGAATAGAATAGAATTAGAGTAGAGTAGAGTAGAGTAGAGTAGAGTAGAGTAGAATAGAATAGAAAACAGAATAGAATTAGAGTAGAGTACAATAGAATAGAAGAATAGAATAGAACAGAACAGAACAGAATGGAATAGACAATATGGAATGGAATAGAATAGAATAGAAAATATAGAATAGAATAGAATTAGAGTAGAATAGAATAGAAAATATAGAATAGAATTAGAGTAGAGTAGAATAGAATAGAATAGAATAGAATAGAGTAGAATAGAATAGACAATATGGAATGGAATAGAATAGAATAGAAAATATAGAATAGAATAGAATAGAATAGAATTAGAGTAGAGTAGAATAGAAAAGAATAGAACAGAACAGAACAGAACAGAATAGACAATATGGAATGGAATAGAATAGAATAGAAAATATAGAATAGAATTAGAGTAGAATAGAGTAGAGTAGAATAGAATAGACAATATAGAATAGAATAGAATAGAATAGAATAGAATAGAAAATATAGAATAGAATTAGAATAGAGTAGAATAAAATAGAAGAATAGAATAGAATAGAATAGAATAGAATAGAATAGAATAGAATAGAATAGAATAGACAATATGGAATGGAATAGAATAGAATAGAAAATATAGAATAGAATAGAATAGAATTAGAGTAGAACAGAATAGGATAGGATAACCAAGTTGGAAGGGACCTTGGAGGTCTTCTAGTCCAACCCCCTGCTCAGGCAGGAAACCCCCTACCATTTCAGACAAATGGAAGTTATGACCGATGCCCCCAAATGTTTTTATGACCTGGTTCTGACGTTCCAGGGGTTCCCCCCCCCCCCGTGACTATAATTGACCATATTCAGCAACAGCCTAATGGGTCATTTCTATCCAAAATGTAGGTCTCAAGCAATGCGCGCTCGCTTATGTGTGCCCCCTTGGGCGCCCGGGCAAGGAAAGCATGCCCTCCCTCTCTTTTGTTCCTGGTCTGGGCCCTTCTGTTGGAGGCCCAATTATGCCAGGCAGTGACAAGTAGAAAAATGAATTAGCCAAAAGCTTTGTAATGCCAGCGTTATTTATCTTTTATAAGCTGGCCAGCTCAGCTGCAGAGCGGCTGCGAGCTCCTTTATGCCTCCAATCCGCCTTTGATCCCTCTTTCTTTATAGCCCCTTGTAGGGTCCCTTTGCTCCTGGTTGCAAAAACCCTCTTTATTTCCCCCGCCATCGAATGGCGAAGGATAAGAGCAGGGAAAGAGGCAGATCAGACTGCAGGGGGTGAAAGAAAGGCAGCAAAAAGTGTGTGTGTGTGTGTGTGTGTGTGTGTGTGTGTGTGTGCGTGTGCACGCACACGGGCTTGTGTTGGGTATTTAAAGCTTTATTCTCTGCTCTCCCCCCCCCTCCCTCCAGTTGTTCTGGAGAAGGAAATTGATCTGTCGGATTTATTTCCTGTGATTGAGAACTCTTGAGGAGTGACGGAAGAGAAGGGGCTGATTCTGGCATGAATTCTTGCACTACAACGAATAATTGTTATAGATAATATATAATGGAATATTAACAGAATAGAATTGGAGAAGGGAAGGGAAGGGAATCTACCTATCTATCTATCCATCTATCTATCTATCTATCTATCTATCTATCTATCTATCTATCTATCTATCTATGTATGTATCTATCTATCATAGATAATTTATCTGTCTATCTATTATTGTCTATCTGTCTATCTATATCTATCATAGATTATCTATCTATCATCTATCTATGATAGATAATCTCTGTCTGTCTATCTGTCATAGATAAACTGTCTATATCTCTATGACAGATAATCTGTCTGTCTATCTATCTATCTATCTATCTATCTATCTATCTATCTATCTATCTATCTATCATCTATGATAGATAATCTCTGTCTATCATAGATAAACTGTCTATATCTATCTATCTATGACAGAATCTGTCTGTCTGTGTCTATCTATTTATATCTATCTATCTATCTATCTATCTATGATAGAAAATCTATCTATCATAGATTATTCATCTATCTATGATAGATAATCTCTGTCTATCATAGATAAACTGTGTGTCTATCTATCTATCTATCTATCTATCTATCTATCTATCTATCTATCTAAGACAGATAATCTGTCTGTGTCTATATTTCTATATCTATCTATAAAATCTATATCTATCTATCATAGATAATCTATCTACTATCTATCTATCATAGATAATTTATCTATCTATCTATCATTATCTATCAATGATAGATAATCTCTGTCTGTCTATCATAGATAAACTGTCGATATCTATCTATGACAGATAATCTGTCTATCTATCTATCATCTATCTATCATAGATAATCTCTATCTATCTATCTATCTATCTATCAATGACAGATAATCTGTGTCTGTGTCTATCTGTCTATTTATATCTATCTATTTATCTATCATAGATAATTTATCTATTATCTATCTAGCATAGATAATTTATCTATCTATCATCTATCTATCTATCTATCTATCTATCTATCTATCTATCTATCAGATAATCTGTCAATCATAGATAAACTGTCTATATCTATCTATCTATGACAGATAATCTGTCTATCTATCTATCCATCTATTTATCTATCTATCATAGATAAACTGTCTGTCTATATCTATCTATCTACGACAGATAATCTGTCTATTTGTATCTATCTATCTATCTATCTCTATCTATTTATCTATCTATCTATCTATGACAGATAATCTGTCTGTCTATCTATCTATTTGTATCTATCTATCTATCTATCTATCTATCTATCTATCTATCTATCTATCTATCTATCTATGTATGTATATATAGATAATCTACCTACCTACCTTTCTAACATGTATCTATCATCAGTTTATTTAACATAACTTAACTTGGCAAAAGAGAAACAGAGGTCATTAAAAAAAATTAATTAGTGGAAAACCTGGACCAAAGTTGAGGCAGATGGAGAACAGAGTCAGGCGGTTGTTTTCTGTGTTTCTCTGCTTTTCTCTTGGTTATTTATTTTTTCTGTCAGTCCCAACTTTGCTGCTCTTTCTGGAGTGGTTGGTCTGCTCCCACCAAAAGTGCCAGCAAAGGCTGACGGCTTGTAAACACATGCAGATTTTGTGTCTCAGGGGGTGTGGGTGCAAGAATTGCTTCCCTACTCAACAAGGTTGCAGAGGCATCTGCAGAAGGATCAACAAACTTTAACGTAGCATGTTTTTTTTAAAATGGGATCAAAGTTTAGTTCCTTTTCAACTAGGTCTACGCATTATGTGATCAAAGTCGGATAATTTGAGCTTGATCGTTTTGTCCCTGGAGTGAGAATAGAATAGAATAGAATAGAATAGAATAGAATAGAATAGAATAGAATAGAATAGAATAGAAAATAGGGAATAGAACAGAACAGAACAGAATAGAAGATAGAATAGAATAGAATAGAAATATGGGATAGGATAGGATAGAATAGAATAGAATAGAATAGAATAGAATAGAATAGAATAGAATAGAATAGAATAGAATAGAAATATGGGATAGGATAGGATAGGATAGAATAGAATAGAATAGAATAGAATAGAATAGAATAGAATAGAATAGAATAGAATAGAATAGAATAGAATAGAATAGAAAATGTGGAATGGAATGGAATATAGAATATAGAATATAGAACACAGAATATAGAATGGAATGCAATGGAATAGAAGATGGAAGGGACCTTGGAGGTCTTCTAGTCCAGCCCCTGCTCAAACAGGAGAACCTATACCATTTCAGACAAATGGCTGTCCAGTCTCTTCTTTAAAAATTCCAGGGTGGGGATTCCTCTGTTGAGGATTGGCAGCAGGGGTGGGGTGGGGGTGAGTTTAGTTTTTATTCCCCCCCCCATCTGCTGGGTGGTTGCAGCAGTTTTTCATCCCTTCACATGACCCTGGGACTGTCATAAATATGAATCCGTTGCCAAACATCTGAATGTAAATCACAAGACCCTGGAGAGGCTGCAACATTCCAGCTGATTGGCGCTTCTTCTGGGCTCAGTGGAAGCGCCAGGATCAGTGCTGCTTTCCAGCTGATTGGTGCTTCTTCAGGACTCAGCAGAAGCCCCAGGATCAGTGCTGAACTCCAGCTGGAGCCTGACACTGATCCTGGCGCTTCCGCTGAGCCCTGACAGCACCGAAGAAGCGCCTATCAGCTGGAAAGTGGCACTGATCCTGGTGCTTCCGCTGAGCCCTGACAGCCCTGCAGCTCCAGCCGTCTCTCGCTCAGGCTTGTGTGGTGCTGCCACCGGTTCAGCTCATTCCCCTCCCCTGCTACCACTTTTCTAGGATGGTCGCGTACCCCCTGCCAGGTGCCAATGTACGACAGGTGGTACCCGTACCACTGGTTGAAAAGCCCTGGACTAGATGACCTCCAAGGTCCCTTCCAGCTCTACTCGGATTGATTAGTTCTCTTTAAAATTAGTTAAGAGGCCAGAATATCTGGAGGTTCAAAATGTCTGTAAGCTCTTTACTTGACTGCTGACGACTCAGCTGAAGTCGGGCGGTGATAAATGTAGCCCAGGTTTAAATCTGCTGAGGTAAGGAGGAACATTAGTTTCCTGAGTCAACCAGAATTGTATTTAAAAGCCAAGTTATTTATTAAATTATCCAAGAGCTGCACGAGGATCTTTTCACAAATGAAAGCCCTTCTCCCCCGCCTTTCTGTTGAGTGACCTTCCTCGTTTAAAGTGGCCAGCCTTAATTTTGGAGTACAGGCAGTCCTTGATTTACGACCGCACTGAAAAAAGAAGACTTTTGACTAGTTTTCACACTTAACGGCCGTTCCAACACCTCGGATGCTTGGCAACTGAGTCCTTTTTATGACGGTTGCAGTGTCCCAGGGTGCCCTTTTGCGGCCTTCGGACGAGCAAAGTTAAGGGGCAGGCTGGATTCACTTAACAACCAGGTCACTAATAACAGCATCGATTCACTTAGTGGCGGTCGTTAAATGAGGGAACTCACTTAACGACTGCCTTGCTTAGCGGCAAAAACGTCCCTTTTAGTCGGACGTTGAGTTCTAAATGTGATCATATTTATTAGTGGATTTTTTTTTCCTCCACAAGGATAAAGTTTAGGCCCTAAAGTTTCTGCCTTAGGCGTGAAAGTCGGCTGGGTGACTTTGGGCCAATCACCAGGAGACTGGGAGTTCTAATTCCGCCTTAGGCGTGAAAGCCGGTTGGGTGACTTTGGGCCAATCACCAGGAGACTGGGAGTTCTAGTTCTGCCTTAGGCGTGAAAGCCGGCTGGGTGACTTTGGGCCAATCACCAGGTGATGGTGAGTTCCAGTTCTGCCTTAGGCATGAAGGGCAGCTGGGTGACTTTAGGCCAATCACCAGGAGACTGAGAGTCCTAGTTCCGCCTTAGGCGTGAAAGCCAGTTGGGTGACTTTGGGCCAATTACCAGGAGACTGGGAGTTCTAGTTCCGCTTTAGGTGTGAGAGCCGGCTGGGTGACTTTGGGCCAATCACCAGGAGATGGGAGTTCTAGTTCCGCTTTAGGTGTGAGAGCCGGCTGGGTGACTTTGGGCCAATCACCAGGAGACTGGGATTCTAGTTCCGCTTTAGGTGTGAGAGCCGGCTGGGTGACTTTGGGCCAATCACCAGGAGATGGGAGTTCTAGTTCCGCTTTAGGTGTGAGAGCCGGCTGGGTGACTTTGGGCCAATCACCAGGAGACTGGGAGTTCTAGTTCCGCTTTAGGTGTGAGAGCCGGCTGGGTGACTTTGGGCCAATCATCAGGAGATGGTGAATTCTAGTTCTGCCTTAGGCATGAAAGCTAGCTGGGTGACTTTGGGCCAATCACCAGGAGATTGGGAGTTCTAGTCCTGCCTTAGGCGTGAAAGCCGGCTGGGTGACTTTGGACCTTGGCTCTTTTATGACTGGTAGACTTCAACTCCCAGAATTCCTGAGCCAGCCATGCTGAGGGAAAAGGGAGAGGTTTCATGCTGGCTCAGGAATTCTGGGAGATGAAGTCCACCAGTCATAAAAGAGCCAAGGTTGCCTACCCCTGTCCTAAATCCTCCTGTTCTAAGCGGTGGGCCTCCTAGACCAGGGGTAGACAACCTTGGCTTTTTTATGAGGCATGGACTTCAACTCCCAGAATTCCTGGAGCCATCATGGCTAAACTTGGAAACCTCTCCCTTTCCCCTCAGCATGGCTGGCTCAGGAATTCTGGGAGTTGAAGTCCACCAGTCAGAAAAGAGCCAAGGTTGCCTACCCCTGGCCTAGGAAGTCTGAAGCCCCAAAAAACAATCGAAAAGAAGACAGGCCCAAACATTTCTCACGCCAGCCAAAATCACCACAAAAGCACATTCAGCAAATGACTCAAACTAATCTAAATTATAGTTTTACGTTGCTTTTGGTTTCGGCTTCGGGTCTGGTGTGGGCCCAGACTTTGTGGCCTGTAAATCTTGATTTGTGGCGTCGTTCAGTGTGAACCACAACGAGGCCACCCATCCAAGGCCTGCTTGATTATTGATGGGCTTGACTGATGGCTGCTCTTGTGTATAAATATATATAAATATATAGGGGGGGTTGTCGTTGTTGTTTTGGTCCTTCACACCTTGAGTGGAAATGCCAGGGTGGGGGAAATGGTGGCGCAAGCAGATCGTCCCTCTGTTGTCTGGCCCGAAAATTTCAAGCCCACCAAGCTGTGACCAGGAGCAGGTGCTGGAGAGAAGGGAGGGGGGGTCCGTCTTTGTCATAACCCGGCACTTAATTGCCCAATTAGCATCGTGCCCTGTTAAAAGGCAAACGGGCGAGAAACAAAGGTGGAGTCTTGGCATGAAAGGAAGCCGGGAAATTTCTCCTCAGCTTGGGACCCGGTTCTGTTCTTTGGTAGGCCTCCTCCTCCAAGATGGCTGTCCTTCTGTTCGTTTGGTAGCCCCCTTTCAAAAGGGACTCTCCTTGCAGCCTCTGTTTCCTCTCTCTCTCTCCCTCCCTCACACCTCCTCCCTCTCCCTCCCTCCCTCCCTCCCACCCTCTCTCTGTCTCTCCCTCCCTCCCTCTCTCCCTCCCACCTTCCCTCTCTCCCTCTCTCTCTTTCTCCCTCTCTCCCACTGTCTCTCTCCCTCCCTCCCACTCTCTCCATCCCACCTTCCCTCCCTCCCTCCTACTCCCTCCCTCCCACCCTCTCTCTTTGTCTCTCCCCTCCCTCCCTCTCTCCCTCCCACCTTCCCTCTCTCCCTTTTTTTCTCCCTCCCTCCCACCCACTCTCTCCCTCCCGCCTTCCCTCCCTCTCTCTCCTTCCCTCCCTCTCCCTCCCTCCCTCCCTCCCTCCCACCCTCTCTTTGTCTCTCCCTCCCTCCCTCCCTCCCTCCCTCCCTCTCCCTCCCACCTTCCCTCTCTCCCTCTCTCTCTTTCTCCCTCTCTCCCACTGTCTCTCTCCCTCCCTCCCACTCTCTCCATCCCACCTTCCCTCCCTCCCTCCTACTCCCTCCCTCCCACCCTCTCTCTTTGTCTCTCCCCTCCCTCCCTCTCTCCCTCCCACCTTCCCTCTCTCCCTTTTTTCTCCCTCCCTCCCACCCACTCTCTCCCTCCCGCCTTCCCTCCCTCTCTCTCCTTCCCTCCCTCTCCCTCCCTCCCTCCCTTTCTCTCCCGCCCTTCCTTCCACTCTCTCCCTCTCTCCCACTTTCTCTCTCCCACTCTTTCTCTCCCTCTCTCCCATTCTCTCTCTCCCTCCCTCCCTTCCTCCCACTCTCTCCCTCCTTCTCTCTCTCCCTCCCTCCCACTCTTTCTGTCCCTTCTTTCCTCCACTCTCTCTCCCTCTCCCTTCCTCCCATTCCCTCCCTCCCTCCCACTCTCTCCCCCCTCTTTCTCCTCTCCCTCCCTCTCTTCCTCCCTCCCTCCCACTCTCTCTCTTAAGCTGGGAATCTATTGGAGTGGGGCGGCTAATCAATTTCAATAAAGAAAGAATAAGAAGGTGTCCAGTTGGCGTTGGGGGGGCTGCTGCAGCTCTTTTAACTTTTGGCCACAAATTTTGCTTTCATTACAACAATTTTGGATGGATGGACAGACAGACAGACACAGATAGATAGATAGATAGATAGATAGATAGATAGATAGATAGATAGATAGATAGATAGATAAATAGATAGATAGATAGATAGATAGATAGATAGATAGATAGATAGATAGATAGATAGATAGATAGATAGATAGACAGACGACATAGATAGATGATACATAAATGAATGGAGAGAGAGAGACTGTGTGTGAGAGAGAAATAGATAATGGATGGATAGAGAGGTAATAAATAATGGATGGATAAATGGGTGGGTGGGTGGATAGATAATGGATAGATGGATGGGACAGATAGGCGAATAGACAGGCAGACAGACAGAATTCTGGCTTCCATTCCCCTCGATTACCCCCCCTCCCCTTTCTGCCCAACCCCCCCAACCCCGGTTGAACCGCTGGTGGAAATAGCCTTCCCGGGCTTTTAATTAGTTGTGCACCTTGCCTGCTGGGAGACCCCAGCTGTACGGCTTCCTTTCCCCTGAGGGTCCCCTGTAAAAGAAGGGGGGGTGGGCCATTAGCAGGCGCTTAACTAGGCTGCCTGTGCCCCCCTCCCAGCCTCCCCCCCCAGCGAAAGGTAGAATAGGTGGGTTGGGGGTCTTGACAAGTATTGATAACTTGGAAGTGACACTTCCCAGCTGTGGTCTCCTGCATTGGGCCTCCTCTGCTGTTGTTGTGCCTTGGGGGGGGGCAATTACCACTCTCCAGGACCCCCAGATGTTCCTCTGGGACAGGGGTAGGCAACCTTGGCTCTTTTATGACTCGTGGACTGCAACTCCCAGAATTCCTGAGCCAGCATGGGGGAACTATGGCCCCCTCATGACTCGTGGACTTCAACTCCCAGAATTCCTGAGCCAGCATGGGGGAAACTATGGCCCCCTCATGACTCGTGGACTGCAACTCCCAGAATTCCTGAGCCAGCATGGGGGAACTATGGCCCCCTCATGACTCGTGGACTTCAACTCCCAGAATTCCTGAGCCAGCATGGGGGAACTATGGTCCCTTCATGACTGGTGGACTTCAAGTCCGAGAATTTCTGAGCCAGCATGGCTCAGCTTGGAAACCTCTCCCTTTCCCCTCAGCTTGGCTGGCTCAGGAATTCTGGGAGTTGAAGTCCACGAGTCATAAAAGAGCCAAGGTTGCCTAACCCTGCTCTGGGATAAAGCCCTAAGCTTGAAGAACTTTCCTGTGCGATACGGGCGGTCCTCGGCTTACAACCGTTCATTTAGTGACCGAAGTTACAATGTCACTGAAAAAAGTGACTTTGGACCGTTTTTTTTTCACACTTATGACCATCGTGGCATCCTTGTGCTCCTGTGATCACAATCCAGACGCTTGGCAACTGATTCGTATTTATGACCCCTGGGGACCCTCTTTTGCGACCTACTGATCTGGCTAAGTCCTCGGGGAAGCCAGATACATTTAACAACCGCGTTGCTCACTTAACGACTGCGGTGGGTTCGCTTAACAACGTTGGCAAGGAAGGCGGTAAAATGGGGGCAACACTCGCTCTACAAGTATTTCACCTAACTGACCGAAATTTCGGCCTTGGTCGTGCTTGCGAGACGAGTCTACGACTGGCCCCAGAGCTTCCACTGCCGAGCAAGGCAGTTGTTAAACGGGTCACGTGGCCGTTAAGCGAACCCGGCTTCCCCCGTTGACGTTGCTTGTGGGAAGGTTTGCAAACGGGGATCGCTTCTCCACGGTGTCCAGAAAGGCCCAAAACGGGGCAAAAACTCACTTAACCACCGCTGGCTTAGCAGGAGAAATTTTGGCCTGGGTTGTGGACGTATTTTGGGGAGAAATCTTTGCAACCGACTCGCCCGGATCTTAGTGAAGATCCAACAGCTGGGATCGTCACGGATCCGAAGGATTGCGTGCGACACTGGGTGACAACGGGAGCCAAAATTGCAAAGCTCTTGTCGCTGGAGATCAGTCAAGGTAGTAGGAAGGGCTTGTTACTACAAGCAATAGTAGCAGCGCCTGTCCAGATGGCAGCTGAATGTCTCTGTAATAAGAGCACAGTCATTTGAGCTATGATGGATGCAGATTAGGCTCAGACAAGGCTTCTCAACCATGGCCAGATCCAGATGTGAGGATTTCCAGTCCCGGATTTCTGCAAGCCAGCATGGGCCTGGATGAATAAACTGGGGTGTTGACGTCTGCGCACTTAGAAATTGGTCAGATGGGGAGAAAGGGTCTTCCAAAGGGGAGAAGAGGCTAAAACGTTGGCAGGATTGGAAGGGAATGGGAGGAGGAGGAGGAGGAGGAGGAGGAGGAGGAGGAGGAGGAGGAGGAGGAGGAAGATTGAAGGGGAAAGAGAAAGGAGGAGAGAAAATGAAGGAGAAAAAAAAATCTTGGTGCTTTTTGAGCTTGCATGTTTTCTTGCAGACATTTCATGACCCAACTAGGTAACATCAACAGTGCTGGAAGGGAAAGTGCGGGGGGAAGGAGGAGGAGGAGGAGGAGGAGGAGGAGGAGGAGGAGGAGGAGGAGGAGGAGGAAGAGGAGGAGGAAAATTGAAGGGGAAAGAGAAGGAGAAGAACAGAAACCTTGGTGGTTTCTGAGCTTGCTTGTTTTCTTGGAGACATTTCAATGACCCAACTAGGTAACATCAACCATGCTAGAAGAAAATGTAGGGAGGAGGAGGAGGAGGAGGAGGAGGAGGAGGAGCAGGTGGAGGAGGAGGAGTATGGAAGAGAAAGTAGGAGAAAAGAAGGAGAAGAAGAAAAAATCCTTGGTGGTTTCTGAGCTTGCTTCTTTTCTTCCAGAGGTTTCATGACCCAACTAGGTAACATCAACCGTGCTGGAAGGGAATGTGGGGAGGAGGAGGAGATGGAGGAGGAGGTGGAGGAGGAGGGAGTCACGAGAAGGATTGAAGGGTAGGAAGGAGGAGGAAAAAGAGAAGGAGAAGAACTGTGGGGTTCTTGATGCTCTCTGAGCTGGATGGTTTTCTTGCAGACATTTCATGATTCAACTAGGGAACATCATCAGTGCTAGAAAGGAGTGAGGAGAAGGATTGAAGGGGAAGAAGGAGGAAGAAAAAGAGAAGAACTGTGGGGTTCCTCCCTCTCTCTCTCTTTCTCTCGCTATCATCTATCTATCCATAACAATCATCTATCTGTCTGTCTGTCTGTCTGTCTGTCTGTCTGTCTGTCTGTCTGTCTATCTATCTATCTATCTATCTATCTATCTATCTATCTATCTATCTATCTCTGTCTATCTATCTATCTATCTATCTATCTCTGTCTATCTATCTATCTATCTATCTATCTATCTATCTATCTATCTTCCACCCACCCACCCATCCATCCATCCATCTATCATCCACCCAACTATCTATCTATCTATCTATCTATCTATCTATCTATCTATCTATCTATCTATCTTCTATCTATCTATCTATCTATCTATCTATCTATCTATCTATCTATCTATCATCCACCTATCTATCTATCTATCTATCTATCTATCTATCTATCTATCTATCTATCATCTGTCTGTATCTATTATCTATCTCTATCATCTATCTATTCATCTCTCTCTCTCTCTCTTTCTCTCTCTCTCTTCACTATCTAGCTATCTTATCTCTCTATCATCTCTCTATCAATCATTTATCTAGGAAACACCCACAGCTTCTGACAGCCAGCTGTTCCACTGGATGATTGTTTTCATTGTTAGGAAGTTCCTCTTTAATTCCAGGTTGCTTCCCTCCTTGATTAGGACCTTAGAGGCCATCTAGTCCAACCCCCTGCTCAAGCAGGGGACCCTCTACCATTCCAGACCAATGGCCGTCCAGTCTCTTCTTGAAAACCTCCAGGGATGGGGCAGCCACAAGTGCTCTTCCAACCCTATTATTCTATGTTCTACTTTTGCTCTATCAGACATACACACCTGAATCACATGTAGGGGGTAGGTAGTGCTCGACTTACAACAATTCATGTTGTGACCACTCAAAACTACAACAGCATGGAAAGAAGTGCCCATTTTTCGCACTTACGACCGTTGCCGCGTCGCATAATCAAAATTCAGATGCTTAGCAGCTGACTCCTATCTATGACGGTCGCAGTGTCCCGCGCATCAGGTGATTCCCCATTTGCAACCTTCTGACAAGTGGAGCCCACGGGGGGAAGCCCAATTCACTTAACTGGGTGACTGATTTAGCGACGGCAGCGATTCGCTGAACAACGCTGGTGAGAAAGGTAGCAAAAGGAGGCCTTGAACAAATGTCTCACTTAGCGACGGGAAATTTGGGACCCGATTGGAGTCCTAAGTCGAGGACTCTGTATTTTATTCCCTTTTATGCCGCCAAGCCGCTCTCGGGATCCGAGATTCAGCCTGGCCTGTTTCCTCTCCTTTGTTTGCTCCCCTTCTGTCGAGATAGCACAAAAATTGCAGGCCTGACCTTTCCCAGAAAGACCCGCTGAGCAACTAGGTGTTTACACAGACCCGCTTCTGGACCGAGTTGATATTTAAGAGCATGGCGGCCTGGCAGCCGAGGGAGTCCCGAAGCTTCAGCCGAACTCCCAAATCTCTGCTGTTTGCTAGCGTTCCTGAATTCCTTCGAATAGGTTGCTGGATTTCCAATGTCGGCTGAACCGGAGGCGAGAGAATCTGGCTGGCCCGGTTGCAGGTTTTCGTTGGGCTATTGATAAAATGCAGGAGAAACGAGGATCCAATGTTGTGTCTTTAGGATAAGGATGGAGAAGAGAGTTTGAAGGGTTACTTATTGATTGGTGGGTTGATCTTTATTATTGTTATAATTAGAGAGAGACAGACAGACAGAGAGAGACAAAGAGAGAGACAGAGAGACACACACAGAGAGAGACAGAGACAGAGAGAGAAACACAGAGAGAGACAGAGAAAGACAGAGAGAAACAGAGTGTGAGAGAGAGACAGAGAGGCAGAGACAGAGCGAGAGAGAGAGAGAGAGAGAGAGAGAGAGAGAGAGGCAGACAGACACACACAAACACACACACAGAGACAGAGACACAGATAGAGACAGAGAGAGAAACAGAGAGAGAGAGAGAGACAGAGAGGCAGACAGAGACAGAGAGACAGAGAGAGAGAGAGACAGAGAGGCAGACAGAGAGATACACACACACACACAGAGAGAGAGAGACAGAAACACAGAGAGAGACAGAGAGAGAAACAGAGACAGAGAGGCAGACAGAGAGAGACAGAGAAAGACAGAGAAACAGAGCGAGAGAGAGACAGAGAGGCAGAGACAGAGAGAAACAGAGACAGAGAGAGACAGACAGACAGACAGAGAGAGACAGAGAGAGACACAGAGAGAGAAAGACAGAGAGAGAGACAGAGAGAAACAGAGCGAGAGAGAGAGAGACAGAGGCAGAGACAGAGAGAGAAAAACAGAGACAGAGAGAAACACAGAAAGAGGCAGACAGAGAGAGAGAGAGAGAGAGAGACACACACACACAGAGAGAAAGACAGAGAGAGAAAGAGAGAGACAGAGAAAGACAGAGAGAAACAGAGCGAGAGAGAGAGAGACAGAGAGGCAGAGACAGAGAGAGAAAAACAGAGACAGAGAGAAACACAGAAAGAGGCAGACAGAGAGAGAGAGAGAGAGAGACACACACACACAGAGAGAAAGACAGAGAGAGAAAGAGAGAGACAGAGAAAGACAGAGAGAAACAGAGCGAGAGAGAGAGAGACAGAGACTCAGAGACACAGAGAGAGACACAGAGAGAGACAGAGAGAGAGACAGAGAGAGAGACAGACAAAGACAGAGAGAGAGAGACAGAGAGAAACAGAGACAGAGAGACAGAGAGAAACAGAGCGAGAAAGAGAGAGACAGAGAGAGAAACAGAGAAAGACAGAGAGACAGAGAGAGAGGCAGACACAGAGAGAGAGAGAGACAGAGACAGAAAGACACACACACACACAGAAAGAGAGAGAGAGAAAGACACACACAGAAAGAGAGAGAGAGAAAGACACACACAGAGAGAGACAGAGAGAAAGACACAGAGAGAGAGATAGACAGAGAAACAGAGACAGAGAGAGAGAGACACACACAGAGAGAGACAGAAAGACAGAGAGAGACAGAGAGAGAGAGAGAGAGAGAGAGAGAGAGACTGGCCCAAAGTCACCCAGCTGTATTTTGTTCCTAAAGTGAGGCTAGAACTCACCGTTTCCTGGCGATTGACCCATAGTTCCCCAGCTGGCTTTCGTGGCTAAAGCAGGACTAGAACTCAGAGCCTCCTTGTTTGTCGCCTGGGCCAAAGTGGCTGCAAAACTCATGAAATATCCCTGTCTGAGCTAGAGTAAATTGAGGATTTCAGGACTGGGGAGAGACAATTTTTTGTTGAGTTTTGTTCTCGTCAAAACTCTATCGGGTTGACTGCTTAGGGTTGAATTCCCAGAATCCTCTATTCCATGGTCCACAGGAGAATTCTGGGAAGTTGTCTTTGGATGCTTTTCTTTCGCAGCCAGCCTAATGGAGGAAACATGGATACAAAGAGATTCAGACATAATAGAATAGAATAGAATAGAATAGAATAGAATAGAATAGAATAGAATCTGGAAGGGACCTTGGAGGTCTTCTAGTCCAACCCCCTGCTCAGGCAGGAACCCTACACCATTTCAGACAAATGGCTGTCCGGTCTCTTCTTAAAAACCTCCAGTGTTGGAGCATTCACCGCTTCTGGAGGCAGGTTGTTCCACTGGTTAATTGTTCTAACTGTCAGGAAGTTTCTCCTTAATTCCAAGTTGCTTCTCTCCTTGGTTAGTCTCCATCCGTTGCTTCTTGTCCTGCCTATAGGGGCTTTGGAGAACAGCTTGACTCCCTCTTCTTTGGGGCAGCCCCTGAGATTGGTTGACTTCAGTTGGGAAAAGACAGAATTCATGATGATAATAACCTTTATTGTAATTTTTTTCCCTTGTGGGTACAACGGCACGCATTAAAAATGAAATTTAGTTGCTTGCTCTCAAGTGTACACATACATAACACACATTTGAAAGCATTCTATATACACCTTTGGGTGCTTTGATAAAGAGCTTGACTCCCTCTTCTTTGGGGCAGCCCCTAAATTGTGGAATATTGTTATTCTGTCCCCCACCCCCCAGCCTTTCTTTTCTCTAGACTGGCCATTTCCAAATCCTGCAGCCGTTCTTCACATGCTTTCGTCCCCAGGCCTTTTAATCATCTTAGGGCAGTGGTTCTCAACCTGTGGGTCGGGACCCCATTTGGGGTCGAACGACCATTTCATGGAGGTCGTCAAACAACGCAGTCCGCCATTTTTTTCCCCTTTTCCTTAACTGTGCTACTCCCTTTTATTCTATTGGCTTTCGAAAGCCAATAGAATAGACTCTCTTGAATAGAGTCTAATTCTATTGGCTTTCAAAAGCCAATAGGAATTGTCCAGGCTGTCTCTGCCCTGCTGAGCCCGCCAAAAGTCCCATTCTGCAAACGGTGCTGCACCAGTTGAGTAGTCCTCGACTTACGACCGGTTGAGTAGTTCTCAACTTACGACCGGTTGGGGGTCGCGGCATTAAAAAGGTTGAGAACCACAGTTGCTCTTCTCTGCACTTCCTCCCCCCCAAGTCTCAATATCTTTTTTTTTTTTAAATGTGGTGAGCAAAACTGGATTACCGTATTCCAGAATTTTATTTCTCTTGAACGCATTTGCAGGGAGGGAAGAGATGGAGAAATTGAGTGGGAAAATCAGCTGGAGCTTTGGAGAAGAAATTTGCAGAAATGTTTCCCCCTTGCCTCTTTGTAGGAGAGGCCCTGGAGCAAAATATCGTTTTCTCCTTTTATTATATTGTGATAAATCTCGGCAGGTTGTGTTGTTTCAGTGCTGTGATAGGATTAGAGGCGATGGGCGTTCTTCGCCATCCAGTCCTTGATTTAGGACTGCAATTGGGATTAGAATTTCATTTGATCTGAACACCTTGCTTAGCAACGGAATATTCCGATGGCAACTGCGGTCGTAAGTCAACGACATCTTGGAGAAGGTCCTGCCTGATTTTAGATCTTTTTTGGGGGAGGGGGCATGGTTGTTAAGTGAATCGCTGGTTGTTAAGCAAGTTCGGCTCCCCCCCCCCCCTTGCCGGAACGTGATTGCAAAGGTCACAACTGTTGAAATTCTGGCAGAATTAACCTTGTAACCAGAGTCTAATGGAAGGAACCAGAAAGCCGATCACAAACTCATGCAGAGACGTGGTGGGCACACTCTTCTGGAGCTTTGGGGATGACAGAAAACCATAAACTTCACACACCCACACACATGGATATAGAGTCATATATAGACACACAAACATAATTTGATCGCTATTGTTCGTGTAACCAGAAACCCGACCGCAAACTCATGCAGAGAAGTGGTGGCACACTCTTCTGGAGCTTTGGGATTGTAGAAAACCGTAAACTTCACACACCCACACACCCACACACATGGACACAGACTCACATATAGACACACAAACATAATTTATCGATATTGTTCGTGTAACCAGAAAGCCGACCGCAAATTCATGCAGAGAAGTGATGGACACACTCTTCTGCAGCTTTGGGATGATAGAAAACCATAAATTCCACACACACCCCCACAACATGCACGTACTATACATATGGACACAGACAATTTTGTTCAGTGTTGTTTCTCTGAGCAGAAAGCAGACCACAAACTCATGCAGAGAAGTGCTAGGCACACTCCTCTGAAGCTTTGGGATGATAGAAAACCATAGATTCCACACCCACCCACACACATGCATGTACTGTACATATGGACACAGACAACCTTTGCTCAATGTTGTTTCTCTGAGCAGAAAGCAGACCACAAACTCATGCAGAGAAGTGGTAGGCACACTCCTCTGAAGCTTTGGGAGTATAGAAAGCGCTAAATTTCATACATCCACACACAAGTACAAACGTATATACACACACACACACACACACACACACACACACATACACACACACACAGGAATACAATTTGATCCATATCGTTCCTCTCACTACAAAGCCGACAACAAACTCATGCAGAGAAATGACAGGCACACTCCCATGAAGCGTTGGGAATTATAGTAAAAAGCTCTCAATTTCACACACCCTCACAGACACACCCCAAAAAACATTTCTGCCTTCTTGACGCCTGGTATTGCCTTTTGCTCTCATCATAAATTGAGTCAGCGCATTACTTAATTTAATGAAGAAATTAATTAAGATAGTCCTCGACTTACGACAGTTCTCTCGGTGAAGTTATCATTGCACCGCACCGTTTTTCACATTTAATGACCGTTGCAGCCTTCCCACGGTCACGGGGTCAATTTCAGCCGCTCGGCTGGGGACTCATATTTACGATGGTTGCAGAGTCCCTGGGTGTGTGTGTGTGTGTGAGAGAGAAGTCCCTTTTTGCGGACTTCCAACAAGCAAAGTCAATGGGGGGAAGCCAGGTTCACTTAACGACCGCATTAAACAAATGCAGCGATTTGCTTAGCGACGGTGGCAGGAAAGGTTCGTAAAAATGGGGCAAAACTCACTGAACGAATGTCTGGCTTAGCCGCGGAAGTCTTTGGGCTCAATTGGGACGTAAATCGAGGACTTCTTGAGAGGCAGACTGGGGGTCTGTTGGCTAAAGGGGGGCTCCCTCCCTTACCCCCCCCCAGTTGGGGGGAAACAACACACTTTGATTTATCCCACACGTCAAAAGAGATGCAAGAAAAGAGATGAGACATGTGGCTAGTCCGAATTTTGGGGTCCCTGAACGCCCCCCCCCCAGCTGCGACCATATGGCCTCCTTCTGCCTCTTCCCAGCTTTTTTTCCCATCTTGGTTTAATCTCAGCCTGTTTTGGAGGGGCTCAGAGCTGGCTTCGCAAGGCCCAGGGTCCAGCTGTCGAGAGTGGATTTGAAGCGTCTGTGGGACGGCAGCCAAGAGCCCT
Organism: Crotalus adamanteus; assembly: GCA_039797435.1. Lineage (NCBI taxonomy): Eukaryota > Metazoa > Chordata > Lepidosauria > Squamata > Viperidae > Crotalus > Crotalus adamanteus. Next base: position 91,353,410 of record CM077923.1, on the reverse strand, counting down.
ATCCATCCCTCGGCCTTGCCCAAACGGAGGCCTCTTGGCCAGACTTCAAAAACAATACGTCCGAGGATAGGCCCCGGAGTCCTCTTGGCTGCAGCCAAAGGGGCCCGTATGGCGTGTCAGGGAAGGCGGACAAAGCCAGGGGAGGGGGACGAACAGCTTTGCTGTTGGGAGACAGGACGGAAGAGGCTCTGGGGATAAGGCTCGCCGGCCGAGACCAGATGGACGGTCAGGGAGAGCCGGCTTGGAAAAGCCGCCCTGGGCCGGTGGAGACGGCAGCAAAGTCTGTTTGGAAGTTGAGTGTTTTGGGAGGAGGGAGGGGCTCCTGTCTGGTCCCTGGAGGGAAGGTGGAGGTCAGCAGAGGTAGATTTCCGGGGGTAGATTTCACTCATCCTTATCCTTGTCATCTTCATCTTCATCTTTATCCTTCTCCTCCTCCACCTCCACCTTCTCCTTCTCCTTACTTATCCCTATCCTATCCTACCTTCCCTTGCGTTATCCTATCCTATCTTCCCCTCTCTTCCCCTCTATTATCCTATCCTATCCTATCCTATCCTATCCTATCCTATCCTATCCTATCCCATATTTCTCTTCTCTTCTCTTCACTTCTCTTCTCTTCTCTTCTCCTCCTCTTCTCTTCTCTTCTCTTCTCTTCTCTTCTCTTCTCTTCTCTTCTCTTCTCTTCTCTTCTCTTGTCTTGTCTTCTCTTCCCTTCTCTTCCCTTCCCTTCCCTTCCCTTCCCTTCCTTTCCATTCCATTCTCTATTCTGTTCCATTCCATTCCATTCCATTCCCTTCTATTCTATTCTATTCTATTCTATTCTATTCTATTCTATTCTATTCTATTCTATTCTATTCTATTCTATTCTATTCTATTCTATTCTATATTTCTATTCTGTTCTATATTTCTATTCTATTCTATTCTATTCTATATTTCTATTCTGTTCTATATTTAATAATAATAATAATAATAGTAGTAAAGTTGGAAGGGACCTTGGAGGTCATCTAGTCCAACCCCCTGCTCGGGCAGGAAACCCTACACCATTTCGGACAAATGGCTGTCCAGTCTCTTCTTAAAAACTTCCAGTGTTGGAGCATTTACTGCTTCTGGAGGCAAGCTGTTCCACTGATTAATTGTTCTAACTGTCAGGAAGTTTCTCCTTAGTTCTAGGTTGCTTCTCTCCTTGATTAGTTTCCACCCGTTGCTTCTTGTCCTGCCTTCAGGTGCTTTGGAGAATAGCTTAATTCCCTCTTCTTTATGGCAGCCCCTGAGATATTGGAACACTGCTATTTCTATTCTATTCTATTCTATTCTATTCTATTCTATTCTATTCTATTCTATTCTATTCTATTCTATTCTATTCTATTCTATTCTATTCTATTCTATTCTATTCTATCCTGTCCTATTTTCCTGCCTTTATTATTTGTATAAATAACTCAGGGTGGTGAACCTACCTAATACTCCTCCCTCTTCCCATTTTCCCCACAAAAACATCCCTGTGAGGTGGTCTGATCTGAGAGAAAGTGACTGGCCCAAAGTCACCCAGGCAGGGAGGGAGGACAGAGAGAGAGAGAGAGAGAGAGAGAGAGAGAGGAGAGAAAGGAAGGAGAAAGAAAGAGAGAGAGAAAGAGGGAGGGAGGGAGAAAGGAAAAAGAGAAAAAGAAAGAAAGAAGGCAATCAAGAAAAAAGAAAGAGAAAGAAAGAGAAAGAAAGAAAGAAAGAAAGAGGAAGAAAGAAAAGAAAAAAGGAAGGAAGGAAGGAAGCGAAAGAGAAAGAAAGAAAGGGAGGAAGGAAGCAAGAAAAAAGAAAGAAAGAGAAAGGAGAAAGGAGAAAAAGGAAGGAAAGAGGGAAGGCGAAAGAAAGAGGAAGGAGGAAGGGAGGAAGGAGAAAAACAAAGAAAGAAAGGGAGGAAGGAGAAAGGAAAAGAACGAAGGAAAGAGAAAGGGAGAAGGAAAGAAAGAGGGAGGACAGCCAGGCCATTTTTAAAGGCGTCGGTCACCGGCTTTTTCTGGGTCAAATCTTTGCACCTTGCCTGAGCCTCCTGTACAGGCAGTCTACTTGGGCCACCTCTAGACCTCTCTTCACGGGCGGTGATTAAATTATGAAGCCCATCCAGAAGCGCTCGTGATAGCCATTAATTAAAGATGGCTCGTTCAATCGACCGGGAGTCCATGCCCGTGATTTCAATCATCCATCCATTCAGTCCAATTTCTGCATCATTAGCAAAAAACAAAACCAGACCAAAACCCCAAAAAATTGCATCCATCAAAACCCTCCAGACCTTTGCCCCGCGCTTCTTGCTGAAGTGCGCATTTTTCTGTGCAGGGGATTGAGCCAAAAAGGATATTTTTTAAAAAAAGGAAAAAAAAGGAAAAAAAATCGAGGAATTTTGCTAATTTTATCCCAGCCTTTGTCTCCATCTAAGGCACCTGCTGCAAAATGTGCACCAAATATAATTGCAAAATAGCTCTTAAGTTATGGGGCCATCGGATGAGAAGAGAATTGGAGAGACAAAAACCAACAGAGCAGAGTTTTGCGACGTTGGCAATTTGTCTGAAATGGTATATAGGTTCTCCTGCTCAAGAAGGGGGTTGGACTAGAAGATCTCCAAGGTCCCTTCCAGCTCTATTCCGTTCCGTTCCATTGCATTTCCATTCCATTCCATATTTTCTATTCTATTCTATTCTATTCTATTCTATTCTATTCTATTCTATTCTATTCTATTCTATTCTATTCCATTCCATTCCATTCCATTCCATTCCATATTTTCTATTCTATTCTATTCTATTCTATTCTATTCTATTCTATTCTATTCTATTCTATTCTATTCTATTCTATTCTATTCTATTCTATTCTATTCTGTAATTCTATTCTATTCTATTCCCTATTTTCTATTCTATTCTATTCTATTCTATTCTATTCTATTCTATTCTATTCTATTCTATTCTATTCTATTCTATTCTATTCTATTCTGTAATTCTATTTATTCTATTCCCTATTTTCTATTCTATTCTATTCTATTCTATTCTATTCTATTCTATTCTATTCTATTCTATTCTATTCTATTCTATTCTATTCTGTAATTCTATTTATTCTATTCCCTATTTTCTATTCTATTCTATTCTATTCTATTCTATTCTATTCTATTCTATTCTATTCTATTCTATTCTATTCTATTCTATTCTATTCTATTCTATTCTATTCCATTCCATATTTTCTATTCTATTCTATTCTATTCTATTCTATTCTATTTTATTCTATTCTATTCCATTCCTTTCCATATTTTCTATTCTATTCTATTCTATTCTATTCTATTCTATTCTATTCTATTCTATTCTATTCTATTCTATTCTATTCTATTCTATTCTATTCGGACTTCAACTCCCAGAATTCCCCCTTTAGCTGGGCTCCATTGCAGAATTTGGGAATCTGCACAGGTAGCACTCTATTTACGACCACGATTGAGCCCAAAATTTCTGTTGCTAAGCGAGACAGTTGTCAAACAACACTTGCCACAGTTGTTAAGTCAATCACTGTTAGTAACACGCCTGCTAAGTAAATCTGGATTCCCCACTGACTTTGCTTGTCAGAAGTTTGCAAAAGTTGATCACATGACCATCATAAATACACTCCAGTTGCCAAACATCCGAATTTTGATCAGGTGACCACGGTCGTTGTGTGAAAAACGGTCATAAGTCACTTTTTCCAGTGCCATTGTAATTTTGAACGGTCATTAAATAAACAGTTGGAGGAGGGGGAAAAAAACCCCAGCATATAAAACTAAGCTCGAACAGATATATATCGTGTGCATTTGTTAGTTTATTTACTGCAGATTCTAGCAAACTATAGAAACTGTATAAATCTCCCTAATAATCATCAAAGTGACCACAATAAAAAAAAAAGTCACACCAGACAGAAACATGCAAACACGCCCAGACACGTGATGTACACATACTTTATATGCCTTGCTAGAAATTCAGAGGTATTAACCGTATTAGCAGCAACATTGAAATTAATTAAAACAAGGTAAGGGAAAAACAAAAAAGACTGGGTAATTCTACCGTAAATAGAAGAACTGCAAAAAATATAAAAAAATAAAAATAAAAAAGGAGATTTATTTGTTAGGGTGCTTTGCTTGACCTGTTTTTCATTCCGGTGACTTATGTCTCTATATCCCGTTACACGTTTAATGGCTTTCCTCGCTCGGCCTGCTGTTTTTCTTTTCTTGATGTGGTCCTAACTTTAGACAAGGGTAGGAAAAAAAAATGATGCAACACATGAGCTGTGCATTAAAATTTTTTTTTTTAAAAAAAATGGTGGGATATTATTAATCGGTGCAAAGTCAAACCAGACCGAACCAAAATCATTTGGGGCCCTTTTTGGCGCCTTGCTCGCCCCCTTAATTGGATAGGGATGGCATCTTAAAAGGGATGTGTGTGCATGTATTTGCACACGTGTGTTTCCCCCTCTGATCCAGTTTATCACACGTAAATCTTGGCGTCTCCCGTTTTCCATTTTATCGCGAACCAAGAAGCCATTTCCTAATTGCGGCAGAGATTAGACAGAGAGAAAACCCTGGAACCATTAAACGCGCAGGAAAGGCAAGGATAAATTAAAGGTATGCGCCGAGCGGTGCTACAAGCTCAGCGACATTTGTTAAGTAAATTGTACAGTTATTAAGACTCATTTCCCCGTCCGCGGATCTGTTCCTGGTAACTGGCGAGCAGGGAAGAAAGAAATCTTAATTTGGAGACAGCAGCCAAAGAGACCTGCTCCGTCTCCTTGAGCATCTTCAAGAAGCCGGGATGATGTCACATGCGCTGTGACCTCATCACATGCTCCATCCTTTGTGTCGTTTGCATGATGGTGTCACCGTGTGTGCGTGAGAGAGAGAGAGGGAGAGAGAGAGAGATTACTTCGTCCAATGAATGGCCCTGCCAAGTTGGTTCCACCCAAATACGCTGGCTGGAATTAGGGAATTGAGTGATAATAATAATAGTAATAATAATAATAATAATAGTCAATTGCAAAAGGCGGCCTTACTAGGAACTGCTTCCATCCTGCGACGATATCTGTAATACCATCAAACATCCACATCTGCCTATCCCAGGTCCTGGGTAAGGACTCAATAGGTAGGCAAAATGCCAAATCCAGTCTGAACATCTGGCTGACTGTGCAATGATCAATAATAATAATAATAATAATAATAATAATAATAATAATAATAATAATAATAAAGTTGGAAGGGACCTTGGAGGTCATCTAGTCCAACCCCCTGCTCAGGCAGGAAACCCTATACCATTTCAAACAAATGGCTGTCCAGTCTCTTCTTACAAACTTCCAGTGTTGGAGCATTCACAACTTCTGGAGGCAGGTGGTTCCACTGGTTGATTGTTCTAACTGTCAGGAAGTTTCTCCTTAGTTCCAGGTTGCTTCTCTCTGGTTAGTTTCCATCCTTTGCTTCTTGTCCTGCCTTCAGGTGCTTTGGAGAATAGCTTGACTCCCTCTTCTTTGGGGCAGCCCCTGAGTTATTGGAAGACTGCTCTCACGTCCCCCTCGTCCTTCTCTTCGTTAAACTAGACATACCCAATTCCAGCAACGGTTTTTTTTAGCCTCCAGCCCCCTGATCATCTTGGTTGCTCTTCTCTGCACTCTTTCTAGAGTCTCAACATTTTTTTTACATCGTGGTGACCAAAACTGGATGCCGCATTCCAAGTGTGGCCTTACCAAGGCCTTGTAAAGTGGTATTAACTCTTCACGCGATCTCGATTCTATCCCTCCGTTAATGCAGCCCAGCGTTGTGTTGGCCTTTTTGGCAGCTGCAGCCCACGGCTGGCTCCTGTTTAAGGGATTGTCCACTAGGACTCCGAGGATCCCTATTTCCCAGCATCTCTCAATGCTGGTCCATTTGCACTGAATTTGTTCTATTGTTCTGTGGAATTCCTCTAATCCCTTGTTTTTCTCTTTCCCCTCATCCGGAATTTGAGAGACACCAGCAGCTTATGAGAGGGGGGAGAAAAGAGAGAGAAGAGGGAGAGGAATCGTCCCATTTTTTGCTTCAAAGAGCAGGGGTGTAGTCCATGGAAAAACAGCCCTAAATGAAGACCAGCTTTTGAGGATTGAGTTCTGAGGAGTTGAATGAAAGAAAATATTTCCTTGTTAGGGAATTTTTTTTTTTTTTGGCAATAATATGGAAGGAGTTTGCTACTGTCTTCTAGGATGTTTTACTTTTTTTTTAATTTGGCTTCATAGCCTAGGCTTGGGATCGCTTTGTGGTCTCCCATCCAGGTGCTAACAAGTCGCTTTATCGACTTAGATTACTGGAGAGGCTAAAGTTGGTTGAGCACTGCCACTGACTGCGGATGTGAATGAAAATTCCCAGATTTCTGCCTGGTTGAGTTACTTATGAAGTCATGTGGAGAAGGAAAGAAGGAAAGAAAATTGAGAGGAAAAAGAGAAGGAAGAAAGAAAGGAAGGGAGGGAGGGAGGAAATTGAGAGGAAAAAGAGAGAGGAGGGAGGGAGGAAAATTGAGAAGAAAAAGAGAAGGAAGGAAGGAAGGAAGGAAGGAAGGAAGGAAGGAAGGAAGGAAGGAAGGAGGGAAAATTGAGAGGGGAGAGGGGGGAGGGAAGGAAAAATGGGGAAGGGAGGGAAGAAGTAAAAAGAAGGAAGGAAGGGAGGAAAAAAGGGAGGAAGGGAAGGAAGGAAAATTGAGAGGAGGGAGGGAAGGAAATGGTGGGAAGGAAGGAAGGAAAGAAGGAAGGGAGGGAGGGAGGGAGGGAGGGAGGAAGAGAGGGAGGGAGGAGGAGGAAGGAAGGAAGGAAAGGAGAAGAAGGGAGGGAGGGAGGAGGAGAAGGAAGGGAGGGAGGAAGAAGGAAGGAAGGGAGGGAGGGAGGGAGGAGAAGGGAGGGAGGGAGGAAGAAGAGAAGGAAGGGAGGGAGGGAGGGAGAGAAGGAAGGAAGGAAGGAAGGAAGGAAGGAAGGAAGGAAGGAAGGAAAATTGAGAGGAGGAAGGGAGGGAAGGAACATGATGGGAAGGAAGGAAGGAAGGAAGGAAGGAAGGAAGGAAGGAAGGAAGGAAGGAAGGAAGGGAAAACTCAATGACAAACACCCAGATCTTTGGAGAATGCTATCTTAGTACAGTAGTCACTGCTCAATGTGAAATTACAAAAAAGATATCCAGCCATAATGTCTGCTTGCTTTGTGTGTCTTGTACGGATCAGACCTCAGTGGCTTCTTAACTTCATCAGGCTTAAAACAAGCCCTGGTTTATCAGCATGTAGGAACCCAGCCAAAAGGAGGCTAGTGTTTAGAGCTGGAATTTTACAAAATCTATCCATAGGGTCACCATAACGATATAACACCCATCGCTCTCAGTCGACTGCTTCCTGCTCACTCAGCTCCCAGATCAGGGGAGAACGTGGAAGTAGGGCTTCCCTTTAAGATCCCACAGGGTTGATCTTGGCCACAGAACCACGGAGAAGGGAGATCCACTCAATTTTAGGAATGTTGTGGCTTAACCAGCAAACAAACCTCTTCACCAATTATGTTCCACCGCGATCTTCCCAACTGGATTGCCTTCATCCACGTGCTGCCATCTCCTGGCCACTAAGTGCCATGGCTTCGCTTTGCAAAGTGGCGGTGGAAGTTTTCGTGCAACCATGGCAACCTGGAAGAGGGTTGGACTTCAACTCCCAGAATTCCTCTGGCTGAAGAATTCTGGGAATGGAAGTCTCCCCCCCCAACACCTTCCAGTTGCCCAGTTGGAAAAAAAACACTAGTGGAGAGTTTGGATCAAGTCTTTCTCAATTTCAGCAAACTTGAAGACGGGTGGACTTCAACTCCCAGAATTCCCCAGCTAGCCATGCTGGCTGGAGGAATTCTGGGAGTTGAAGTCCACCCGTCTTCAAGTTGCTGAAAGATTGGTTTAGAGGTTGAGGTGCGCTAAGGGGAAAAAAAAAAACACTGGCTGGTTTCCTATTTTGTAGTAGTTGCATTATTTGAATATTGATTACTATGACCAGGTTCAGGTCATGTTTGTTAGCATGGGGGGTCAAAGGGCAACTTAAGAATGTTCTACTGAGACCTACAAGCAATAAATGGAACAGTGTGTTTAACTGATATACGAATTGCAGATTCCCTACTGCCAGCTCCAGCTGCTTTGTATGTCTTTATTTTATTTCTTTGCAACACTGATGGGTTGTCACCCACTTACAAGTGATAAAATCCACGTCCCTCCTGGTGTTAGAATAGAATAGAATAGAATAGAATAGAATAGAATAGAATAGAATAGAATAGAATAGAATAGAATTAGAAATAGAATAGATGGAATGAGAATAGAATAGAATAGAATAGAATAGAATAGAATAGAATAGAATAGAATAGAATAGAATAGAATAGAAATAGAAATAGAATAGATGGAATGAGAATAGAATAGAATAGAATAGAAATAGAAATAGAAATAGAATAGATGGAATGAGAATAGAATAGAATAGAATAGAATAGAATAGAATAGAATAGAATAGAATAGAATAGAATATTCTCCAAAGCGCCGGAAGGTAGGACAAAAAACAATGGATGAAAACTAATCAAGGAGAGAGAAGCAACCTAGAACTAAGGAGAAACTTCCTAACAGTTTGAACAATTAACCAGTGGAACTACCTGCCTCCAGAAGCGGTGAATGCTCCAACACTGGAAGTTTTTTAGAAGAGACTGGACAGCCATTTGTCCGAAATGGTGTAGGGTTTCCTGCCTGAGCAGGGGGTTGGACTAAATGACCTCCAAGATCCCTTCCAATTTTATTATTATTATTATTATTAGTCCATTAAACAAAGGGTCGAGGGCTTATTGTGTGAATGCAGCTGGGGTGTGCAACAGGATGAAGGTTTGCGGAGGGCAACGTGACAGCCCAGACCAACCCATTGTGGAACAATTGTCTCCACCCACAAAATTCAATCTGGTTACGGTTCTAAGGAAAGTGTACCTCAGTTGCTGCAAACGTGGATTGCGAAGTGATGGAAGAGATCTAAGGCTCTTAATTGGGGGGGGGGGGCATTTGCGTACCACATATGCCTCTCGCCTGGCCTTCGTTTCAGTCCTTGGCTGGCCACAGACCAACACTTCCCTTTTTCTGAGTCTGCAGCTCCCCTTTGAACCTTTTGCAAGGGACAAGGTCCCCCTGCTGTGAATTCTGGTTTGCTTTGAAGGGAGGGGGGGGGGGGTTTCACACTTCCTTGTTTTTCCCAATGGGACGCCACAGGGAGGAAGATTCGCATACGGTGGGATTCCTCCTCATCAGATGAATTTGACAGGAGGCAAGAATTCCAGGTGTGAATAGAACGGGAGTTTATAAATTGGCATCAAATCTCCAGGCAAAAATCAGGGTTTGTAGAATAGAATAGAATAGAATAGAATAGAATAGAATAGAATAGAATAGAATAGAATAGAATAGAATAGAATAGAATAGAATAGAGAGGGAGGAGAGAGAGAGAGGGGGGGAGAGATATGAAGGAGAGAGGGAGGGAGAGAGATCAATAAGATAGATGATAGATAGATAGATAGATAGATAGATAGATAGATAGATATGGAGGGAGGGAGAAAGAGATCAATTAGATGGATGGATGGATGGATGGATAGATAGATAGATAGATAGATAGATAGATAGATAGATAGATAGATAGGAAAGGGAGGGAGGGAAAGAGATCAATAAGATGGATAGATAGATAAGATAGATAGATATATAGACAGACAGACAGACAAGAGATAGATAGATAGATAGATAGATAGATAGATAAATAGATAGATAGATAGATAGATAGATAGATAGATAGATAGATAGATATGGAGGGAGGGAGAAAGATCAATTAGATAGATGGATGGATAGACAGATAGACAGATATAGATATGAAGGAGGGAGGGAGGGAGGGAGGGAGAGAGAGAGATCAATAAGATAGATAGATAGATAGATAGATAGATAGATAGATAGATAGATAGATAATGTATGGAGGGAAGGAGTAGGAGAGGAAAAAGAAAAAGAGGCAGAGGAAGAAGAAGCGGAGGGGGAGAAAGGGGATGGGGAGGAGGAAGAGGAGGGGAAGAAAGAGAGGAAGCACTTCACCCACTCTCCATCTGATGGGGGGGGTTAGGAAAACCCAGTGAGCGAAAATTGCCCTCCCTCCCTCCCTTCTTCCCTCCCTCCCAGCCTCCTCTGAGTGCCTCTGATCTGCCCGGCCTCTTGGTATTGACAATGAGCTGCTAACCTTGGCTTTGTCTCCGCCGGTGACCTTATGTCGCAGCGACTCCGGGTCGGGTTTCATTGACCGGGTGATGTCAGGTTCCCCAAGGAGGAGAGGGGCTGCGAGGAAGGAGCACGGACACCCCTTCCCCTTGCATCCCTCTCGCCCACGGCACCGTATCCATTGTGTTTCCAACAGTGCCGGATGCTCCAGGCCCTACGTAGGTTTAATTCTTGAGACCTGATTTCTATCAGGCCATCTATGGAATCCATCATCCTCTCCCTGCATTTTTCCAGGGGAGGGAAAGGGCAGCTGAGGGGGAGGGGTCTGGCCCCAAAGTCACTTGGGGCCGGGGGGGGGAGGGCTGCTTGAACCTGGATCTTTCGGTCACCACGATGTAAAAAAGATGTTGAGACTCTGGAAAGAGTGCAGAGAAGAGCAGCAAAGATGATCAGGGGACTGGAGGCTACAACATATAAGGAACGGTTGCTGGAATTGGGAATGTCTAGTTCAGTGGTTTTCAACCTTTTTAATGCCGCGACCCCCAACCGGTCGTAAGTCGAGGACTACTCAACCGGTCGTAAGTCGAGGACTACTCAACTGGTGCAGCACCGTTTGCAGAATGGGACTTTTGGCGGGCTCGGCAGGGCAGAGACAGCCTGGACAATTCCTGTTGGCTTTTGAAAGCCAATAGAATTAGACTCTATTCAAGAGTCTAAGGAAAAGGGGAAAAAAATGGCAGACTGCGTTGTTTGGCGACCCCCGTGAAATGGTCGTTCGACCCCAAATGGGGTCCCGACCCACAGGTTGAGAACCACTGGTATAGAAAGAGGACAGAGAAGAGCAACAAAGATGATCAGGAGACTGGAGGCTAAAGCATATAAGGAAAGGTTGATGGAATTGGGTATGTCTAGTTTAATGAAGAGAAGGACGAGGGGGTGACATAAGAGCGGTGTTCCAGTATCTCAGGGGCTGCCCCAAAGAAGAGGGAGTCAAGCTCTTCTCCAAAGCGCCTGAAGGCAGGACAAGAAGCAACGGATGGAAACTAACCAAAGAGAGAAGCAACCTGGAAATCAGGAGACATTTCCTGACAGTGAGAACAATTAACCGGTGCAACAACCTGCCTCCAGAAGTTGTGGGTGTTCCAACACTGGAGGTTTTCAACAAGAGACTGGACAGCCATTTGTCTGGAATAGTATAGGGCAGGGATAGGCAACCTTGGCTCTTTTATGATTGGTGGACTTCAACTCCCAGAATTCCTGAGCCAGCCATGCTGAGGGGAAAGGGAGAGGTTTCCAAGCTGAGCCATGCTGGCTCAGGAATTCTGGGAGTTGAAGTCCACGACTCATAAAAGAGCCAAGGTTGCCTACCCCTGGTATAGATTCTCCTGCCTGAGCAGGGGGTTGGACTAGATGACCTCCAAGGTCCCTTCCAACATCATCATCATCATTATCTCCACAACACCAAACTGACCTTCAACTTTCCTCCCTCCGTCTCTGAATTGCATACATGGTTTAGCTAGTCCTCAACTTACAACAGTGCCTTGGAAACCAAAGGGCATTAATACAGCTAAAGTCCAGAAAATCCAACCATCAATTGTCCACACAGGTAGTCCTCGACTTACAACAATACATTTAGTGACAGTTCGAAGGTACAACAGCACTGAAAAAAGGGACTTACGGCCGTTTCCCGCACTTACAACCGTTGCAGCATCCCCCAGGGTCACGTGATCAAAAATCCAGAGGCTCGGCAATTGGCATGTACTTAGGACGGTTGCAGGGTCCCCGGGGTGTGTGTGTGTGTGTCACAGGATCCCTTTTGCGACAAGCAAAGTCCATGGGGGAAACCGGATTCGCTTAACGACTGTGTCACCAACTTAACAACGGCAGTAATTCACTTAGCAATGATGCCAACCGAGGTCGTAAGATGGGGTGAAATTCACTTAACAAACGTCTCGCTTAACCACAGACGTTTTGGGCTCAACTGAGGCTGTAAGTCGAGGACCACTTTTCTATTTGTGCCCCGTCCTTCCTTAGGGTTGCTTTGTCTGCAGTGATGCTACGGCATCCGTCTCAGTCGGAGCCTTCTGCGTTTCATAAGCTCGCCGTGTGTGTTTGTGTGTTGCCTCCTTTGTGGCAACAATGACCCCCCCCACCCACAACCTCCATCTGATCAAGACATCTGCGAGGTGCGTAGCTTCGGCACGAAGCGCCTACACAACATCTGTGATCGCGGTGCTGCTGAAGAGCGGGGGGGGGGAACGAATCCTTTGGCCCGAAGGGAGACACACACCCAGTTGTGTGGCAACAGCACGAGTTAACTTTGTGTTAAGTTAAACTTTGCGTTGGTGACCTTCTTCCCCAAAGATGGGGGACGGGGGGGGGTGTTGATGCTCGAGAGATTCTCGGATGAGCTCCCGAAGCGTTCAGCTCAAGTTCCTTCTGGGTCTCTCAAAGGCCCTATTGTGGTGGTGCGAATCACACTCCTTGGAAGCTTTCCAGATGTGGAGAGTCATCTGTCTGTTCCCTGAAGAAGGGCTGCTATGCCAGTTCTTGAAGGCGACAGTCAAAAGGTCAGGTGCTCCATGGTGGCGCCTCCTCAGAGTGCTCATGAGAGCATCACGCAGATTCTCTGATCTGATGGTGGAGATGGAATGGAATGGAATGGAATGGAATGGAACGGAACGGAACAGAATAGAATAGAATAGAATAGAATAGAATAGAATAGAATAGAATAGAATAGAATAGAATAGAAACTAGAATAGAATTATAGAATAGAAACTAGAATAGAATTATAGAATAGAATAGAATAGAATAGAATAGAATAGAAAATAGAATAGAATAGAATAGAATTACAGAATAGAATAGTATAGTAGAATAGAATAGAAAATAGAATAGAATAGAACAGAATTATAGAATAGAGTAGAATAGAATAGAAAATAGAATAGAATAGAATTACAGAATAGAATAGTATAGTAGACTAGACTAGACTAGACTAGAATAGAAAATGGAATAGAATAGAACAGAATAGAATAGAAAATAGAATAGAATAGAATTATAGAATAGAGTAGAATAGAATAGAAAATAGAATAGAATAGAATTACAGAATAGAATAGAATATAGTAGAATAGAATAGAATAGAATAGAATAGAATAGAATAGAATAGAATAGAATAGAATAGAATAGAAGGACAGAGTTGGAAGGGATCTTGGAGGACATCTAGTCCAACCCCTGCTCAGGAAGGAAACCCTATTCCTTCCTTCCTTCCTTGTTCTGTCATCAGGTGTTTTGGAGAATAGGTTCACACCCCTCCTCTTCTCTGTGGTAGCCCCTCAAATATTGGAAGACTGCTATCAGAGTAACAGAGTTGGAAGGGGCCTTGGAGGTAATAGTAGTAAAGTTGGAAGGGACCTTGGAGGTCATCTAGTCCAACCCCCTGCTCGGGCAGGAAACCCTACACCATTTCGGACAAGTGGCTGTCCAGTCTCTTCTTAAAAACTTCCAGTGTTGGAGCATTTACTGCTTCTGGAGGCAGGTAGTTCCACTGGTTAATTGTTCTCACTGTCAGGAAGTTTCTCCTTAGTTCTAGGTTGCTTCTCTCCTTGGTGAGTTTCCATGCGTTGCTTCTTGTCCTGCCGTCAGGCGCTTTGGAGAATAGCTTGACTCCCTCTTCTTTGGGGCAGCCCCTGAGATATTGGAAGACTGCTATCCTGTCTCCCCATCATCCTTCTCTTCATTAAACTAGACATCCCCAATTCCAGCAACCGTTCCTTATATGTTTTAGCCTCCAGTCCCCTGATCCTCTTTGTTGCTCTTCTCTGTACTCTTTCTAGAGTCTCAACATCTTTTTTACATCGTGGTGACCAAAACTGGATGCAGTATTCCAAGTGTGGCCTTACCAAGGCATTGAAGAATGGTATGAATACTCTAGTACTCTACTTTAGGTATTAATACTCTAGGTCATCTAGTCCAACCCCCTGCTCAAACAGTCTCTTCTTAAAAACTTCCAGTGTTGGAGCATTCACCACTTCTGGAGGCAGATAGTTCCACTGGTTAATTGTCCTCACTGTCAGAAAGTTTCTCCTTAGTTCCAGGTTGCTTCTCTCCTTGATTAGTGTCCCTCCGTTGCTTTTTGTCCTGCCTTCAGGCGCTTTGGAGAATAGCTTGGCTGCCTCTTCTTTGGGGCAGCCCCTGAGATATTGGAACCCTGCTATTAGAATAATAGAAGGGACCTTGGAGGTCTTCTAGTCCAACCCCCTTCTAGTCAAGCTGGAAGACTCCAGACTATTCTGGAGAAAGGCCCGTCCAGCCTCTCCTTCAAAGCCTCCAGCGAGCTTTTGCAAAACATGCCCTCAGAAAAAGAATGGGCCCAATGAAAAGTGAACATCTCCAGAACATAGGAAATGTGACTTCTGGGCAACGCTTCGTCTCTTTTAATGGATGTTCTGGCAAGATTTGAATGTTTGCCTTGGCAAGCGGCAACCTTGAAAAATTAGCTTTCCCCAGCCTGCCTCTTGTTGCTACAAATGAACACTTCTCATTGATTAGCACATGGCTTGTAAGGGTCTAATTTATCAATCAGACGGCCCGGTGGGAGCGTGTTATCGGTCTAGATTTCACAAATGATGTCATCTGTCCATTGGCAGAGGAAGGGCAGTGTTGGAAGCGGCTGGCATCCACGGTGCCACGCTTGGAGGAGAAAGGGAGGGGGAAAGAGGATTAAACCCTCTTTCCTTCCTTCCTTCCTTCCTTCCTTCCTTCCTTCCTTCCTTCCTTCCTTCCTTCCTTCCTTCCTTCCTTTCCTCTCTCTTTTTTTGCAGAGTAGATGATCTAAGATTCTTATTTACCTGAAGAATAAGAAGAAGAAGAAGAAGAAGAAGAAGAAGAAGAAGAAGAAGAAGAAGAAGAAGAAGAAGAAGAAGAAGAAGAAGAAGAAGAAGAAGAATCTATACAGTATTTAACAAAAGGTTAAAGGCAGGCCCGCCTGGATGTGCATATGGGCCAGAAAAATGAAGGTGGTAGCCTTTCCTCAACCCCACTCCCTTCCAGCACTGATGAGGTTACCTAGTTGGGTCATGAAACGTCTGCAAGGAAACAATAAAGATCAGAGAGCACCAGCGACCCCACAATCCTTCCTCCTCCTCCTCCTCTCTACAAACCCCTCTCCCTTCTAGCACTGATGATGTTACCTAGTTGGGTCAAAAAACGTCTGCAAGAAAACCATCAAGCTCAGAGAGCACCAAGGACCCCACAGTCTTTTTCCTCCTCCTCCTCCTCCTCCTCCTCCTCCTCCTCCTCCTCCCCCTCCTCCTCCTCCCCTTCCTCTTCCTCCTCTCTGCAACCCCCTCTCCCTTCTAGCACTGATGATGTTGCCTAGTTAGGTGATGAAATGTCTTCAAGAAAACAAGCTCAGACAGCACCAGGGATCCCACAGTCCTTTTCCTCCTCCTCTTCCTCCTCCTCCTCCTCCTCCTCCTCCTCCTCCTCTCTGCAACCCCCCCTCCCTTCTAGCACTGATGATATTACCTAGTTGGGTCATGAAACATCTGCAAGGAAACAACCAAGATCAGAGAGCATTGAGGAGCCTATGGTTCTCCTCCTCCTCTACCACCATCAATCTTCCTCCTCCTCCTCCTCCCCCTCCTCCCCCTCCCCTCCATTCCAACACTGATGATGTTACTAGTTGGATAATGAAACATCTGCAAACAACCGCCAAAATCAAAGATCACCAAGGACCCCACAGTTCTCCTCCTCCTCCTTCTCCTCCTCCAACCCTACTTCCTATTAGCACTAATAATGTTACCTAATTGGGTCAGGAACCATCTGTGAATCTACCATTTTTACCTTCAGCAAGCCACAGTTAAATGCATTCTGGCATAGCTCGCTGAGGGAGTCATTTTGTCTTATTTCCTAACATTTTCAGCAAGAGGGACTGAATTTACTAGAAAGAAGCAGGAGTATCATAAATAACAGAAGGGACCTTGGAGGTCTTCTAGTCCAAACCCCTGGTCCAGCGGGAAACCTTGGACCATTTCAGACAAATGGCTGTCCAGTCTCTTCTTCGAAACCTTCCGTGGTAGAACACCATAACTTCTGGAGGGAATTGAGTGATGATGATGATGATGATGATAAATTTGGAAGGTACCTTGGAGGTCATCTAGTTCAGCCCCCTGCTCAGGCAGGAAACCCTATACCATATCAGACAAATGGCTGTCCAGTCTCTTCTTAAAAACTTCCAGTGTTGGAGCATTCACTGCTTCTGGTGGCAAGCTGTTCCACTGCTTAATTGTTCTAACTGTCAGGAAGTTTCTCCTTAGTTCTAGGCTGCTTCTCTCCTTGGTGAGTTTCCATCTGTGGCTTCTTGTCCTGCCTTCAGGCGCTTTGGAGAATAGCTTGACTCCCTCTTCTTTGGGGCAGCCCCTGAGATATTGGAACACTGCTATCATGTCCCCCCTCGTCCTTCTCTTCATTAAACTAGACATACCCAGTGTCTAGTTTAAATCTTCCTGTGTGTGTGCTAGAAGCTATCTATCTTTCTCTTTTCTTGCTACATTTCAACGTCTGAGCATAAGGCAGGCCTCCACCTGCCACCACCTTAGCCGAGTTTGCTAACAACTTCCTTGGTATCTTCTGGGACCTAAAATGCACATTTTTAAATTATCCACTGACTGGCCCTTAGCAGGCATTAGACAAAATTAGAGGAGGCCATTAAACCTAGACTGAAGATGAAGTGGGGGTGGGGGTGGGGGGTGGGGAATGAAAGCTTGGCTGCCGGTAAATTCCCACCCCTGCTGGCTCCCAGCCCTCTGATTTCCCAGATCAATATAGCTTAAATCAATTAAAGAGGTGGGAGGCGTCACATATGCCACAGTCCATGTGTCAGATGCAGTTGTGTTTCCCCCCCCCCCGTAGAAGGACATCCAATCACAGAGCCATAAGGTCCTTTGGGGATCATTATACTCCTAAATTAGGGAGAAGACAGATTATTGGAAAAGCAATAAGGCGTCGGAAAGGTCTTGGTCTGCTTCTAACGCCTCTAGCCGGCTCACACTTTGGGCAATGTGGATTGATGTGCATGCCCGGGGCGGCTGGTGAACATGGCACCTTCGGCGCATCTGTCTGGGGCAGGGGTAGGCAACCTTCGCTCTTTTATGACTGGTGGACTTCAGCTCCCAGCATTCCTGAGCCAGCATGGGGAATTATGGCTCCCTTTGTGACTTGTGGACTTCAACTCCCAGAATTCCTGAGCCAGCCATGCTGAGGGGAAAGGGAGAGGTTTCCAAGCTGAGCCATGCTGCCTCAGGAATTCTGGGAGTTGAAGTCCATGAGTCATGAAGGAGCCATAGTTCCCCCATGCTGGCTCGCGAATTTTGGGAGCTGAAGTCCATGAGTCATAAAAGAGCCAAGGTTCCCCACCCCTGTGCCTAGATCAGGGGTCTTCAAACTTGGCAACTTTAAGATGTGTGGACTTCAATTCCCAGAATTCCTCAGCCAGCCAGGTGAGGGAATAGAAGGGGAACTAAGCTGGCAGGAACACCCTAGAATCAGGGGTCGGCAACCTTGGCTCTTTTATGACTTGTGGACTTCAACTCCCAGAATTCCTCAGCCAGCCGTGCTGAGGGGAAAGGGAGAGGTTTCCAAGCTGAGCCATGCTGGCTCAGGAATTCTGGGAGTTGAAGTCCACGTGTCATGAGGGGGCCATAGTTCCCCCATGCTGGCTCAGGAATTCTGGGAGTTGAAGTCCACCAGTCATAAAAGCCAAGGTTGCCTAGCCCTGCCCTAGGCCGCTTTATGACTCATAGACTTCAACTCCCAGAATTCCTGAGCCAGCCATGCTGAGGGGACAGGGAGAGGTTTCCAAGCTGAGCCATGCTGGCTCAGGAATTCTGGGAGTTGAAGTCCACCAGTCATAAAAGAGCCAAGGTTGCCTACCCCTGGCCTAAGTCCTCCTGTTCTAAGCGGTGAGCCTCCTAGACCAGGGATAGGCAACCTTGCTCTTTTATGACTGGTGGACTTCAACTCCCAGAATTCCTGAGCCAGCCATGCTGAGGGGAAAGGGAGAGGTTTCCAAGCTGAGCCAGGCTGGCTCAGGAATTCTGGGAGTTGAAGTCCACCAGTCATAAAACAGCTGAGGTTGCCTACCCCTGGTTTAGGAGGCTCACCGCTTAGAACAGGAGGACTTAGGCCAGGGGTAGGCAACCAGGGCTCTTTTATGACTGGTGGACTTCAACTCCCAGAATTCCTGAGCCAGCATGGCTCAGTTTGGAAACCTCTCCCTTTCCCCTCAGCGTGGCTGGCTCAGGAATTCTGGGAGTTGAAGTCTATGAGTCATAAAAGAGCCAAGGTTGCCTACCCCTGGCGGAGATCTGGGGTTAAGGGAAGAGCTTTGGACCAAGATCAGAGGTGACTGATCTCCTTGAAGTTTTAGCGTGGTCCCGAGTTTCTGAGGTTGGAAGGGACCTCAGAGGTGTTCTAGTCCAACTCTCAAGTCAGAAGACCCTCTACTATCCATCCCAGACAAGTTTTAATGGTTAATTTGTCACACTCTTTTGTGGTCTTTTTGGATTGTGAGCAATTTTTTTTTCCCGGGATCTTAAGAGAAGAGAGCAAGTTTGGTTTCGTGGGGTTAAATCATCAGGCTAGGAAGTGGGAGACCCTGAGTTCAAGTCAAGCCTTAGCGTTGAAAGCCACAGCTGGGTGATTTGAGGCCAGTCCCCCCCCCCCCTGCCCACCTCACAGAGTTGTTATTGTGGGGAAAACAAGAGGAGGAAGGTGTGTTGGATATGTTTGCTAGCTTATTTGTAGTAATAATAAAGGCAAGATAGATAGATAGATAGATAGATAGATAGATAGATAGATAGATAGATAGATACAGACAGACAGACAGTCAGACACACACACACACACACACACACACACACAGACAGAGACAGACACAGAGACACACAGACAGACAAATAGACAGAAACAGAGAGACAGAGACAGACAGACAGACAGATATGTAGGTAGGTGAATGGATGGATGGATGGATGGGAGAAAAGAAAGAAAAAGAAAGAAAGAAAGAAAGAAAGAAAGAAAGAAAGAAAGAAAGAAAGAAAGAAAGAAGGAGGGAGAAGGAGATGAAAGGAAAGAAAGAAAGAAAAGAAAGAAAAGAAAGAAAGAAAGAAAAAAAGAAAGAAAAAGAAAGCACCAGGCTAGAAGCCAAAAACTGTGAGTTTTAATCCCTTTTCAGGCATGAAAACCAGTTGGGCCAAGGATCAGGAGACGGTGAGTTCTAGGCTTGTTGACACGATGGGGAAAATCGGATGAAGGAGCATGGTGTGCATTCATGCTCCTTCCAATTTTCCCCATCGCAACAAGCCTGTGAGGTTCGCTTCCTTGACTTACTCAAACAAATAAGAAAGGTGGGATAGCAAATCAACCCATCAGTCCATCCATCCCAGCTCTCCATTGGTGGCGTTTCTCAATCCAGCTGCGTGGGAACTAGGCTCCGTTTGAGCCAGTCGTTTTTGGGGTCAAAATATTCCTGGGCCAGACTCTTCCGGAGCCAGAAAGAGGGAAGGGGGAGGAAAAAAAAAAGCCCTACCCCTTTAAGGAGGAATCGTCTTGTTTGCTCATTAAAGAGATAATTCCCATCCTAGCTCAAGCTGGAACACTTGAATGCAAGCATCTGTTTGCTACTGGGAGCAGATATTAATTGTCTCCATACTTCAGTGGATAGACATCCACCCGCCAGCCTCAGATAATGTTTGAACAAACAAACAAACATCTGCCAGGGGGGAGGTCCCTGGGATGGTTGACCTTTGCTGAGTGTTGGGCAGGCTTGTTTTTAACCGCAACCTGGTTGGCAGGATAAAAGGGAATGTGGAGATGCTCCAGGGAGGTGGAATTGAGGTTGGAGCCCTTTGGGTCTGCCAGCTGGCTTAAATGGGTAAATTCAGGCTGCTTGGAAGGAGAAGTGCAAAGGCCAAAGAGGCATGATGGGTAAAGGGGGAATGGATTTCCATCCAAGAACTCAAATGCAAGTCCGTGTCTTTTTTTGAACCCGGTTCCGAGTGAGGGAGGAGCTTCAGGAGAGTGACGTGGGGATTCGGGGAGGTGTTGTTGACCCGGGAAGTTCTCATTTGCTTGTCCCGAAGATGCTTTTTTTCCGAATGTCAACTGGACTTTCTTGGTGGAACGGAATAGAATAGAATAGAATAGAATAGAATAGAATAGAATAGAATAGAATAGAATAGAATAGAAAATATGGAATGGAATGGAATAGAATGGAATGGAATAGAATAGAATAGAAAATATGGAATAGAATAGAATAGAAAATATGGAATGGAATGGAATGGAATGGAATAGAATAGAATAGAATAGAATAGAATAGAATAGAATAGAATAGAATAGAATAGAATAGAATAAGGAATAGGAATGGAATGGAATGGAATGGAATAAGGAATAGGATAGAATAAGGAATAGGAATAGAAAATATGGAATGGAATGGAATCTGGAAGGGACCTTAGAGATCTTCTAGTCCAGCCCCCTGCTCAAGCATGAGAACCTGTCCCATTTCAGATAAGTGACTGTCCAGTCTCTTCTTAAAAACCTCCAGTGATGGAGCACCTACAACTTCTGGTGGCAAGTTGTTCCACTGGTTAATTGTCCTCCCTGTTAAGAAGTTTCTCCTCAGTTCCAGGTTGCTTCTCTCTTTGGTCAGTTTCCAACCATTGTTTCTCGTCCTTCCCTCTGGTGCTTTGGAGAATAGATTGACCCCCCCTTCTTTGTGGCAGCCCCTCAAATACTGGAACGCTGCTATCACGTCTCCCCTATTTCTTCTTTTCTTTAGACTAGCCAAACCCAAGTCCCGCAGCCATTCCTCGTATGTTTTAGTCTCCAGGCCTTGGATCATCTTAGCTGCTCTTCTCTGAACTTGAAAACGTTTCCTTGAAAAACATTTCGCTTCCCGTCCAAGAAGCTTCCTCAGTTTTGACCGAACGGAAGACACTTCCAAACGGAACGGTCAGAAATAAAGACACTTCTTGGATGTCGCTAAACAAACTTTGGTTACGTCGAGGACAACCCGTAGTTAGGAAAAGACACAGCAATGACACTCGGCTTGTGCTCTGTAACTAAATCCACCCTCAAGCCGGAACCTACAAATGCCGGGCCAGCGCTTTCACACACACACACACACACACACACACACACGCACACACACACACACACACCCCAATTCCCAAGGATGCACGGTTAGGCGCCTGGGAGTTCTAGTCCTAACACATCTGGAGACTCTCAGCTTGGGGACGTGTAGCGTAATCGGAGTCAACAGCATTGACGGACAATTCACATATTGCTTATTATCCTTTCGCCTCCGGCAATCCAACGTCCCGGGTCAGCCTTGTTAGTCAATTAGCAGGGCCCTCTAAGGAGGGAACTTGTCCCTCCATGTCATCCAAGGCCGATTCTCTCCCTGACAGGAAATCTGTTCAAACAAAGTGCGAGGCCTGATGAGCCGGGAGGTCGATTTAGTGATTAACCGGAAAAGCTCAGTCGTTTCCAATAAGGGGAAAGAAGGCGGCGGGCGGGGGGGGGGGGCATTAAAGGAAAACAGATGGGTCTGTCTGGGCCAAAATGAAGAGGAGAGGCAGGTGATGGGGGGGGGGGTTTCTCCCAGAACTGGAGCAGAGGGATCGGCGGGAAGCGGGGAGGGGGGAGGAGGAGGAGGAGGATCGCAAAAAGTCAAGATGGCGCCTGGGAGCCTGTGACACCGAAAGGCCCTCTTTTTTCTTCTTCTTTTTTTTTTAGACATGTGGCCAATGTCTTGATTTTACCACACCTCTGTTTCTTCTTTGCCCGTCCTTGTCGACCTTGGCACAGTTTTTAAATGGATGAGAAGGGTGTTCAGACTGGGATGTCCGTCTGTCTGTCCGTCGATCCATTATCTATATGTATGCTTTCATCTATCTATCTATCTATCTATCTATCTATCTATCTATCTATCTATCTATCTATCTATCTAATCTTTATATGTCCTTTGTCTGTCTGTCTATCCATCCTTCCATCCATTATCTCTGTATCTGTTTATCCTTCATCCATTATCTGTCTATATATTTATACATCCATGCATCCATTATCTATCTATCTATCTATCTATCTATCTATCTATCTATCTATCTATCTATCTATCTATCTATCTATCCATCCATCCATTATCTATTCTTCCATTATCCATCCTTCCATTATCTATGTACCTGTCTATCCTTCATCCATGATCTGTCAATCCATCCATCCATCCATCCATTCATTATCTGTCTGTCTGTCTGTCTGTCTATCTAATCTTTATGTCCTTCCTCTGTCTGTCTCTCTGTCTGTCCATCTGTCCATCCATCCACCCATCCGTTATCTATATGTATGCTTTCATCCATTATCTATCTATCTATCTATCTATCTATCTATCTATCTATCTATCTATCTATCTATCTATCTATCTATCTATCTATCTAATCTTTATATGTCCTTTGTCTGTCTGTCTATCCATCCTTCCATCCATTATCTCTGTATCTGTTTATCCTTCATCCATTATCTGTCTATATATTTATACATCCATGCATCCATTATCTATCTATCTATCTATCTATCTATCTATCTATCTATCTATCTATCTATCTATCTATCTATCTATCCTTTATCTGTCTCTCTCTCTCTCTCTCTCTCTCTCTGTGTCCCTCTTTGTTTATCTATCTATTTCTATCTTTCCCCCATTCTCTCTCTCTTTCTATCTCATCTCTGTCTCCATCTCTACCTCTTCCCACACTCTGATCTACGGAACATCTGAAAGTGCAAATCTCCCGCCCTCTCCTTTGCAGTCTGAGCCAGGGGTCATTTCTGAGGGAGGGGGGGTCCTTCCTGAGTCTCTTTCCCCATCCATTGTGCTGCGAGGGCTGTGTCCTCTCTTATCTGACCCTTACCCCAGGCAGCACCTTTTCCCCTCCGTCTCCCAAGGTCACCCTCACATCACATTACAACATGCCTCTGCAAAGAGAGCTAGGCCAGCCTCGTGTACCTCTGTTGCCGATGTGTAGAACCACAGCAGCAAAGCAAGCGGTAGGAAAATTGAGAGTCAGATCTCAACCACAGCCTGAAGTTATTGGCAGAGTCCATTTCCAGCCTTAATTAGTTTTGCTGGCCGGTGGGAAAGCAAAAATCAAATCCTTGTCTTGTAGAAAGGATGGGCTCTATTTTAACCTAAAGTACATCGGAAGGCTGTTCCTTGGTGTCCATGTCTTTGCTGGAAGGGAAACACCGTGCATTTAATAACATGTACAGGTAGTCCTCAGGTGGTGAGAATCGATACTAGAATCTTGGTCGCTAAGCAAGACGATTGTTAAACGAGTCACGCCCAATGTTGTGACCCGTTTTTAGCCACGGGGGTCAAATGAATCACTGCAGTTAAATAAATCATGTGGTCATTAAGCAAATCTTTCTATAATATGCTAATCTTGACTCGAGTTAAGCCCAGTGTAAAAAAGATGTTGAGACTCTGGAAAGAGTGCAGAGAAGAGCAACAAAGATGATTAGAGGACTGGAGGCTAAAACATATAAGGAACGGTTGCTGGAATTGGGTATGTCTAGTTTAATGAAGAGAAGGATGAGGGGGGGACATGATAGCAGCCTTCCAGTAACTCAGGGGCTGCCCCAAAGAAGAGGGAGTCAAGCTATTCTCCAAAGCGCCTGAAGGCAGGACAAGAAGCAACAGTGGAAACTAACCAAAGAGAGAAGCAACCTAGAACTAAGGAGAAACTTCCTGACAGTTAGAACAATTAACCAGTGGAACCACCTGCCTCCAGAAGCGGTGAATGCTCCAACAGTGGAAGTTTTTAAGAAGAGACTGGACAGCCATTTGTCTGAAATGGTACAGGATTTTCTGCCTGAGCAGGGCGTTGGACTAAATGACCTCCAAGGTCCCTTCCAACTTTATCCTTATTATTATTATTATGGATCATCACACAGTCAGCCAGATGTTCAGACTGGATTTGGCATTTTGTCTACCTATCGAGTCCTTACCCAGGACCTGGGATAGGCAGATGTGGATGTTTGATGGTATTACAGATATCGTCGCAGGATGGAAGCAGTTCCTAGTAAGGCCGCCTTTTGCAATTGACTAATAGCGAATTTGTCAATGCCAATGGTGTTCAAGGGTGCTCCAGTTGTTTTGGGATTGCACCTAAGGCGCCTATTACTATTGGTACCATCCTTGCTTGCCTTTGCCACAGTCTTTCTATTTGTATTTGTAGGTCTTTGTATTTTGTTATCTTCTCCAGTTCTTTCTTGTCTATTCTGCTGTCTCCAGGCCCTGCCACGTCCACTATCCAGACTTTTTTGTCTTTCTTATCGACAGTTGTTAAGTCTGGGGTGTTATGTTGCAGGTGCTTGTCTGTTTGAATTCTGAAGTCCCAGAGCAGTTTAATTTTATCATTTTCTATGACTTTCTCTATTTTATGATCCCACCAGTTTTTGCTTACAGGCAAATGATTTTTTTTGCAGATCTTCCAATGCACCATTGTTGCTACTTTGTCATGCCGCTGCTTGTAGTCAGTTATTATTATTATTATTATTATTATTATTATTATTATTATTATTATTATTGTTATTGTTATTGTTATTGTTATTGTTGTTGTTGTTATTATTATTATTTCTGCACACTCTAGAATTTTCTTAATTAGTACTTCTTCAGCTGGTAAGTTTTCATTTTTCCAATGTTGGGCAAATACAATTCTGGCTGTTTTTTCCCCCAGTGCCTTCCTGGATCTCATTCCTGGTTTTGTTTTGTTTTTCTCTTTATTTCTTGTTTTTTGGCTTCTGCAGATCCGCATCGATGGTCCCATCAAAGGAGCTTTGGAGTACGAAATAGTCCAAGTGACCGACTCGGGACCGATCCTGAGGGATATGGACTTCTCGGTGGATCACAAGCACCTGTACGTCATGTCGGAGAAACAGGTGAGCCGTGCGGCTTTTTTCCGGATCTAGTTTCATGCGAGAGATGCGTTTTGCTCCTTAAACGAAGAGAACGCGGTCTTGTAGACGCGTGGGGAGATCGCAAACGAGTTTCAGATGATCCCAGTTTTGATCCCGTCTTTAAAAAATCTCTCTTTTTTTTCCGCTGGGCTTTTGTCCCACCCTAGAAAAAAAAAATCAGAAGATGCTTCTGAGGTGGTGATTGGATGTCTGGGATGATATGAGAAGTTGAGATTGCTATAATACGTCGTAAAAAAACTCATTTCTTCCGCCATGGTGTTATTCAGGCAGTCCTCAACGATCGCAATTGAGCCCAACGTTTCGGTCGTTAAGTGAGACATTTGTTAAGTAAATGTTTGCCCCATTTTTATGACCTTCCTTGCCACTCTTGTTAACTGAATCCAGTTGTTAAGTGAGTCACACGGATGTGAATAGAATAGAAAAGAATAGGAAAGAGTAGAGTAGAGTAGAGTAGAGTAGAATAGAATAGAATAGAATAGAATAGAATAGAATAACAGAGTTGGAAGGGATCTTAGAGGTCTTCTAGTCCAACCCCCTGCTCAGGCAGGAAATCTTGTACCATTTCAGACAAATGGTTGTCCAGTCTCTTCTTAAAAGCCTCCAGTGATGGAACATTCACAGCTTCTGGAGGCAGGTAGTTCCACTGGTTGATTGTTCTCACTGTCAGGAAATTTGTCTTTAGTTCCAGGTTGCTTCTCTCCTTGATTAGTTTCCATCTGTTGCTTCTTGTCCTGCCCTCAGGTGCTTTGGAGAATAGGTCTCCTGCTTGAGCAGGGGATTGGACTAGATGACCTCCAAGGTCCCTTCCAACATTATTATTATTGCTGTAGTTGTTATCATCATCATCATCATCATTATTCTACTCGACTCGACTCTACTCTATTCCATTTTCTATATTCTGTATTGTATTGTATTCTGTTCTATTCTATTCTGTTCTATTCTATTCCATTTTCTATATTCTATATTCTATTCTATTCTATTCTGTTCTATTCTGTTCTATTCTATTCTATTCCATTTTCTATTCTATTCTATTCTATTCTATTCTATTCTATTCTATTCTATTCTATTCTATTCTATTCTATTCTATTCTATTCCATTCCATTCCATATTTTCTATTCTATTCTATTCTATTCTATTCTATTCTATTCTATTCTATTCTATTCTATTCTATTCTATTCTATTCTATTCTATTCCATTCCATATTTTCTATTCTATTCTATTCTATTCTATTCCATTCTATTCCATTCTATTTCCCCAATATTTATTCTATTCTATTCTATTCTGTTCTCTTTTGTTCTATTCTACAGGTATATCTATCTCCTATCCTATCCTCTATCCTCCATCCTCTATTATATTCCATTCTGTAATTCTATTCTATTCTATTCTATTCTATTCTATTCTATTCTATTCTATTCTATTCTATTCCATTCCATTCCATTCCATTCCCTATTTTCTATTCTGTTCTGTTCTGTTCTGTTCTGTTCCATTCCATTCCATGGTCCTTTCCAACTTTGTTATTCTGTTGTGGCTCAGCCTGTTGTCCATTTTGAAAACTCGGAAATAACCAAAAAGGGTGAAACACATCTGGCTTTCTTTAAAAGAGCAGAACACAAGGGATTGTGTGATTGTCTCAATTAGGAGAGAGGCCCTTCAAATTTATTCCTTAGCTGGAAGTGACAGAGTCAATTGGGGATCATAGGACTTTTCTGCCAGAGGTCCTGCATCTTAGACTTTCCCTGCTGATTAAGCACATTTCACGCCTTGGGTTATTTCTCAAAAATAATGAAGTGGGATAAAAAAAAAAAACCCAATGGGACAATGCAGCTGTGTTCTGATATTTGAAACAAATACACGTTGGTTTATTTCCCAACTTTATTATTATTATTTTGATAAATAACTCAAGGCAGCTTTTTAAAAAATGCTCCTTTCTCCTCGCGTTTTCCTGAAAACAACAACCTTGTGAGGTGGGTTGGGCTGAGGGACAGGGACTGGCCCAAGGACACGAAATTGCCTTTCACGCTTAAGAGGGGACTAGAACTCACCGTCTCCTGGTGATTGGCCAAATGTCACTCAGCTCGCTTTCGGGGCTAAGGTGGCCGTCCAGTCTCTTCTTAAAAACTTCCAGTGTTGGAGGATTCACAGCTTCTGGAGACAGGTTGTTCCACTGGTTAATTGTTCTGACTGTCAGGAAGTTTCTCCTTAGTTCCAGGTTGCTTCTCTCCTTGATTAGTTTCCACCCGTTGCTTCTCGTCCTGCCTTCAGGTGCTTTGGAGAATAGCTTGACTCCCTCTTCTTTGGGGCAGCCCCTGAGATACTGGAAGACTGCTCTCATGTCCCCCCTTGTCCTTCTCTTCGTTAAACTAGACATACCCAATTTCAGCAACCGTTCCTTATATGTTTTATCTTTCAGTCCCCTGATCATCTTTGTTGCTCTTATCTGCACTCTTTCTAGAGCAGTGGTTCTCAACCTTTTTAATGCCGTGACCCCCAACCGGTCGTAAGTTGAGGACTACTCAACCAGTCGTAAGTTGAGGACTACTCAACTGGCGCAGCACCGTTTGCAGAATGGGACTTTTGGCGGGCTCAGCAGGGCAGAGACAGCCTGGACAATTCCTATTGGCTTTTGAAAGCCAATAGAATTAGACTCTATTCAAGAGAGTCTATTCTATTGGCTTTCAAAAGCCAATAGAATAAAAAGGAGTAGCAAAGCTAAGGAAAAGGGAGGGAAAAATGGCGGACTGCGTTGTTTGGCGACCCCCATGAAATGGTCTTTCGACCCCAAATGGGGTCCCAACCCACAGGTTGAGAACCACTGTTCTAGCGTCTCAACATCTTTTTTACATTGTGGTGACCAAAACTGGCTGCAGTATTCCAAGTGTGGTGTTACCAAGGCCTTGTAAAGTGGTATTAACAGTTCACGTGATCTTGATTCTATCCCTCTGTTAAGGCAGCCTAGCACTGTATTGGCCTTTTTGGCAGCTGCAGCCCACGGCTGGCTCCTATTTAAGTGATTGCCCACTAGGACTCTGAGATCCCTCTCACAGTTACTACTATTGAGCAAGGTACCCCCTATACTATACCTGTACATTTGGTTTTTCTTGCCTAAATGTAGAACCTTGCTTTTTTCACCACTGAATTTCATTTTGTTAGATAGCGCCCAGTGTTCAAGTCTGTCCAGATCCTCCTGTATCTTCAGCTTGTCTTCTGGAGTGTTGGCTATTCCTGCCAGCGTGGTGTCGTCTGCAAATTTGATGAGTTCCCCATCTATCCCCTCATCCAAATCGTTGATGAAGAGGTTAAAGAGTGAAACTCTTCAAAGAACTTTGAGGCATTATTTACCTTAAAGAATCTTTATTTGAGTAGCATAGCATTGGCACTAACATAGCCAAAAAACTGAGTTCCCCTCTCCTGAGCACATAGTATCCAAGCACAATTCCCTCCCCCAATTCACAGTCATAAATCACATTCCCCAATTAGCTTGAAATGCAGGCTTCCCCTCCAGTTCTCCAGCTGCCAATCCTTATCCTCTCTTATTTCAATAACCTTGGTTCTCACGCTAGGTCCAGTATTGTTATGTCTAGCTAAACTCTCATGCGCATTCCCCCCCCCAGCGTCATCTAACTCTAACTCTAAGTGTAAAACATAAGAAGAAAAGGGTTTGCTTCTCCATCTGTTGTCAAAAACAGCAAAAACATCTGATGTTAACAGCACTGACACCTGGATTCTCTTGTTGTTTTTTTTCTTTGCCCACGGCGGACGTCCATCCATCAAACGGCAGACTGTCAAAAAAGGGGGTACCATTTCATCCATTTGTCTTCATTAGAGGCCTGGTCAGAAGTATAACTCAATAGTGGCCCTGAGAAAAGAACAGATGGCTCCACATTTGCTTTCCTTTTGCCTTTCTTTTTTACGGCCCGCATTTTGCATAAATGGCTATTTTATGCCGGCTGGGATCCCTTCTCCCTGTCAGCTGCCGTCCGTCCTTTTTTTGCAGCCTAAGTGTTTGATTTGTCTTTGTTTGGCTGCGGAGAGGAGGCAGAAGTGCGATTAGGCAGAAGTGCGATTAGATCGAAAGGACGCAAAAGCCAGGCTGAGGGGTGCCTGCCAAAAAGGGATAGGGGCCAGGAGGGCAGTGGGCAGGGTTGAGGGTGCCCCCCCCCCCAAAAAAAGGTGTACGGCTATTGCAAGCATCTGGCAAAGGTGAAGAAAATAAAATAAATAAAATAAAATGTTTAGTTAATGGAAGGCTTTCAGAAGAGCAGTGAAGATGATAATATCTGTCTCTTTAGCCATCTATCCATCCAACCATCCAATATTAATCTGCATCTGTCTGTCTGTCTGTCAATCTATCTATATCTATCTATCTATCTATCTATCTATCTATCTATCTATCTATCTATCTATCTATCTATCTATCTATCACCTACCTACTTACCTACCTACCTACCTACCTACCTACCTATCTATCCTTCTGTCTAATCTGTCTGTCTGTCTGTCTATCTATCTATCTATCTATCTATCTATCTATCTATCTATCTATCTATCTATCTATCTATCTATCAAAGGTGACCAACTTTTTTACAATGAAAAGAAGGACACAAATAAATTGAAGAAAAAATACCGTAAATAAAAAAAAACATTTTATTCATTGCAACAATAATACAGACAACTTGCATGTGCAAAGTTTGCCAGCCGGGTGTTTTGGAGTGCTCAGCAGCAGTTCCTATTGGCTTTTGAAAGCCAGTAGTGGGAGTAGCACAGCTCAGGCAAAAGTTGAAAAAACACCATCAAAAAAAGATGCCGAACGCCGTTCTGAGCGTTCTATGAGAAAAAAAAAAGCCCTGCAGATTACTCTTTAAATATCGAAAAGGAGGACATGTAGGAGGACACTTTTCGAGGGAGGACAGAACTCACAAAAGGAGGACTGTCCTCCCTAAAGGAGGACGGTTGGTCACCTTAATCTATCCCTATGCATCCTTCTATCCACCCAACCATCCATTAACTATTTCCTCCCTCCCTCCCTCCCTCCCTCCCTCCCTTCCTTCCTTCCACTCTCCAAATCAATCTATCTATCTATCTATCTATCTATCTATCTATCTATCTATCTATCCATCCATCCATCCATCCATCCATCCATCCATCTATTATACAGGACAGGACAGGACAGAATAGAATAGAATAGAATATTCTTTGTTGGCCAAGTGTGATTGGACACACAAGGAATTTGTATCCACAGCATACATTCTCAGCGTACATACAAACAACAATGATGAATCATTATCATAATCATAAAATACAATTATAAATCAAGATACAAACTCAGTGATACATAGGATAACTATTATCTATCTATCTATCTATCTGTCTGTCTGTCTGTCTGTCTGTCTGTCTGTCTGTCTGTCTATCTGTCTATCTATCTATCTATCTTGTATCATTTCTCTGTCTGTCTGTCTATCTTTCTATCTGTCAGTCTGGCAATCTATCATATCTCTATAGCCGCGCGTCTCACAAAATGTGATTCTGCAAGGCCTACCCACAAAAACAACGAAATAACAATATTAAAACAGAACACAACTAATGCTATATCCATGGTGATTCACTTAATAACTATTGAAAAAATGGTAATAAAATCAAATCCGGTTATGTGTGTGATCTGCTTAATAATTTCAATGACTTACAACCAAAGGTCCAGGCTTAATTGCAGTCATAAGCTGAGGACCACCTGTAGTGTCTTGTTTTATAATAATAGTATAATAATACTACTTTACATAATAGTATAAGTAAATTTCTTGGACGTTGTCCAAGAAATATTAATTGTGGTGTTTTTAAATTTAATGCATGCCCTTTACACATAATGTTCTGTTATGTGCCAAAGCTTTGGAATTTGACTTTTTATCAAGAATTATGGCTCTGTCAAGCATGAGAAGTGGCTAAAAGAATCATACTGAGAAAGTGGAAATGTGATTTTACTGCAGATATGAAAGTTGTGATTTATCTGTTTTGGCAAAAGCAAGATTTTTTATGAATGAAAGGCTGTGTTGCTTCATCCTTTGTGTTGATGAAGCAGAGATTTTGTGATATTTTGCAAAAAAATATTTTGTTATGGCAGCGTATTCATTAGCGAACCAGTAGCTGTTGATTAAGATCAAATGATAGAAATTAATAGAAACGATGAGATATAATTTTTTGGGGTTTCTTTTCTTTCCTGCATTTGCATTTTTTGTTTATTGGGGGGGGGTTGTCTCTTTTCTGATTTTTCAGATTGATATTGTTAATTGTGCATGTGTCAAATAAATAGAAATCATTAAGAATATATTAAAAGACGAAAACTAACCACTACAGAAAGATGCTATGATTAATCCCCAAGGATATACTCAGACTGGGGACTGTTTGCTTTTCTCCCCAAATTGAAAGTCATTTGTTTAGAAAGGAAAAAAAAATAGTTTGTTTGGAAGTTCAGCCAGGAATCCCCATTACGCAAATCAGAAAATGATTAAAAAATTAAATATTCCTTTGAGTCAGGCTCAGTCATGGGGGACTTCATGGATACACCCACCCATGTACTTTTTTTAAAGTGCAATATTGAAGGGGTTTGCCTTGATTTGTGTGTGTGTGTGTGTGTGTGTGTGTGTGTGTTGCTTTTCCATCCTGAAATGTATGACCACGACTGACCACAAAACTTACGTTGCTAAGCGAGACATTTGCTAGCTGAGTTGTTCTCCGCTTTACAACCTTTGTTGCCACTGTTGTTAAATGAGCCGTGGCAGCTGTTCAGACAGTAACACGGTTGCTAAGTGGATCCAATTTTCCCACGGACCTGGCTTGCTGACGGCCATAAAAGGGAGATCCCGTGATTTCCCGGGGACGCTGCCACTGTTGTAAATACGAGACAGTTGCCAAATATCACCATTTTGATCACGTGATCTCAGAGACAAAACGGACTAGGGCTCCGAGGCTGCAGCGTTTTTCCTGCAGGAAAAAGATTTCTATTTTATTTTATTTTTCCCCCAAAAGGTCCTAGCCCAGTGATGGCGAACCTTTTAGAGACGGAGTGGCCAAACTGCAACCCAAAAACCACTTATGTATCATCAGGTGCTGGGTGGGCGTGGCCCATTGGGTGGGCATGGGCCATTGGGTGGGCGTGGCTGTGGTGATAATGGCAGACTGGGTGGGACTAAAAAGTTCAATCAATCAAGTCCAACTTTGCGAGAACTTTTTTTTTCCCGCGAGAAGTTGAAATTGATTGATTGAACCTTTTTTTTTTTTGCACACGACAGCGGCCTAAAGCGAAAAGGTTTTATAAAACCTAGCTAAAGGCCTAGGACTGGGGCAATGGTGCAAGTGCCAAAAGAGAGGGCTCTGCGTGCCACCAGTGGCACCCGTGCCATAGGTTCTAGGTTACTCTCTGTTCATGTAAAAGTGGCTTGCCCCTTCTGTGTGAGTAGGGGTAATGTTTTCTCCATGATGATTCCCTGATTGCAGTGTTGTTTGTTGCTTATTTGTTTGTCTGAGTTGGTGCTTCTTTAATTAGGGTATTGTCTGCTGCTTGGTTTGTTTGTCTGGTGTTAATCTCCGCTTATCTGGGTGACCCAGCTAGATAACATCTTGAATGCTAGAAAGGAGCGGAGTTTGCTTTCTGTTTGTATACAAGTGGCTGACTCCCTCTGTGGTTGGTGGGAGTGTTGATGTTTTTTTCCCCCTGATAGTTCCTTGATTGGGTTTTTGTTTATTGCTTGATTGTTTGTCTGGTGTTAATCCCTGCTTATCTGGCTGTTGACTACCGACAAGAACCTGTTCCAGTTTTTTTGGTTTTGTTTTTCCTTTTCAGCTTAGCTGGCTGGGGAATTCTGGGCGTCGTAGTTCATCCATCTTAAATGTCTATGGAGATTCTCTGTCGTGGTGGGGATGTGGAAGGATTTATACTCCTTGCAGACCGCTGGTCATTTGCATTCTTTCAGAGAGTCATTGAGGCCACCTGGAGGTTTGTCTGTGTCCTCAAATGGTGCAAATGGGTGTGAAGCCTTCTTGGCTGCAGGATGTTTTCCGCCCTGGATCCCTTCTGTTGAAGGAAAAGTCTTCATCGGTGGTGCAGTCCAAGCCGGGAATAAACAACATGGCAACTGCTTTAGAAAGAAGGTTGCAGTTTATTGAAGAGGAAAGCCAGACAGGAAGATGACTCTGGAAGAAAAGAGTGAGCACATGTAGGGAGTGGGTTTTTATACTCTCTGGAGCTTTTTGTTTGGAGTTGTTCCTGTGGCATGAATTTTGACCTGAGTCTGCGTGTGCCTTTCTGGTACTCTGACGGTGGTGGGTTAATCCTATTATGTCCCAAAGGTCATATCCTGCTTCCCTGGGGCTGTGGCTGATGATTCTTAGATTTTTGGTGTGTTGATTCTAGGGATCTTTCTTCCTAATCCCAGTTTCCTGACTCCGGTCTTTCTGACAAGATTATCACATCTGCATTTATGCAGACTTGGTTTCTGTTTGGGACAGAGAGACTTGGGGGGTCGGGGTTGGTTTCTGCTTTTAAAATCCTTTAGGGAAATATATTCTGCCCTTTTAATATTTCCTTCTCTGGGGGCGGGCGGGGCTGACTTCCCACCCTCCCCTGTGGAAGACAGGCGCAGGCTGTTGGTGACGAGTCCATGTTGTCTGCATCTCAAACGGAAGCGCCAATGGTTCCTGGAATCTGCAATGTTTTCTGGAAATCCGTTCACACTCCCGCACCCTTGGAAGGGTGTTCATCCCAAAGTGCATTGCTAGCTGTCTGCAAGGAATATAAATCCTCTGATTCCCCACCGTCCAGTCAGAGCTGGAGAAGCCTCTTGGACAGCGGTTCTCAACCTGTGGGTCGCGACCCCATTTGGGGTCGAATGACCATTTCACGGGGGTCGCCAAACAACGCAGTCCGCCATTTTTTTCCTCCTTTTCCTTAGCTGTGCTACTCCCTTTTATTCTATTGGCTTTTGAAAGCCAATAGAATAGACTCTCTTGAATAGAGTCTAATTCTATTGGCTTTCAAAAGCCAATAGGAATTGTCCAGGCTGTCTCTGCCCTGCTGAGCCCGCCAAAAGTCCCATTCTGCAAACGGTGCTGCAAGTTGTCTGCAGCGAAGGCGAGCTGTCTGGAAGCTTCCACCCCTCCCTGCTGAGCAACTACTAAAAATGTAAGGAAAAGAGGGCCAGGGGTGGGAGGTGGGAGGCCGGCGGGCGCAGGGAGGGTTGCTGGCGCACGTGGGGCCCGGCGGGTGCCTTACCTCCCTTGGGCTGGGCCAGCTGGGGGCCCAGCCGGTGGTCGGCCTGCGCCCTCGCTGCCGCTTGCCAGCTATGCCTCGGCCGGCGCAGGGGGCGGCACCACGCATGCGTGGCGCTCCCGGGTAGGGAAAGTCCTCGACTTACGACTGGTTGGGCAGTCCTCGACTTATGACCGGTTGAGTAGTCCTCGACTTACGACCGGTTGGGGGGGGTCACGGCATTAAAAAGGTTGAGAACCACTGAACTAGAACATCCCTCTCAAAGTCGCTAAGGTTGTGAAGCCCTGCAGCAGACACTTTATTTCAAGGTTCATCCAGGCAAAATGGGACACGTTCTCCCCTATTCCTCCCTCCCCCACTGATCCTTTGCCCTCTTCACCTTTCTTAAATAATACCAACAGCCCCTTTTTCCTGCCCTCCATCCCCCTGGTCTTCGCTTTTGACCCTTAACTGGATTTGGCAGTGGCAAATGGCTGGGAACTTTCCCCTCCCCTTTAGCAGAATGTGGAACTGATTGCTTGGCTGACCCCATTTGACCCCTGAATTTGGAGTGCAACCTGGCCCCTCGGAATCATAAACTCATATGATTCTCATCCGAGAAAACTCCACTTGTGATGGTGTCGGGCTTCGATTGGAAACAACAGGTCTCTGGTCTTTGAGATCGGCTCGGGATCAGCTTCGCCGTGGCTAATGAGATGGGTCTGCTTTGCTGGGCTCCTCGACACCCCCCTTTCACCCCCCCCTATCCAAATGCTGGAATTTTGCTTCATCTAATGATCAAAATTGTCTTTGGAAATTGGGGTCTCAGACCAGGCCTCTGGAGCCCTGCGGTTGCGAGGTTTTGAGTCAAGGGGTTCGTGTGCGTTCGGACAGATTCTACAGTAGCGGACAGATGCATGCTTTGGAGAGGTTTTTAGATTTTAAGTGAATATAGCCAGCTTGGTATCAAGGGCTCTGTCGCCTTGTCCAGCAATCAAAGTCTCCGTTTAGGCAAAGAGCTGAGTGAAGGCATTAAGCAGTGGCAAGAATTGTTAACTGCGTTCTGGTGAATAAACAGCAAGTGGTCATAGAATTGTAAAATAGGATAGAAGCTGCCCGGAGTCAGCTTACAGGGCAGATGGGCAGCATAATAAAAATTCAAGAAAAAGGAAGAAAGAAAGAGAGAGATAGAGATAGAGAAAGAGAGAGAGAGAGAGAGAGAGAGAAAGAGGGAGGGAGGGAAGGAAGGAAGGAAGGGTAGGTAGGTAGGTAGGGAGAGAGAGAGGAAAGAAAGAAAGAAAGAAAGAAAGAAAGAAAGAAAGAAAGAAAGAAAGAAAGAAAGAAAGAAAGAAAGAAAGAAAGAAAGAAAGAGGGAGAGGGAGGGAAGGAGGGAAGGAAGGATAGGTAGGTGGGAAAAGAGAAGAAAGAAAGAAAGAAAGAAAGAAAGAAGGAAGGAGAGAGGGAGGAAAGAGAAACAAACAAAGAAAGAAAGAGAAAAAGAAGGAAGGAAGGAACGAAGGAAGGAAGGAAGGAAGGGAGGGAGGGAGGGGAAGTAGGTAAGGAGAGAGAGAGGAAAGAGAAAGAAAGAGAAAAGGAAGGAGAGAGGGAGGAAAGAGGAAGAAAAAGAAGAAAGAAAGAAAGGAAGGAAAGAAGGAAGGAAGGAAAGGAAGGGGAGATAGGTGAGAGAGAAGAAAGAAAAAAGAAAAAAGAAAAAGAGAAAAGGGAGGGAGGAAAGAGAAAGAAAGAAAGAAAGAAAAAAGAAAGAGGGAGGGAGGGAGGGAGGGAGGGAGGAAGGAAGGAAGGAAGGAAGGAAGGAAGGAAGGAAGGAAGAATCAAAGCACCCTTAACTCATGATCATAAGGTCAGAATTTCCACTGCTAAGCAAGTTGGTGGTTAAGCAAGTCCTATGGTCATTAAGCGAATGATGTTGGAAATGGACAGGCAGAGCCTGAGGGCGGAGTCAAGAGAGGAATCAGCCTGGGCTCCTTTTGTTCCCACAAGCGGTCCCATCCTTCCTGAATTCTGTGATCAAGCATCAATTCAGTGGCAACTGTTAATCAACTCGATTCTTGGTCCTAAGCAGGAGCAACACATCTGCTTAAGCGGAACGTAATGCATGGTCCTGATTCTTCGGGCCTGTTGTTAAGCGAATGACATGGTCATTAAGCAGATCCGGCTTTCCCCATTGACTTTGCGTGTCGCAGGCTGGCTGGGAAGTTTGCAAACAGCGATCACCTGACCCTAGGACACTGCAACTATTGCAAATACAGGCGGGTGGCCAAGCGCCCAAATTTTGCTGTAATGGTCGTCAATGCAAGAACTGGTTGTAAGTCCCTTTTCCCAGTCCTTTGTAACTTCAAATAGTCACTAAACGAATGGCTGTCAATCAAGGATTACCTCTGTGGTGGTTGGGGACGTGCAAAATATTCAGGGTCTAAAACAATGATTTTTTTTTTTAAGACCACTGGGACTGGCTGCACTCAGCCACAAAGAAAACACACATTAGTACTGCTATCATAGTCTATCAACTCGGTTTGTGGGTTCACCCCGGAGCACGGCAGAAAAAAGGCTCCTGCATTTTTTTTCCCCCGACCTTTTTCAATCAATTTAATGAAAGAGAAACGGCTTTTGATGTTTCTCGCCAAGAAAAAAAGAAAGCCAGCAAAATCTTTATGCCTGGAATGAGTATTCTGACTTCGGTTTAGTTATGGGATGGCAAATTGTACCGGAATGTTGGCTCAAAAAAAAAAAAAAAAAAAAAAAAAAAAGTCAGGGGGTCTGTGGTTGCAGGCGACACCTTTGTTTGTCTAACCTAATTTTATTGCAAGGTTTAAAAGAGGAAACAGACACCAGTAATACGCACATGTCCAACAAGTGAAAGAGAACCTGTTTGGTGTAGTGCAGAAGGGGCTGGCATAGAAACCGGGAGACGGTGAGTTCTAGTTCTAGTCCCGCCTTAGGCATGAATATGGGCTGGGTGACTTTGAGCCAATCTCTAGGAGACGGTGAGTTCTAGTCTCACCTTAGGCATGAAAGCCAACTGAGTGAATTTGGGCCAATCTCCAGGAGATGGTGAGTTCTAATCCCACTTTAGACATGAAAACGGGCTGGGTGACTTTGAGCCAGTCTCTAGGAGACAGTGAGTTCTAGT
This sequence comes from Crotalus adamanteus, assembly GCA_039797435.1. Lineage (NCBI taxonomy): Eukaryota > Metazoa > Chordata > Lepidosauria > Squamata > Viperidae > Crotalus > Crotalus adamanteus. Next base: position 91,315,775 of record CM077923.1, on the reverse strand, counting down.
CTCCACCTTAAGTATGAAAGCTGGCTGGGTGACTTTGGACCAATCACCAGGAGACGGTGAGTTCTAGTCCCGCCTCAGACATGAAAACGGGCTGGGTGACTTTGAGCCAATCGCCAGGAGACGGTGAGTTCTAGTCTCGCCTTTGGCATGAAAGCCAGTTGGGTAACTTTGAGCAATCACCAGGAGACGGTAAGTTCTAGTCCCGTCTTAGACATGAAAGCAGCTGGGGGACTTTGGGCCAATCACCAGGAGATGATGAGTTCTAGTTCTAGTCCTGCCTTAGACATGAAAAAAGGCTGGGTGACTTTGAACCAATCTCCAGGAGACGGTGAGTTCTAGTCCCGTCTTAGACATAAAAATCAGCTGGGGGACTTTGGGCCAATCACCAGGAGACGGTAAGTTCTAGTTCTAGTCCCGCCTTAGACATGAAAATGGGCTGGGTGACTTTGGGCCAATCACCAGGAGGGTGAGTTCTAGTCTTGCCTTGAGCATGAAAGCAGGCTGGGTGACCTTGGGCCAATCACCAGGAGACGGTGAGTTCTAGTCCCGCCTTAGGCATGAAAGCCAGCTTGGTGACTTTGGGCCAATCACCAGAAGACGGTGAGTTCTAGTCCCGCCTTAGGCCTGAAAACCAGCTGGGGGACTTTGGGCCAATCGCCAGGAGATCACAAGATCATAAGTCACTTTTTTCAGTGCTGCTGTAACTTCGAATGGCCACTAAACCAACTGTTGCAAGGCGAGGCTTACCTGGTCTTTGAAATGAGAGCGCCACGCTCGGACTTCATACCAATTCATTCCGGCCTTGCCACGCAAACTATTGATAGGATCAGCTGTTGTAAGTGTCTCAAGTCTGGACTGCGCCCAGCGGCATGCTCAGGGGAAGAAGAATAGGCAGAAGGCAAAGTCAGCAGATGCTGGCCCACCACTCAAAACTCCATTATCTTAATGCATCCCCAAATGGATGTGGAAGCTCACGAATTGCTCTTTGGATATTAGAGCTACTGACGTCATAGAATTAAAATGGCATTTTTGAGGGCTGGGCGGAGGTTTCAGCCTTCCAGGGCCTTCCTTGGCCGCTGTTCTCCTTCCTACGTGTGATGGAATCTCCACCTAGAGTAGGGTGAGTAAAGCAAAGGCTGGTGAACTTGGAGTCCTTGCCGGAGTCCTTGCGATAGGGGCCAAATACTACCACCGTCACCTCCAAGAATTCCTGAAGCCTCTATCTCAGTGGTTCTCAACCTTTTTAATGCCGCGACCCCCAACCGGTCGTAAGTCGAGGACTACTCAACCGGTCGTAAGTCGAGGACTACTCAACTGGTGCAGCACCGTTTGCAGACTGGGACTTTTGGCGGGCTCAGCAGGGCAGAGACAGCCTGGACAATTCCTATTGGCTTTGGAAAGCAAATAGAATGAGACTCTATTCAAGAGAGTCTATTCTATTGGCTTTCAAAAGCCAATAGAATAAAAGGGAATAGCGCAGCTAAGGAAAAGGGGGGGGGGGGGAAATAGCGGACTGCGTTGTTTGGCGACCCCCATGAAATGGTCGTTCGACCCCAAATGGGGTCCCGACCCACAGGTTGAGAACCGCTGCTCTATCTGGCCCTTCCCAAGAGAATGTAGTAAGTCTGGTGAGATTCACGTCTGATGTAAGGAACCGGAACGACACAATGAGCTGATCAGAGTTTGCTTCTTTATTGCTGCATACCTGTTTACAGGAATCTCACCCTGACCAACTGCTTCTTTATTGTTGAGGGCCTATTTACGAGAATCTCACCCAGACCTACCATGTTCTCTTGGGGGCAGCCAGATAAAGCCACCGTCCAGTCTCTTCTTAAAGACCTCCTGTGACGGAGGACCCACAATTTCTGGAGGCAGGCTGTTCCACTGGTGAATTGTTCTCACTCTCAGGAGTGAGCTTGCTTCTCTCCTTGAATTAGTCTCCATCCGCTCCATTTATTTATTTATTTATGAGACTTATATACCGCTTTAAGTGCAAGCGCTCTCTAAGCGGTGTACACCAGTAAGCAATGTATATATATATATATATATATTTACATTGCCCCCAACAATCTGGGTCCTCATTTTACCTACCCCGGAAGGATGGAAGGCTGAGTCAACCTTGAGCCGGTGAGATTTGAACCGCTGACCTGCTGAACACAGTCAGCTAAAGTGGCCTGCAGTACTGCACTCTAACTGCTGCGCCACCTCGGCTCCATCCTGCTTCTTGAAAGCCCGACTCGTCGGTCGAGCTGAAACCTCTTAAAACAGCCATGTCGACAACGCCAGGAAAAGACACGGCTGTTTTAAGAAGTTGCAATCAATGGCTCCCTGATACCCCAAAGCAGAATAACTAAGAGAGTTGGAAGGGACCTTGGAGGTCTTCTAGTCCAACCCTCTGCTCAGGCAGGAAACCCTATACTATTTCGGACAAATGGCTGTCCAGTCTCTTCTTAAAAACTTCCAGTGTTGGAGCATTCACAGCTTCTGGAGGCAGATGGTTCCACTGGTTAATTGTTCTCCCTGTCAGGAAGTTTCTCCTTAGTCCTAGCTTGCTTCTCTCCTTGATCAGTTTCCATCCATTGCTTCTTCCCCTGACTTGAAGCTCAGATACAACGTAGAATCATAGGGTTGGAAGGGACCTTGAAGATCATTTAGCTCAACCCCCTGCTCAAGCGGTGAGGGGGTTGACAGTGGTGGCGAACCTATGGCATGTGTGCCAGAGGCGGCACTCGGAGCCCTCCCTGTGGGCACACGTACTGTTGCCCCAGCCCCGCCTCCTCCCACGGCCCCCTCCTCACCATCAGCCCCCCGGAGGAGAGTCGCCCCCGGGCATGGCCCACACAAAGCAGTGCAGCCAAGGACATGGTAGCCGGGCAGCGGGGACAACACTCCGCCCTTCCGCCGCGTCGTGCGCAGATTATGCTGCGGGGCACGGGCGGAGGGCATGGCCGCCATGGCGCTGCTGGGTTGCCTGGGTGATCTGTGGTGGGCCGTGAAGGTGGTGGGTGGCCCAGCGGGCACAGCTGAGCATGGACAGGAATGGGGGGCTGCTTTTTTGGGCAACTCGGTCTCCAAAAGGTTCACCATCACTGCCCTATGACATTTCAGACAAATGGCTGTCCAGTCTCTTCTTAAAAACTTCCAGTGTTGGAGCATTCACCGCTTCTGGAGGCAGGTGGTTCCACTGGTTAATTGTTCTCACTGCCAGGAAGTTTCTCCTTAGTTCCAGGTTGCTTCTCTCCTTGATTAGTTTCCACCCGTTCTTGTCCTGCCTTCAGGCGCTTTGGAGAATAGCTGGACTCCCTCTTCTTTGGGGCAGCCCTTCAAATATTGGAACGCTGCTATCATGTCCCCCCCCCCCCAGTCCTCCTTCTCAGACCAATGGCTGGTCAGGAGGAGATCTTCCAATCAAACTGGCAAAAGTCACCTTGACGGGGAGAAAGCTTGAAAATTTAATGCTTCTCCCCAACTTCTGGGCATCTAAGCACTTTTTCTGCACAACTTGTCAATATCCGCCTGACGTCTGAGCGGATAAAATAGCTGTTCCCGAAGCTCTCCAGGGTGATTCCTGCTGCTTTTTCAACTTTTTCCCACCTCCAACTGAAATCCACCACATGGAACAGAGGGGATCAAAGAGATTCAAAAGGAGACCTCCCCCATGTTGCTTATTGATGGTGCCTTAAGGTTTACAAGGCAAATCCATTTTCTACTTGCTCCGTGCGCATGTTTTATTGTTGTTGATATAACGCACCAACCCAGATCACTCCTCGGACTAATCAGCAAAGATACAGGAGGATCTGGGCAGACTTGAACACTGGGCGCTATCTAACAAAATGAAATTCAAGGGTGAAAAAAGTAAGGTTCTACATTCAGGCAAGAAAAACCAAATGTACAGGTATAGTATAGGGGGTATCTTGCTCAATAGTAGTAACTGTGAGAAGGACCTCAGAGTCCTAGTGGACAGTCACTTAAATGTGAGCCAGCAGTGTACTGCAGCTGCCAAAAAGGCCAACACAGTGCTGGGCTGCATTCACAGAGGGATAGAATCAAGATCAGGTAAAGTGTTAATACCACTTTACAAGGCCTTGTAAGGCCACACTTGGAATACTGCATCCAGTTTTGGTCACCATGATGTAAAAAAGACATTGAGACTCTAGAAAGAGTGCAGAGAAGAGCAACAAAGGTGATCAGGGGACTGGAGGCTAAAACATACAAGGAACGGTTGCTGGAAGTGGCTATGTCTAGTTTAATGAAGAGAAGGACGAGGGGGTACACGATAGCAGTCTTCCAATCTCACAGGGGCTGCCCCAAAGAAGAGGGAGTCAAGCTATTCTCCAAAGCACCTGAAGGCAGGACAAGAAGCAACGGATGGAAAGTAATGAAGCAGAGAAGCAACCTAGAAATAAAGAAGAATTTCCTAACAGTGAGAACAATTAACCAGTGGAACAACCTGCCTCCAGAAGCTGTGAATGTTCCAATACTGGAAGTTTTTAAGAAGAGACTGGACGGCCATTTGTCTGAAATGGTATAGGGTTTCCTGCCTGAGCAGGGGGTTGGACTAGATGATCTCCAAGGTCCCTTCCAACTTGATGATGATGATGATGATGATTAACCATGACACCATTTGTCTGGAATGGTATAGGGTTTCCTGCCTGAGCAGGGGGTTGGACTAGATGAGCCCCAAGGTCCCTTCCAACTTTTATTATTATTATTATTATTATTATTATTATTGTTGTTGTTGTTGTTGTTGTTATTGTTATTGTTGTTTTGTTGTTATTGTTATTGTTACTGCTATTATTACTATCATTATTATTACTATTATTACTACTACTATTAGTAGTATTAGTATTACTACTACTATTACTACTATTACTATTATTGTTACTATTATTAGTATTACTACTATTATTACTATTACTACTACTATTATCAGTAGTAGTAGTATTACTACTATTACTACTACTACTACTACTACTATTATTATTATTATTATTATTATTATTATTATTATTATTATTATTATTTAACGGACAGGGACGTATGGAGGGGTTCTTTTTAGTTTTGCACTCCATCAAAATGAGATGAATAGGAAGCAAACCGCCATTCAGTCGTCTAGGAATGCTGCACGGCCTCTCCTTGCTCTAATGGACATGTTGGCATGCCTTAAAATGTGGCGATCCAAAGTCCCCGAGCATTAATGTTTCATGCCACAGTAAAAGGAGAGCAGGTAATGGTCTAATAGATGTGTCTGCACTGTTAGAAGAGGCTTTTGTCTCTTCTTTCCAAGGGAGGCGGCTATACAATTCTCACCAGGCATCCCGCCCCCCCCCCCATCATCAAAATCACAATAAAAGCTTCCCTCTCATTCATTACCCTCTTTTTAACCTCACATGAGATCCCAAGCTCGGAGTCCCACTTTTTAATCGAGGCCCATTACGCGAACCCCTTGGAGGACGCCTGTGTAGGCCTTCGCCTAATTAATGGAGGAAGCTAATTTTGTGTTTGGGAGAAATACTTTGGTGCCTTCTAAGTAGGCATTAATGAGGTCACACGTGCCCTCCTTTTCTCCCTTTGGATCCTGCTTGGCAACTCAGAGGAGACATTTCCCCCCCCCCTGCAGTTTTTAGTTTCAATACAAGTCTGGGAAAAAATTGCCCTGGTGGTGTTTCATCTTATACTAAACGTAGCAACGTTTAGCGCTTGTGAAGTCGGGCTCAAGTTTGGGTTGAGGATGTCTTGGGAACGAAGGTCTAGTGAAGTGATGGCGAACCTTCTAGAGCAGCGGTTCTCAACCTGTGGGTCAGGACCCCATTTGGGGTGGAACGACCATTTCACGGGGGTCGCCAAACGACGCAGTCCGCCATTTTTTCCCCCCTTTTCCTTAGCTGTGCTCCTCCCTTTTATTCTATTGGCTTTTGAAAGCCAATAGAATAGACTCTCTTGAATAGAGTCTAATTCTATTGGCTTTCCAAAGCCAATAGGAATTGTCCAGGCTGTCTCTGCCCTGCTGAGCCCACCAAAAGTCTAGTCTGCAAACGGTGCTGCACCAGTTGAGTAGTCCTCGACTTACGACCGGTTGGGGGTTGCGGCATTAAAAAGGTTGAGAACCACTGTTTTAGAGACTGAGTGCCCAAAAACTGGCCCCACTCCACCCCTGCCCCGCCCCTGCCCCACCTCCCGTCCCCCACCCCGCGTGCCCGCAGGGCCAATCACCGCCTCCAGGGCCCGCCGCAGATTGTCCAGGCATCCCAGCAGCGCCATGGCGGTCACGCCCTCTGCCCGTGCCCTGCAGCATCAACTGTGCATGATGGGGTGTGAGGGCAGAGTTTTGTCTATGCTGCCTGGCTGCCATGTCCTTGGCTGCGCTGCTCCGTGTGGGCCACGCTCAGGGGCGACTCTCCTTCAGGGGGGTTGCTGGAGAGGAGGGGGGTCGCAGGGGGAGGCGAGGCTGGGACAACGGCACGTGTGCCCCCAGAGAGGACTCCGAGTGCCGCCTCTGGCACCCGTGCCATAGGTTCGCCACCACTGGTCTAGTGCATTCGCAGGATGTTTTTAAGAAGAGACTGGACAGCCATTTGTCTGGAGTGGTATAGGGCAGGGGGCTTCAAACGCGGGACTCTGGCGTCCTCTGAGCTGGGTGGTTTTCTTGCAGACGTTTCATGACCCAACTAGGTAACATCATCAGTTTTATAAAGGAGTGGGATGTGTGGGGAGGAGGAGGAGAGGAGGAGGAGGAGGAGGAGGAAGAGGAGGAGGAGGACACAGAGGAGGAAGAGGAATAGGAGGAGGGCTGTGGGGTACTTGGTTCTTATCTTGCAGACGTTTCATGACCCAACTAGGTAACATCATCAGTTCTATAAAGGAGTGGGATGTGTGGGGAGGAGGAGGAGGAGGAGGAGGAGAAGGAGGAAGAGGAATAGGAGGAGGGCTGTGGGGTCCTTGGTTCTTATCTTGCAGACGTTTCGTGACCCAACTAGGTAACATCATCAGTGGTAGAAGGGAGTGGGGTGTGTGGAAAGGAGGAGGACCCTGGGGTCCTTGGTGCTCTCTGAGCTTGGTTATTTTTTTGCAAACGTTTCATTACCCAACTAGGTAACATCATCAGTGTTAGAAGGGAGTGGGGTTTGTGGGGAGGAAGAGGAGGAGGAGGAATAATGTGGGGTCCTCGGTGCTCCCTGAGCTAGTTTGTTTTCTTGCAGACGTTTCGTTACCCAAACTGGGTAACGTCATCAGCATTTGGGTAACAAAAAGTCTGCAAGAAAACAAACTAGCTCAGGGAGCACGGAGGACCCTCCAGTCACAAATTCTCAGGTCGGGTTTGAGGAGTGAGGCTGATTTCATTTGACAAGTCAGTGGGATGTGAATGATCAAACTTAATCGTTCAAGTCAGATAGATTTGACTGGAATGATCGATCCCATTTGCAAAGAGGCGCAGTTCAAAGGGAAGATATGATCAATCCATCTCGTCCTCCCACCGCTTCCCAAACGATTGTCAGCTCAGCGTCCTTCTAAAAGATGCCTCTCATTCTCTAACTTGCTTGCTTACAAGTTTCCCTCCTTTGTTTTCTGCCTATTTAGAGAACGGGTCCATATTTCCCTCCCCCCCCACGCGGTGTGATGGGTGGAAATCCACGCTGCATGGTGGGCTTAGCACCATCGCTGTGCGCTGTGCTTCCCAGCCTTCAAGATTCTTTTTTGCCCCCAAAATTTTACAGCCTAAGATTGAGAAGACACAAGGAAACAATGACTGTGTTCGCACAGCATAACTAACCTGGTTAGACAATGACTTCACACTGCTAGTGACTTCATTGGCCCTATATTCTAAGGTGGTTTTAGAGGCAGTTCTCAATTTACAACAGTTTGTTCAATGTTGCGACAGCACTGAAAACTGTGACTTATGACCGTTTTTTCACAGTTATGACCTTTGCAGCCTTCCCATGATCACGGGATCAAAATTCAAATGCTCGGCAACTGGTTCATACTTATGACTGCGGATGTGTCCCCAGCGTCACGTGATCCTCTTTTGCGACCTTCTGACAAGCAAAGTCAATGGGGGGAGCCCGATTCACTTAAGAATTAACTTATCGACTGCAGTGATCCACTTAACAAGAGAGTGGCAAGGAAAGTCATAAAATGGGGCAAAACACCCTTTTGCCACAGAAATGTTGGGCACAGTTGTGGTCGTGGATCAAGGACTAGCTGAATTTTCAAACTTGGTTTATTCCAAGAAGGATATCAATCCTTCCATTCCTCACCATCCGGTTAGAGCTGAAGAAGCTTCTGGGATGGGAAGCGAAACGTCTTCAAAGGAAAACCAGAAAGTCCAGTTGCCTCTTGAAAAGAGCACCTTTGGGACAACCGTGACCTGGATCAGGGGCTCCCAACCTGCAGGCCGCGGCCCACTACTGGGCCGTGGCCTGCTGGCCACTGGGCCGCAGTACAGGCTGGCCAGTGCACACATGTGTGCATGCACTCATGCTAGCGCTGTAGCCGTGGCAAAAACGGGGCAACGCGCAGAGTGAAAATCGGGTCCCGTGCTGTGCAGCATGAAAACTGGCCGCCGTGCAGGGTGAAAATGGGGCATTGCACTGTGTAGCATGAAAACGGGCCACCACACAGGGTGAAAATGGGGCACTGCACTGCGCAGGGTGAAAATGGGCCACTGCGCAGGGTGAAAATGGGGCACCACGCTGCGCAGCATGAAAAGGGGCCAACGCACAGGGTGAAAATAAGGCACTGCACTATGCAGCATGAAAATGGGCCACCACACAGGGTGAAAATGGGCCACTGCGCAGGGTGAAAATGGGGCACCACGCTGCGCAGTATGAAAAGGGGCCGGCGCACAGGGTGAAAATGGGCCACTGCGCAGGGTGAAAATGGGGCACCACGCTGTGCAGCATGAAAACGGCCCACCGCACTGGGTGAAGATGGGGCACTGCTCTGCGCAGCATGAAAACACGCCACCGGGCAGGGTGAAAATGGGACATCGTGCTGCGCAGCATGAAAACGGGCCACCGCGTGGCACGAAAACATGGCAGGGCTAGCGAGTGTCACGTGCGTGCTAGCTATGCCCCGTCTGCATCACGCGCGTGCTCCCGGCCCCATTTCTTCCGGTGCGTGCGCACGCGTAACACGCTTCCTTCTCTGGTCTGCCAATCAAAAACGGGGACCTCTGACCTGGATGACTGAGAGTCTCCGTAGACATTCCATTACATATATCTGCAATTGTTGATGTGACGCCTGAACATTCATCGGCTGACTGAAATTCACAGATTGTAGACAACCTACAAACCTTCCCGGTTCCCCTCGTCCTGACGCCAAGAATCTTCCCGTCTGTTTCCTTACCTCTCCTGAAAAGAGTGCACGCTAGAAGCAGAGCTGCACGGAGCCAAATTAAGATGAAGGTGACTGGGTATTGTTTTCCAATACGATTTCGTGAAGTTTATTTGGCCAGACATCACGTTGCTGAAAGCTCCGACCTAGGCATTGCCAGGAGATGATGGAACAAATGCACTCCGGGAATACAGAAGCAATTCTCGTCCGAGATGTCATTGAGATAATGGGAACAAGAGGCAATAATAATAAGACGGGCGAGGCCTGCCATCTTGGTGCTTGCTTTATTATGTCAGAATGTCTATGGAGAGTCTCCATCATCCAGGTCATAGTTGTCTCAAAGGTGCTTTTTCCAGAGGCAACTGGATTCACTTGTTTTTCTTTGAAGACATTTCACGTCTCATCAAAGGAGCTTCTTCAGCTCTCATTGGATGGTGCGGAATGGAAGGATTTATACTCCTTCCAGATAGCTGGTCATTTGCATCCTTTTAATGCAGTGGTTCTCAACCTTTTTAATGCTGCGACTCCCCAACCGGTCGTAAATTGAGGACTCCCCAACCGGTCGTAAGTCGAGGACTACCCAACCGGTCATAAGTCGAGGACTTTCCCTGCCTGGGAGCACCGCACATGCGTGGTGCTGCCCCCTGCGCCGGCCGAGGCATAGCTGGCAAGGGGCAGCGACGGCGCAGGGTGACCACCGGCTGGGCCCCCAGCTGGCCCAGCCCAAGGGAGGTAAGGCACCCGCCGGGCCTCACATGCACCAGCAACCCTCCCTGCACCTGCCGGCCTCCCACCTCCCACCCCTGGCCCTCTTTTCCTTACATTGTTAGTAGTTGCTCAGCAGGGAGGGGTGGAAGCTTCCAGACAGCTCGCCTTCGCTGCAGACAACTTGCAGCACCGTTTGCAGAATGGGACTTTTGGCGGGCTCAGCAGGGCAGAGACAGCCTGGACAATTCCTATTGGCTTTTGAAAGCCAATAAAATTAGACTCTGTTCAAGAGAATCTATTCTATTGGCTTTCAAAAGCCAATAGAATAAAAGGGAGTACCACAGCTAAGGAAAAGGGGGAAAAAAATGGCGGACTGCGTTGTTTGGCGACCCCCGTGAAATGGTCGTTCGACCCCAAATGGGGTCCTGACCCACAGGTTGAGAACTGCTGTTTTAGTGAGTCGTTGAGGCCTGTGTCCTCAGGGTCACCTGAGTGGTGAAAATGGGGGTGGGGCCTTCTTGGATTATCTATCTCCCATCTACAACACAGTCCTTCCAGCAGTTCCAAGAAGGCTCCACACCCAGGTGGCCCTGAGCACACAGATTAAACCTCCAGGTGGCTTCAACGGCTAATATTCCTTCCTACTCCTGGTTTCTCCAGAAAAAAAAATCCTATGAGGTGGATTAGGCTGAGTCCACAGTTACCCAGCTGGCTTTCATGCCTAAGGTGGGACTAGAACTCCCAGTCTCCTGGTGATTGGCCCAAAGTCACCCAGCTGGCTTTCATGCCTAAGGCGGGACTAGAACTCCCAGTCTCCTGGTGATTGGCCCAAAGTCACCCAGCTGGCTTTCATGCATAAGGCGGGACTAGAACTCCCAGTCTCCTGGTGATTGGCCCAAAGTCACCCAGCTGACTTTCATGCCTAAGGCGGGACTAGAACTCCCAGTCTCCTGGTGATTGGCCCAAAGTCACCCAGCTGACTTTCATGCCTAAGGTGGGACTAGAACTCCCAGTCTCCTGGTGATTGGCCCAAAGTCACCCAGCTAACTTTCATGCCTAAGGCGGGACTAGAATTCCCAGTCTCCTAGTGATTGGCCCAAAGTCACCCAGCTAACTTTCATACTTAAGGCGGAACTAGAACTCTCAGTCTCCTGGTGATTGGCCCAAAGTCACCCAGCTAACTTTCATGCCTAAGGCGGAACTAGAATTCCCAGTCTCCTGATGATTGGCCCAAAGTCACCCAGCTGACTTTCATAGCTAAGATGGGATTTGAACTCATGGTCACTTGCTTTCTAGCCTGGTACCTTAACCACTAGACCAAATTGACTGCATAATGTTATATAATGAATATTCATAACATAATATAAATAACATTATATTGTACAGTATGATGTTATATAATGAAATATCAGTGTTCTATCATGTTATAGAGACTTGATTTCTTAATTTTTTTCTTTGTCCCTTTTCTCAAAGTTCCTCAAAACGTTAACTAGTCTCTTTTTGTAAATCCAGTACAATAAAATTATTCAAGTCACTCTTTCAGTTTATTTGCATATCCCTTTTAATTTTTGAGACATCAGATCGCCCCTTTTGAATATCCACCGTGGAGTCTTTTTATCTAACCTGTCATTTTAAAATCCATTATCAGATCTGTTTCAGTCTTATCCAATAAAAACCTGTTCCTCTTTCATAATATCTTTTCAATATTGTCAGATACTTTTAAAATTAGCTCCCGGGTCCATTGTTCCAAAATATCCATCAATAGGTGTAATGCTCAAGTAATGTGCTCTGTATGAGTAATTCAAAATTAAGTGCCCCTCTCTAACTGCAGTCTTTAATTCCTTCCAGTTCCCTCTAGTATTCAGCTTTCAAAACCCCATTCAACTTTATTTTTTTAACGATTTGAAACTACAGCATTTTTCCTACGAGAAAGATTTGTATAATTAATTTCAAAATCTTATTTCAGATCTAGCTGGATCCCACTGTAACTCCCCCCCCCCCAAAAAAAAATTTTTAACCACCCTTTTGCAGTTTACTCCAGGGAAAAAATTGTTTTATCCTTAAACTTATATTTATTTATTTTTTTTCTGTTAAGAATTGAAGGAAACTCAACCAGTGCTGTAAAAATCTGTCATTTCTGGTGGTTCCTGATATCTAAAAAGCAATGCATAATCAATTCCCAAAGGTGGTTACAGAAAGGAAGTAGACTAACTCTGTGTCCAATCACAACTTGAGTAAAAATGGCATTCTTGCAGAAAGACCAATTGTCTGGAGCACCTGTAGACGATCTCAAGACTTCTCCTTGTCCAGAGAGGAATCTTCTGATTACACTGCGGTTGTCATTCTGCTCATAGCGGAACGATCTTCTGTTCCCTATTTCTTCTGCAGAAGTGCTCCAGCATTTCTCCACGTGGATCCCATCTGGATCAGTCACCGGGACCAGAGGTTTAATCTTCCAAACTTTCAGACTCGTGCTGAAGCCCATCCTGGGAGAATTTCTCTCCAACAGAGTGTGGACTTTAGTCTATTCTGTGTGTTGTATTTATGCGCTGCCTGGTTGTGTGTGGCTTTTTAACTGTTGATTGCAGCGACCAACGACATACATTCAATTTTGCAGCTACTAAGATTGTTGGACGAGCAGGCACAAAAACAGCCAGAGAAGGGATTGAATCCTGGGAAACGGGCTCCTCGTGAGTCAACAGGAGTACTGGCTTACCTCCAGCTTGGCTGCAGCTGTCAAAACAGCCAACACAGTGCTAGGCTGCATCAACAGAGGGATAGAATCAAGATCACGTGAAGTGTTAATACCACTTTACAAGGCCTTGATAAGGCCATACTTGGAATACTGCATCCAGTTTTGGTCACCACGATGTAAAAAAAGATGTTGAGACTCTAGAAAGAATGCAGAGAAGAGCAACAAAGATGAATAGAATAGAATAGAATAGAATGGAATGGAATGGAATGGAATGGAATAGAATAGAATAGAATAAGGGAATAGAGTAGAAGAATAGAATAGAATGGAATGGAATGGAATAAAATAGAATAGGAATAGAATAGAATAGAATAGAATAGAATAGAATAGAATAGAATAGAATAGAATAGAATAGAATAGAATAGAATAGAATAGAATAGAATAGGGGAATGGAGTAGAAGAATAGAATGGAATGGAATGGAATGGAATGGAATGGAATAAAATAGAATAGGAATAGAATAGAATAGAATAGAATAGAATAGAATAGAATAGAATAGAATAGAATAGAATAGAATAGAATAGAATAGAATAGAATAGGGGAATGGAGTAGAAGAATAGAATAGAATAGAATAGAATGGAATGGAATGGAATGGAATGGAATAGAATGGAATAGAATAGAATAGAATAGAATAGAATAGAATAGAATAGAATAGAATAGAATAAGGGAATGGAGTAGAAGAATGGAATGGAATGGAATAGAATGGAATAGAATAGAATAGAATAAGGGAATGGAGTAGAAGAATGGAATGGAATAGAATAGAATAGAATAGAATAGAATAGAATAGAATAGAATAGAATAGAATAGAATAAGGGAATGGAGTAGAAGAATAGAATAGAATAGAATAGAATAGAATAGAATAGAATAGAATAGAATAGAATAGAATAGATTAGAATAGAATAGGGGAATGGAGTAGAAGAATAGAATAGAATGGAATGGAATGGAATAGAATAGAATAGAATAGAATAGAATAGAATAGAATAGAATAGAATGGACCCTGGAGGTCTTCTAGTCCAGCCCCCTGCTGAAGAAGGAGAACCTATAACGTCTCAGACAAGTGTCTGTCCGGTCTCTTCTGAAAAATCTTCAGTGATGGAGCGCCCACAATTCCTGGTGGCAAGCTGTTCCACTGGTTAATTATCCTCACCGTCAGGAAGTTTCTCCTTAATTCCAAGTTGCTTCTCTCTCTGATCAGCTTCCAACCATTGTTTCTCGTCCTTCCCTCTGGTGCTTTGAGGTTCTTCGGGACATTTTTCGGATCGACCCCTCTTTTCCCAATATTCTTTGCAAAGGAAGCAAGAACCTTTGAGGGGGCAGAGCAGCAGCTGAGTCTGGAAAAAAAACCCAGAGCTTGAAAAGCTTTAACTAATTGGACGCTGCAGGAAGATTTATTTCCCCCATCTCTCCCCATTTTCCTTCCGAGGAAACTAAACTAACCTCTTCCAAATTCTGGAGGACATCCATTACATTTATGGGACCCACCGGAGTTTCCACGAGAGCTGTCAGGCTCAGGGACAGCTGTTCGGAGAAGTCTTGTAAGCACTGAACAGCCTGGCTAGGGAGGCAGAAACAATGTGAGCTGATTGCAATTAGAATGACATCCGCCACATCCTTGACTGCTAATGAGAAGCTACTGAGAAATGAATGAAGGCAAATGTTCGTGTCCCAGGATAACGTGGCAGGATCCAATCTGGGTTGGTCACCAGGACCAGAGGGTTAATCTTCCAAGCTTTTGGATTTGGGCTGATACCCGTCCTCAGGGAATTTCTCTCGCAGAGTGTGGGCTTCGGGCTACTCTGTGGGTGAATATTTGTATGGTGCCTGGTTGTGTGTGGCTTTTTAGTTCTTGAGTGGGATGGTGATGGCCGGCTATTAAGTCGTTGGCTGTTGTGTTGCCAAACTCTCACCTCCTAAGTACATCATCATCATCATCATCATCATCATAACAACAACAACAACAACAACAACAACAAGGAATGGAATAGAATAGAATAGAATAGAATAGAATAGAATAGAATAGAAAATGTGGAATGAAATGGAATAGAATAGAATAGAATAGAATATAGAATATAGAATATAGAATATAGAATATGGAATATGGAATAGGATAGGATAGGATAGGATAAGATAGAATAGAAAATATGGAATGGAATAGAATAGAATAGAATAGAATAGAATAGAATAGAATAGAATAGAATAGAAAATGTGGAATGAAATGGAATAGAATAGAATAGAATATAGAATATAGAATATAGAATATAGAATATGGAATATGGAATATGGAATAGGATAGGATAGGATAGGATAAGATAGAATAGAAAATATGGAATGGAATAGAATAGAATAGAATAGAATAGAATAGAATAGAATAGAATAGAATAGAATAGAATAGAAAATGTGGAATGAAATGGAATAGAATAGAATATAGAATATAGAATATAGAGTATAGAATATAGAAAATGGAATAGGATAGGATAGGATAGGATAAGATAGAATAGAAAATATGGAATGGAATAGAATAGAATAGAATAGAATAGAATAGAATAGAATAGAATAGAATAGAATAGAATAGAATAGAATAGAATAGAATAGAATAGAAAATATGGAATGGAATAGAATAGAATATAGAATATAGAATATAGAATATAGAAAATGGAATAGAATAGGATAGGATAGAATAGAATAGAATAGAACAGAATAGAATAGAATAGAATAGAGCTGGAAGGGACCTTGGAGGTCTTCTAGTCCAGCCCCCTGCTCAAGCAGGAGAACCTACACCATCTCAGACAGGTAAATGTCCAGCCTGTTCTTAAAAATCTCCAGTGATGGAGCGCCCACGATTTCTGGAGGCAAGCTGTTCCATTGGTTAATTGTCTTCACTGTCAGGAAGTTTCTCCTTAATTCCAGGTTGCTTCTCTCTTTGGTCAATGTGACCCCCCCCCTTCTTTGTCGCAGCCCCTCAAATACTGGATCACTGCTATCATGTCTTCCCCTATTTCTTCTTTTCTTTAGACTAGCCAAACCCAAGTCCCACAGCCGTTCCTTATATGTTTTAGCCTCCAGGCCTTTTGCTCTCCTTCTAATCTACAGCAGTGTTTCCCAACGTGACGACTTGGAGACCTTTGGACTTCGACTCCCAGAATTCCCCAGCTGGCCCTGGTTTGTCCAGAACGGAATGGCTGGGAGTTGAAGTCCAGACGTCTCCAAGCTGCCATGCTGGAGAAACACAGATCTGCGTTATTCTATGTAGATGTCAAAATGGCCTGTAGATTCTCCGGTTATGGTTCCGGCTAATGAAACACTTCAAAGAACTTCCAGGCATTTATTTTCCTAAAAGTCTTGTATTGTTGCAAAATGTCGGCACAGGCATAACGGGAGGGATGCTAAGATCTAAGTTCTCTTCCTCTGAGCAGTTAAATTATCAGCATGTTCCCTCCCTAAATTATCCATCATATATCACATTATCCAATTAATGTGAAGGTCAAAGGTTTCCTTCCTCTTTCTTTCCTGGGCTTTACCCCCATCCCCCTTCTGCTCTGTATTAACCCCATAAATACCAGACAGTTCTGCATATTGTCAAAAGCAAGAATGTACAATATTTGCAGCGTTGACATCTCCTTTGTAAAAACGTGGATACCTGACCTCTTGGGATCATTTACATCTTCACCCTTCTCAGAGGCCTCTTGAGCTAATGGGCCGAAGCTCACCAGCGCCTCGCCCAGGTATTATTTTTGGTGAAACAAACCCTGATGGACAGCTTGAGACTTCCCACTTCAAAGGCTAGTTCTGGGAACGCCTTCCTTACTCTCATATCGCTAACTCAAAATGTTGGGCTGACCCCCGCCGTGAGGAAGAGCGAGGCAAATCATCTCGGAGACCAGATGCTAAGAGTCAGGCAAAGACATAAAAGAAAAGAAAGAAATAGAAAATTGAGAAGACGGATAAATTTTGTACAAAATAAATACGGGATTAGAAAGTTATCATTTAGTTTTTGATTAACTTATAGTTTAAATTGGGATTTGTTTGTATTTGAGTTAAAGTATTTTAGGGATTCGGTTATTGGTATAGTTGGATAAGCTTAGTTAGAATTTGTTTGCTTATTTTTAACCCTGTAATCAGCTCTGGGAAGTGAGGGGGGGAGGGTTGGGGTGGGGGGGGAGGGAGGGAGGGTTATTGTATTGTAATAATAAATTTGTATAAAACAGTGGTTCTCAACCTGTGGGTCGGGACCCCATTTGGGGTCGAACGACCATTTCACAGGGGTCGCCAAACAACCCAGTCCTCCATTTTTTCCCCCTTTTCCTTAGCTGTGCTACTCCCTTTTATTCTATTGGCTTTTGAAAGCCAATAGAATAGACTCTCTTGAATAGAGTCTAATTCTATTGACTCTTGAATAGAGTCTAATTCTATTGTCCAGGCTGTCTCTGCCCTGCTGAGCCCGCCAAAAGTCCCACTCTGCAAACGGTGCTGCACCAGTTGAGTAGTCCTTGACTTACGACTGGTTGGGGGTCGCGGCATTAAAAAGGTTGAGAACCACTGGTATAAAACTTTTCAATAAAAAAAAAAAAGTCAGGCAAAGACGACAGGATGTCGGGGGTCAAACCGGCTGAGCCCCTCAACCTGCCCTCAGCTCCTTTACCGGCCTGGTGTAGAAATAAGATTTGGCAGCTAGCCTAGATTCCCTTTACCCGCCCTTTCCCCACCACCACCACCCGGCTCTCCAAGAATGATGGAGAAAGCGTGAGTGCAAAATACCACCGGCCAGCAATCGCAGGCCTGGTTGATTGCTCTCATGCCAGATGGGGGAGACTAGTTGCGTGATGACAGCGAGTCAAATCTTGAGATGTTTCCTGGGAGACGAGGGGAAGGAGGGTGCCAAGTTGCTGTCAGAAATAGCCGCCTGGCATCTGCTCGCCTTTCCTAGGAGTGGGAATGTTAGCAACAAGTTTCTACCACTTGCCATTTTGTGGGGTGATAGAAGCGGCGGGGGGGCGGGCGCGGGGTTGGCGGCAAACGGTGACCGTGGCTTGATCCAAAAAACATCTGCCCAGAGGTGCTCTGATAAGAACGGTCTCCTGGGGCGATGGCGTTCTTAGCCATTTCCGTCGCAAAGCGAGGCATTTGTTAAGGGAGCTTCCCCCCCACCCCTTTTATGATCTTTTTGCCACGGCTGTTAAGCGAATCTCCACAAGTGAGTTAAATAAATCTGGCCAGCTGGGAAAGTTAATAAATGGTGATCACGTGACCCCCAAGACGCTGCAGCTGTCATAAATACATGCCAGTTGCCAATTCACATTTGCCTGTCTTAGGTCCTTGGGAAGTTGTCTAGAGGTGGACAGTAATGTCAGAGCCAATCTGAACAGCTGGATGATTGTGCTAGAAACCATACTCTCTCTCTCTCTCTCCCTCTCCCTCTCTCTCTCTCTCTCTCTCTCTCTCTCTCTCTCTCCCTCCCTCCCTCCCTCCATCCATCCATCCAGCTGGCTTCCACCCTTATTATTTTTACAAATAGGTCAAGGTTATAAGTGGTACCATCACTTCTCATGAGGTGATAACATGCAGTGATCAAAGAAAGAAATCATATTATGGCTTAATGTGCTTGTTTAGATCCCACAAATAGAATAGGAGCGGAGAGGAGAGGATAGATAATAGAGAATAGACTAGACTAGGGAATAGAATAGAATAGAATTATAAAATAGAATAGAATAGAATAGAATAGAATAGAATAGAATAGAATAGAATAGAATAGAATAGAATAGAATAGAAAATAGGGAATAGAATAGAATTACAGAATAGAATGGAATGGAATAGAATAGAATAGAATAGAATAGAAAATAGGGAATAGAATAGAATTACAGAATAGAATAGAACGGAATAGAATAGAATAGAATAGAATAGAATAGAATAGAATAGAATAGAATAGAATAGAGTTGGAAGGGACCTTGGAGGTCATCTAGTCCAGCCTCCTGCTCAGGCAGGAAACCCTACCATTTCAGACAAATGACTGTCCAGTCTCTTCTTAAAATCTTCCAGTGTTGGAGCATTCACCGCTTCTGGAGGCAGGTTGTTCCACTGGTTAATTGTTCTCACTGTCAGGAAGTTTCTCCTTAGTTCCAGGTTGCTTCTCTCCTTGGTGAGTTTCCACCTGTTGCTTCTTGTCCTGCCTTCAGGCGCTTTGGAGAATAGCTTGACTCCCTCTTCTTTGGGGCAGCCCCTGAGATACTGGAACACCGCTCTTATGTCACCCCCGAGTCCTTCCCTTCACTAAAACTAGACGTACCCAAGTCCGGCAACCGTTCTTGATACGCGTAGTAGGTGTACTGTATGTTTCCCCCATTCTGCCTTGTGGGTTGTCATTCTCGCCCTCTCCTCAATACCACAACGGCAGGTTCTGCAGGCTATGGAAGAATTCTGGGTGGGGGGAGAGTGGGGGGGGGACAGAATGGATTTTGGGGGTCCCTGCAGAGAAGCAGGGCGACCCCTGTCCAGTCTCTCCAATGGCTCAAGACGCTGCGCAATTCATTGCCAGACTGGGGCGCGTCCTCCCCCGGGCTGAAATTTTGCATCGTATCCTCCCCTCGGGGGCTAACCGGATCCCTCGGCTGCTTGCCTAATCGTGGTTTATTATCGTGGCTTGTGCTTGCTCTAACACAGGGGAGCTGCCTCAAGATAACGGCAGGGCCATTTGTTCTGAGCTCGCCCGCTTTCCCCACCGCTTGCCTTTCCGCGCCAACGGAGCGCAAAGCCCGCCGGCTGGAAGTCGTTGCGTTTTGCTTGGGAATCGCCCCGGGGGCTGGAAGAGACCCATCTGTGTGGGTGTGGGTGTGTGTGAGAGAGAGAGACCCATCTCTTTTTAGAAGGACTAGGGGTGACATGATAGCCGTCTTCAGATATTGGAGGGGCCGCCACAAAGAAGAGAGGGCCAACCTATTCTCCAAAGCACCAGAAGGCAGGAATAGAATAGAATGGAATGGAATAGAATAGAATACGGAATGGAATGGAATGAAATGGAATATGGAATAGAATATGGAATGAAATTGAATATGGAATAGAATAGAATAAAATAGAATAGAATTAAAGAATAGAATAGAATAGAATAGAATAGAATAGAATAGAATAGAATAGAATAGAATAGAATAGAATATGGAATGAAATAGAATATGTAATAGAATAGAATAAAGTAGAATAGAATAGAATTACAGAATAGCATAGATTTACAGAATAGAATAGAATTACAGAATAGAATAGAATTACAGAATAGAATAGAATTACAGAATAGAATAGAATAGATTTACAGAATAGAATAGAATAGAATAGATTTATAGAATAGAATAGAATAGAATAGTATAGAATAGAATAGAAAATATGGAATGGAATGAAATGGAATATGGAATAGAATAGAATAGAATAGAATAGAATAGAATAGAATAGAATAGAATAGAATAGAATAGAATAGAATAGAATAGAATAGAATATGGAATGAAATAGAATATGGAATAGAATAAAATAGAATAGAATAGAATTACAGAATAGCATAGATTTACAGAATAGAATAGAATTACAGAATAGAATAGAATTACAGAATAGAATAGATTTACAGAATAGAATAGAATAGAATAGATTTATAGAATAGAATAGAATAGAATAGAATAGAACAGAACAGAACAGAACAGAACAGAATAGAATAGAATAGAATATGGAATAAAATAGAATAGAATAGAATAGAAATACAGAATAGAATAGAATAGAATAGAATAGAATAGAATAGAATAGAATAGAATAGAATAGAATAGAATAGAATAGAATATGGAATGAAATAGAATATGGAATAGAATAAAATAGAATAGAATAGAATTACAGAATAGCATAGATTTACAGAATAGAATAGAATAGATTTACAGAATAGTAGTCCAGTCTCTTCTTGAAAGCCTCCAGTGATGAAGCTCCCACATCTTCTGAAGGTAACTTCTGTTCCATTGGTTGATTGTTCTCACTGTCAGGAAATTTCTCTTTATTTCCAGGTTGAATCTCTCCTTGATCAGTTGGACAGGAAGCAAACGGTGGAAACTAACCAAGGAGAGAAGCAACCTAGAACTAAGGAGAAATTTGCTGACAGTGAGAACAACTTCAAAAATTGTGGATGCTCCAACACGGGAGGTTTTCAAGAAGAGATTAGACACGAGATGGTACAGGCTCTCCTGCTTGCGGTTTGGACTACTAGACTAGAGGACCTCTAAGGTCCCTTCCAGCTCTATTATTCTGTTTAGAACTAACTTCCGACAAAAACCGACATACATTTTAACGATCTCAGCCATTGGAAAATAATTCAAGCAGCCGAACTATCTATCTTGCATAGAGCTTGGATAAGAATCCTTGCGGTGAACTTCACTTGCTTCCTTGCATTTTTTCTTTTTAACCACTGGGGGAAAAAAATGCCTCTTTCCTTTTAGATCATATTCTTTTTTTCTCCAATTGGCTAGCTTACAATTTTGAAATAAATCCTCGGAAGATGCAGGTTATACGTCCAGCAAAGAGTAAATAAATCATGAGGCTGTTTGGCAACAACGCTGCACAACATGGAGGAGCGCTGAATCTTGGCAACTGTGCAGGGGGTGGATATAAATTTCTCACCCCGGGAGAACACGCTGGGAGCACGAAGTGGGAAACAAAATCAACTCCTGTCGGTTGCCAACGTGGGGAGCCATCCGTGATCTCAAACATGTTAAGCGCCCCACGATCTTGCTAATTCAGGAAGCGTGGATGCTTTTTTTGTAATACAGGCAGTCCTCAACTTACGACTGCAATTCAGCCCAAAAATTCTGTTGCCAAATGAAACATTTGTTCAATGATTTTTTTTTTTTTTGCTCCATTTTACCATGGTCAATCACCATGTCATGGTTCCGACAGATGAAACTCTTCAAAGAACTTCGAGGTATTGTTTACCTTAAAGAATCTTTATTTGAGTAGCATAGCATCGACGCTAACACAGTCGAAACCAAAAACTAGATTCCCCTCCCCTGAGCACATAGTATCAAAGCACAATTCCCTCCTCCAGTTAACCGTCATAAATCACATTCTCCAGTTAGTTTGAAATGCAGGCTTCCCCTCCAGTTCTCCAGCCCGCCAATCCTTATCATCTCTTATTTCAATAACCTTGGTTCTCACACTAGGTTCAGTATTGTTATGTCTAGCTAAATTCTCGTGCACATTCCTCCCCAAAACATAAGAAGAAAACGGTTGCATTTCCATCTGTTGTCAAAGCAAAAACATCCAATGTTAGCAGCGTTGACACACCGCAGCTGTGAAGTCAGTAACACGGTTGTTCAGGGAATCTGGCTCCCCCTGTTGACTTTGCTTGTTAGAAGCTCGCAAAAGGGGATCACGCGCCCCTGGGAGACCACAACAATTGTAAATAAGAGTCAGGTGTCAAGAGTCTGAATTTTAATCATGTGACCAGGCAGGGCAGGTCTTCACGTTATACAGTTTGAACACCATGTCATAAATATATTATTTATCTTTGGAAAAGAACATATTCCATACTTCTTCTTCTTCTTCTTCTTCTTCTTCTTCTTCTTCTTCTTCTTCTTCTTCTTCTTCTTCTTCTTCTTCTTCTTCTTCTTCTTCTTCTTCTTCTTCTTCTTCTTCTTCTTCTTCTTCTTCTTCTTCTTCTTCTTCTTC
This sequence comes from Crotalus adamanteus, assembly GCA_039797435.1. Classification (NCBI taxonomy): domain Eukaryota; kingdom Metazoa; phylum Chordata; class Lepidosauria; order Squamata; family Viperidae; genus Crotalus; species Crotalus adamanteus. Next base: position 91,293,306 of record CM077923.1, on the reverse strand, counting down.
TTCTTCTTCTTCTTCTTCTTCTTCTTCTTCTTCTTCTCCTTCTCCTTCTCCTTCTCCTTCTTCTCCTTCTCCTTCTCCTTCTCCTTCTCCTTCTCCTCCTCCTCCTCCTCCTTCTCCTCCTCCTCTTCCTCCTCCTTTTTCTTCTTCTATTTTTCCAGAAAAAAATGGCTTTGGGGGAAAAAAATAGAAAAAAATTCTTCCCCCCCCCCAATTTTTCCATTCCCCCCCCAGGCCTTCCCATCTCTAGCTGTCATAATACTAAATCATAATTATTCAGAGTAGACACTGAACTCGCCCACAAGGCTCTTTAACCCTCCGGCTCTACTTCTCTCGTGCTCCCGGTCTTTTCAGTAAAAGGCCAATGAACTCCATGTCTCGAATGGAAACTCCGTGCTTTGCTGAAAATTGTCGCAATACCACATATTGTAAAAAGCGAATCACGTCCCTTCGGTTGGGAGCAAACATCGAAGCTAAACTCTCCAATTAAGGTAGGGAAAAAAATCAGCCGTGGAGCCAGTCTGACAGCGACAGCTTTAACAAAATGCAAGAGAAAAATATCTACCTTCAACCGTCCAATTAGCCCTGACTTCAGTTCAAAAAATAGTACAAGATGGTGGGGAATTTTTTTTTTTTTAAAGGATGTAAGGATCTAATCACATTTGATTGCTTGAGTAATTTAGTCTTGGAGCTATGGGGTGACCCCACCCCAAACAATTTCAGAAACAGGATTTCAACCTATACAGATACTCAATTTATACAGCCACAAATTCAGCCCAAAATTAAGACGTTTGTTAAGCGAGTTTTTGCCCCATTTTACGACCTTTCTTGCTGCAGTTTGTTAAGTGAGTCACATGGTCGTTAAGTGAATCTGGCTCCCCCCCATTGACTTTGCTTGTCAGAAGGTTGCAAAAGGGGGTCACGTGACCCCCCCTGGGGGATGCTGCAATTGTCATAAATATGAGCCAGTTGCCAATTTCGATCACGTGACCATGGGGAGGCTGCAACGGTCGTAAGTGTGAAACATGGTCCATAATAACTGAACGGTTGCTAAATGAACTCTTGTAAGTTGAGGACTGTCTGTACAGAATTGAAAGAATGTTATGCTAAAAGAAGGCGGTCCTCAAATTGTGACCGCGGTGGACCCCAAAATTTCCGCTGCTAAGCTAGGCAGCTGTTAAGTGAATTTTTATGCTCCTTTCTGCCACAGTTGTTAAGGGAATCACTGTGTTGTTAAGTGAATCAGGAGGACGTTAAGCAAATCTGCCTTCCCCCCATTGACTTTGCCTTTTTTGGAAGCTGGCTGGGAAGGTCACAAAAAGTGATCATATTGTTGAAAGAAAAGTCTTCCTCGTGGTTCAGTCCAAGCTGGGAATAAACTGCAACCTTCTTTCTAAAGCAGTCGCCATATTTATTCCCGGCTTGGACTGAACCACGACAAAGACTTTTCAGTCCAAGCTGGGAATAAACAACATGCCGACTGCTTTAGAAAGAAAGTTGCAGTTTATTGAAGAGGAGAGCCAGACAGAAAGATGGCTCTGGAAGAAAAGAGAGCGAGCACATGTAGGGAGTGGGTTTTTATACCCTCTGGGGCTTTTTGTTTGGAGTTGTTTCCTGTTCCTGTCTGAGGCTTTGTATTTCCTGTGTCATGTATTCTGACCTGAGTCTGGGTGTGCCCTTTGGCATCTGTGGGTTCATCCTATTATGTCCTGTCTTAGACTTTGGGTGGGGTATGTAGATTTTAGGTGTCTTTGTCTTCTTAATGTTCTAGCTGGGGGCCTCCAAGCTTCCTGGATTATTTACATCTGCATTTCTACAGAGCTGGTTTCTGATTGGGGAAGGGAGACTTGGGGCTATTAAGAAAAACTGGGCATGCTTTTCTGCCTCTTTAAGATCCTTTAAGGCAGCGGTTCTCAACCTATGGGTTGGGACCTCATTTGGGGTCGATCGACCATTTCACAGGGGTCGCCAAGCAAGGCTGTCCGCCATTTTTCCCCCCTTTTCTGGCGGGTGCCTTACCTCCCTTAGGCTGGGCCAGCTGGTGGCCCAGCCGGTGGTCAGCCTGCTCCGTCTCTGCCGCTTGCCAGCTACGCCTCAGCCGGCGCAAGGGGCGGCACCATGCATGTGCGGCGCTCCCGGGCAGGGAAAGTCCTCGACTTACGACCGGTTGGGTAGTCCTCGACTTACAACCGGTTTATTCCTCGACTTACGACCGGTTTAGTCCTCAACTTATGACCGGTTGGGGTCGCGGCATTAAAAAGGTTAAGAACCATTGCTTTAAGGCAATAGATTTTCCTGCCCTTTTAATATTTCCTTCTCTGGGGGGCTGACTTCCCACAATATGATCCCCAGGACAGTGCAACTATAATAAATTATCTGTTGGTTGTAAGTGTGAGGACCAGCCATTACGTCCCTTTTCCAGTGCTGTTGTAGCCTGGAACTAAGTCGAATGTGATAGAATTTTTACTAAACAGAATTCATTTAGAAGCACTCTGTAGTTATTCCACAAAGAATCAGCCACGTTTTGAAGTTGCCTCCTTTGTAGTTAATAAGGATTAAATTCGGTTAATGCTACGTGAATCGGAACATGCCTTTGAGATGAATTTTCTCTACTTCTGGGCTGGCCCGTTGCAAGCTGGGAGGAGAGGAGATCAGCTCGTCCCCTTTCCTGTTCATTGAAAACTCTTTTATAAGTAGCCTGCCTAAAACTCTGCACGCATGTTCACGCGGGCTATTTTAAGCACCTTTCCCTTCACTGGCCCAATTCAAAAAGTTGCTTTCGTTCCTCCCAGGGGCTTTTGTAAATGGATTCCCCCTGCGTATATCTCATTTACATTTCTCAGCCTTGATCGGTTGAAGAGCTGTGGACTTCGACACCCAGAATTCCCCAGCCAGCATGGGGAATTCTGGGTGGCTGGGGAATTCTGGGAGTTGAAGTCCATGCCTCTCCAAGTTGGCAAGGATGGAGAGGCACTGATTTATGCATTGGGGAACACATTTCTTACAGGGAAAAAAAATGCCCCTGTGCCCAATTTTCACGCCATGCTTGTTTGCAGAATAGTTCCCACCTCGTCTTGAAATGAAAAGCTCAAAATAAATAAATAACATTTCCAGCTTGAGCCCCCCCCTAGTCTCGACTGCCTTGTAAGTGCTTAGATCAGATGATCGGAGAATCGAACTCAATTGATCCCTCGTGATTACAAATGGCGATTCTTGCACCTAGGCTAACGTCCTCGGATTGATGGCCATCATCTTCTTTTTTTTTTATTAAAAAGTTTCATAAAAATTACAATATCAACCCACCCCAAAAAACCCCCTCTCTCTCCCCCACTTCCCAGAGCTGAATACAGGGTTACAAATATGATAATCATAATCTAACTAACATTAGCCAACTATATAAATAACCAAGTCCATAATGCACTTTAACTCCCCTTTACATAAATATAAACAAATTAAAAGTGAACATAATAATAATGAGAACATAAACGAATTAATATCCTAATTATTAAACAATACAGTCCCCAAATAGTTAAACAATACTAATACTAAAAATAATAATAATAATATCATAATAATACTCTAAAATTCACTCATAGGCTAAATGAAACTTTTTAGTCCCATATTTATTCTGGATATAATTTATCCATCTTCTCCAGACCGAAATGTATCTTTCTTGTGAGTGATCCTTCAGATAAGCAGAAATCTTACGATGGCCATCATCTTCTTGAAGACAAGAGAAGGACAAGGGGGGACATGATAGCAGTATTCCAATATCTCAGGGGCTGCCCCAAAGAAGAGGGAGTCAAGCTCTTCTCCAAAGCCCCTGAAGGCAGGAAAAGAAGCAACGGATGGAAACTAATCAAGGAGAGAAGCAACCTAGAACTAAGGAGAAATTTCCTGACAGTGAGAACAATTAACCAGTGGAACAACCTGCCTCCAGAAGCAGTAAATGCTCCAACACTGAAAGTTTTTAAGAAGAGACCGGACAGCCATTTGTCCGAAATGGTGTAGGGTTTCCTGCCTGAGCAGGGGGTTGGACTAGATGACCTCCAAGGTCCCTTCCGACTTTACTACTATTACTATTACATTGCCATTTACTTTCTATGACTTCTTCCCAGGCCCATTAAAGATCTGACACGTGCCGAGCATCCCTAATTATCATCACCCTTTTTTAAAAATAGGAAACATGATGCATTGCCGCGTCTGGTGAGAAAGGATAAATTCGTCCTCTGTCTGAAGTATTGCTTGTTTCAAATAAAACACATCGTTGTGAATTATTTGGCACACCCCACCCACCTCCTGCCCCTTATTAGAAAAAATAAATAAATGAGGTTTTTTGACGAGACACTTAAGGATCGAGTTCCAATCTGTAGTCTTCAGCTTATAACCGTTCGTTTAGTGACTGTTTGAAGCCACAACAGTACTGGAGAAATTACTTAATATAATTCAGCGCTTAATGTTAAGGAATCCAGCTCGACTTAATATCAATGGACAACTGCACTCCCTCCCACCTCTTAAAATAAATAACGGCGAAGAAAATGAGATGTAAAAATAGGAGAAGCAGCTTTTGGAAGCTCTGTGGTTCTTCTGTTTCCAGTGATATTTTAAAAGGAGGTAGATTTTTTCTCATGCCGCAAACCTCAGGAGCCTTAAGAAAGAGCTTTCTTTTCCAGGAAGAGATAATCTCTCTTGTTGATGGCTTTGAGGAAATTTGAACGGGAGGAATCAACCGATTCTCCAAGGCGCCTGAAGGCAGGACAAGAAGCAACAGATGGAAACTAACCAAGGAGAGAAGCAACCTAGAACTAAGGAGAAACTTCCTGACAGTGAGAACAATTAACCAGTGGAACCACCTGCCTCCAGAAGCGGTGAATGCTCCAACACTGGAAGTTTTTAAGAAGAGACTGGACAGCCATTTGTCCGAAATGGGATAGGGCAGTGATGGCGAACCTTTTAGAGACTGAGTGCCCAAACTGCAACCCCAAACCCACCTATGCATCGTTGAGTGCTGGGTGGGTGTGGCCCATTGGCTGGGTCTGGCCAATTGGTTGGGCATGACCCATTGGGTGGGCGTGGCCCATTGGGTGGGCGTGGCTGCGGTGGTAACGGCAGACTGGGTGGGACTAAAAAGTTCAATCAATCAATTCCAACTTTGCAAGATCTTTTTTCTCCCATGAGAAGTTGAAATTGACTGATTGAACTTTTTTTTTTTTTTTTTTGCACATGGCGGCGGAGGCCTAAAGCGAAAAGGTTTTATAAAACCCAACTGAAGGCCTAGGACTGGGGCGACAGCGCGCGTGCCCACAGAGAGGGCTCTGCGTGCCACCTCTGGCACCCGTGTCATAGGTTTGCCAGCACCGGTATAGGGTTTCTTGCCTGAGCAGGGGATTGGACTAGATGATCTCCAAGGTCCTTTCCAACCATGTTATTCCATTCCATTCCATTCCATTCTATATTCTATTCTATTCTATTCTATTCTATTCTGTATTCCAGTACTTATACTATTCCTGTTCTGTTCCTTTTTATTCTGTTCTGTTCAGTTCTACTCTATTCTACTCCAGTCCACTCCACTCCACTCCACTCCACTCCACTCCGTTCCGTTCCGTTCCATTCCATTCCATTCCATTCCATTCCATTCCATTCCATTCCATTCCATTCTATTCTATTCTATTCTATTCTATTCTATTCTATTCCATTCCATTCTATTCTATTCTGTATTCCAATACTTATACTATTCCTGTTCTGTTCCTTTCTATTCTGTTCTGTTCAACTCTACTATACTCCACTCCACTCCACTCCACTCCACTCCACTCCACTCCACTCCACTCCATTCTATTCTATTCTATTCTATTCTATTCTATTCTATTCTATTCTATTCTATTCTATTCTATTCTATTCTATTCTATTCTATTCTGTATTCCAATACTTATACTATTCCTGTTCTGTTCCTTTCTATTCTGTTCTGTTCTGTTCTACTCTATTAATACTCTACTCTACTCTACTCTACTCCACTCCACTCCACTCCACTCCACTCCGCTCCGTTCCGTTCCGTTCAGTTCCGTTCCATTCCATTCCATTCCATTCCATTCCATTCCATTCCATTCTATTCTATTCTATTCTATTCTATTCTATTCTATTCTATTCTATTCTATTCCATTCCATTCCATTCTATTCTATTCTATTCTATTCTGTATTCCAATACTTATACTATTCCTGTTCTGTTCCTTTCTATTCTGTTCTGTTCAACTCTACTATACTCCACTCCACTCCACTCCACTCCACTCCATTCCATTCCATTCCATTCCATTCCATTCTATTCTATTCTATTCTATTCTATTCTATTCTATTCTATTCTATTCTATTCTATTCTATTCTATTCTATTCTATTCTGTATTCCAATACTTATACTATTCCTGTTCTGTTCCTTTCTATTCTGTTCTGTTCTGTTCTACTCTATTAATACTCTACTCTACTCTACTCCACTCCACTCCACTCCACTCCACTCCACTCCACTCCACTCCACTCCACTCCACTCCACTCCACTCCACTCTACTCCACTCCACTCCATTCCATTCTTTCAACTAGGAAACTATAAGCATCCCAGATCAAGCCGAATCCAAAATGCTAGGATGAAAACTAACCAAAGAGAGAAGCAACCTGGAACTAAGGAGAAATTTCCTGACAGTGAGAACAATCAACCAGTGGAACGAGTTGCCTCCAGAAGTTGTGGCTGCTGCATCCCTGCAGGTTTTTAAGAAGAGATTGGACAGCCATTAGGGACTCCCTCATGAGTGGGGGGTGGGACTAGATGACCTCCAAGGTCCCTTCCAACTGTGATACTGAGACAAGGCTCTGGCTTCCTTTTCTTCCCTCACAAGCGAAGCAGGCAGCCCCGCCTTTGGAGGAATTCAAACTTTCCTGCCTTCCCTAATCCAATTATGCTTTACAAGATGTTCTCATGCTAAATCCCGCAAAATTGTTTCTGATATATTTTTTTTCCCCTACCCACAATTTATGTTAAGCTACTCGAGGTATAATTGCTTGTCTAATCACATGCCCCTTATTTTATTTTATTTTATTTTTTAATTATAGAATTAAGTCTGACACATTTTGCTTCTTTCCTGCCCAGCATTTAAGGATCATCTTTGAACCTAAAATACATATAATTACTTCAGGGCTCCACTGATATCTGTCTGTGTTTCTTTTTCAAACCTGGAAAGAAGCAAAATAACATTTAAGCTGTCTTCCCAGGCATTGGCGGGAGGTTTTATAGTTTGCCTGGCTAACAGCGTGATGAATACTTGGTTTCTCAAATATATGATTACTTCTTTTAAAGCGGGCAATGAATTCGGGGTCCTCCACCCAGCCTGCATTTCAAGTGATATTCTTAAGGGGTGAGTACAGAGTGAGTACAGACCAGAATTTTCCAATTCCCTTCAGATTAATTTCTCTGGTGTTGGGAAAGCAAAATAATAATAATAATAAAAAAAAAATTGGTCTGCCGTGGGAAAGCAATTATTTATTTCGCGTATGATGAGAATGTGACAAAAAAGAAGTAAACACACGCACGCACAATCCACCGCAGGTCGTCATCAATCAAGAAAAGTTCATTTAGCGACCGTTCAAAGTCACAACGGCACTGAAAACAGTGACGTTTCTCACACTTATGGCGGTTGCCGCCTCCCCACGGTCAGCGAATCGCCGCAGTTGTTAAATTAGTCACATGCTTGTGAAGGGAATCGGGCTTCTCCATGGACTTTGCTCGTCAAAAGGCTGTGTCCCCCGGGAACCCCATGGCAATAAATATGAATCAGTCACCAAGCATCCAAGTTTTGATTACGTGGCCATGGGGATGCTGCAGTGGTCATAAGTGTGAAAAATGGGCATGTGTCATTTTTTTTCCAGTGCCTTTGTAACAAATGGTCACCAAATAAATCGTTGTAAATCAAGAACTACCTGTAGATCATATGGACACCTAAACCCCTGCAAAGTTTAAATTGTCCCATTTTTTTAAATCTTGATGCAAAGATAAAATGTGCAAATTATGGATCCTGTTCTTTTTTGGAAGCCAGAAAGAGGGCGGTGAGGCCACGTGCTCCCCCTGATCTAAGATTTTGAGCCTCCATTCCTGCAGCTGGGCTCGGCTATAAAAGGGGGAAAAAAAATTCTCTGGCAGTCAGAATCGATGCATTTTATTGAGTGGGGGGGGGGTTAGGCATATAAAATGGGTGAATTACGGCCCCTCTGAAAATCAGGTTACTAATGGAAACCAACTGACCCGTAGCTGCATACAGGAAGGTAGAGAAAAGCCAAAAGATCAATTGCTCAGTCAGAGAAAAATAAAAGATTGCTATTGGTAGTAGGCCTGGTCTACCTCCTCTGCACTTTTCTGCGTGATTACAGAGTAATCCCTGAAGTCTTCCATCTGGAAGGGACAGCATGTGATGGATGAGGGTCTAACCTTGGTTTGGACACCTTCAGCTGGAGGGCAATTCATGCTTTCTTTAACAACCAGTTGTAGGACTCTTGTAAGGGGCAACTACTCTTTTTCCAGAGCTCTCCGTGGTGCTGAACACCTGTTCTTTTCACCTTAAATTCAGCCGTGGTGAATTTCACTGCTTGTTTATTTGACAGCGTATAATATGTATTTACTAGCTTATTTTTTTATTAGCCTATAATGGCATATCATACATGGGCTTTGCAATAGGTATTAACATTTCACTCAGACTAAAAACGCAGTAAAACAGGAACGTTGAAACATTCTGTATTCGGGTAGCAATGTATCTGCTTAGAACTATAGGCAGACCATGGCTTGGCCCCTATGAATTAATGGGGAATAAATTCAAGAATGCTCACAAATTCTAGCTAGGAAAACATGGACCTCCTGCCCAGATTTTATGTCAATGTATGACAACCATTGAGCCCAAAATTTCTGAGGCTAAACAAGACAGCGGTGTCGTGGAAAAACCCAATGAAAGAAACCAGAGACAGCAACATAAAATGATACTTCTTATTTTAAGATTACGAGGTTTATTTCACTAATAATTTGACTGCATTAACAGAGGGATAGAATCAAGATCACGTGACATGTTAATACTGCTTTGCAAGGCCTTGGTAAGGCCACACGTGGAATACGGCATCCAGTTTTGGTCACCAGGATGTAAAAAAGATGCTGAGATTCTAGAAAGAGTACAGAGAAGAGCAACATTGATGATTAGGGGACTGGAGGCTAAAACATATAAGGAACAGTTGCAAGGATTGGCTATGTCTAGTTTAATGAAGAGAAGGACGAGGGGGGACATGATAGCAGTCTTCCAATATCTCGGGCTGCCCCAAAGAAGAGGGAGTCAAGCTATTCTCCAAAGCGCCTGAAGGCAGGACAAGAAGCAACGGATGGAAACTAATCAAGGAGAGAAGCAACCTAGAACTAAGGAGAAACTTCCTGACAGTTAGAACAATTAACCAGTGGAACAACCTGCCTCCAGAAGCTGTGAAAGCTCCAACACTGGAAGTTTTTAAGAAGAGACTGGACAGCCATTTGTCTGAAATTGTGTAGGGTTTCCTTCCTGAGCAGGGGGTTGGACTAGAAGACCTCCAAGGTTCCTTCCAACTTTATTACTATTATTATTATTATAGATCATCGCACAGTCAGCCAGATGTTCAGACTGGATTTGGCATTTTGTCTATCTATCGAGTTCTTACCCAGGACCTGGGATAGGCAGATGTGGATGTTTGATGGTATTACAGATATCGTCGCAGGATGGAAGCAGTTCCTAATAAGGCCGCCTTTTGCAATTGACTAATAGCGAATTTGTCAATGCCAGTGGTGTTCAAGTGGTGCTCCAGTTGTTTTGGGATTGCACCCAAGGAGCCTATGACTATTGGTACTACCCTTGCTTGCTTTTGCCACAGTCTTTCTATTTCTGTTTGTAGGTCTTTGTATTTTGTTATCTTCTCCAGTTCTTTCTCTTCTATTCTGCTATCTCCAGGCACTGCCACATCCACTATCCAGACTTTTTTGTCTTTCTTACAGACAATTGTTAAGTCTGGGGTGTTATGTTGCAGGTGCTTGTCTGTTTGAATTCTGAAGTCCCAGAGCAGTTTAATTTTATCATTTTCTATGACTTTCTCTATTTTATGATCCCACCAGTTTTTGCTTACAGTCAAATGATATTTTTTGCAGATCTTCCAATGCACCATTGTTGCTACTTTGTCATGCCGCTGCTTGTAATCAGTTTGTGCAATCTTCTTGCAACAGCTTACCAAGTGGTCCACTGTTTCTTCAGCTTCTTTGCATAGGCGGCACTTACTGTCTGTTGCTGTCTTCTCAATTTTGACAATATTATTATTATTATTATTATTATTATTATTATTATTATTATTATTACTACTACTACTACTACTACTATTATTAACTTTTGTTGGAAATTTGAGACAGAAGAACAAATATAATAATGTACAGAGAATCCTCAAATTACGACCACAATCGACCCCAACATTTATGTCACTAAGCAAGACATTCGTTAAGTGAGTTTTGCCCCATTTTGTGACTTTTCTTGGCAGAGTTGTTAAGTGAGTCATTGCATTTGTTAAGCTAGTCACCCGATTGTTGTTGTTGTTGTTGTTGTTGTTGTTGTTGTTATTATTATTATTATTATTATTATTGTAGTTGCTAGTCATATACTTAAAGTCAGCGGGGAAAGCAGAAGGCGGTCCTAGAGAGGCTTTTGTTGAACTGAAAGAGGGATAAGCTAAAGATAATTTCTCCACCTAACAAGCTTAGTGGTAAAGCTGCAGGATTAATAGGGATGTTCTGTCAGCATCTTTCCTTTTAAAAAAATACTCAACCGGTATCCATTTTTCTGCTCTGGATAAATTCTGAAAAAAAGAAATACAAAACCAACAAATAACCTTTTCAGATTGGTTTGCGCTGGTCAAGCGAAAGGCGCCGTTTTAGCAGATATTCTTGGTTTCTTTGCAAAGGCAAATGGGTACATTGACAACACTTTGGGGGCTGTCATCCTTCCCTGATTGATGATCCCTGATTGGCTGCTGGCCTGCTGGAACGGGAGGAAAGAAGATCTAATCATGATGACAAAAGAATAAGCGATCAAGGCTAAACATAAACACCTACAAATAGAAGAGGCCACAGAAGGAATGGTTCATCTTAAAAGTAGGTTAGATGCTGGTTAATACACTTGCAGATTACTGCCCTCAGAACTGAGCTATGAAGAGACATGTTGCTTGGAGAGACCCAGTTTGAGAGGCAGTTGGGTCTAGTGGTTAAGACAGCAGGCTAGAAATTGGGAGACGATGAATTCTAGTTGTGCCTTCGGCATGGAAGCTGGCTAAGTGACTTTGGGCCAATCATTGGGAGACGGTGAGTTTTAGTCCTGCCTTAGGCATGAAAGCCAGCTAGGTGATTTTGACAGTAAGTTCTAGACTTACCATGAAAGCTAGCTAGGTGACAATGGGCCAGTCACCAGGAGACAGTGAGTTCTAATCTCACTTTAGGCACAAAAACCAGTTGAGTGACTTTGAGTTCTACTCCCACCTTAGCCAGGAAAGCTAACTGAGTGACTTTCAGCCAGTCACCAGGAGACGGTGAGTTCTAGTCCCACCTTAGGCATGAAAGTTGGCTGGTGACTCTGGGCCAATCACCGGGAGACGGTGAGTTCTAGTCCCACCTTAGCCATGAAAGCTAGCTGTTGGAATTATTGGGTTATCTGGCCTGTTAGGCTGAGTCATCAGTTGCAATAGGCCAAGGTATGAGGAAGTCAGAAGTGAAAAAAGATTGGCGTAAACAAGTTTGTGCCGTGCGGTGCAAGGGAATGTTGTTTTGGTGTTTGTTGGTGCCGTGTGCAACAGCTGTATAGTAACGTGTGCAAAACAAAGTTAGCACGTATAATATGCTAATATGCTGTGTCATAACAAATGTGGTTGGTGTAAGGTGGTCACCAGGTGCCTATAAACCCGCCTTCTGATAACACAATAAAAGGAATGCTTCGGCTTTGTTCGAGGCTCCCATCCCGAGGAAACCACGTGTACGTGTCTGTTCTTCAACACCCATGGGAGACCGCTGGGCGCGTGAAAACCCACACTAGCTGAGTGACTTTCGGCCAATCACCAGGAGATGGTGAGTTCTAGTCCCACCTTAGCCATGAAAGCTAGCTGAGTGATTTTCAGCCAATCACCGGGAGACGGTGAGTTCTAGTCCCACCTTAGCCATGAAAGCTAGCTGAGTGACTTTCGGCCAATCACCAGGAGATGATGAGTTCTAGTCCCACCTTAGCCATGAAAGCTAGCTGAGTGATTTTCAGCCAATCACCGGGAGACGGTGAGTTCTAGTCCCACCTTAGCCATGAAAGCTAGCTGAGTGACTTTCGGCCAATCACCAGGAGATGGTGAGTTCTAGTCCCACCTTAGCCATGAAAGCTAGCTGAGTGATTTTCAGCCAATCACCAGGAGACGGTGAGTTCTAGTCCCACCTTAGCCATGAAAGCTAGCTGAGTGACTTTCGGCCAATCACCAGGAGATGGTGAGTTCTAGTCCCACCTTAGCCATGAAAGCTAGCTGAGTGATTTTCAGCCAATCACCAGGAGACGGTGAGTTCTAGTCCCACCTTAGCCATGAAAGCTAGCTGAGTGACTTTCGGCCAATCACCAGGAGATGGTGAGTTCTAGTCCCACCTTAGCCATGAAAGCTAGCTGAGTGATTTTCAGCCAATCACCAGGAGACGGTGAGTTCTAGTCCCACCTTAGGCCTGAAAGTTGGTTGAGTGACAATCTGGGACAATCACTCTGTCAGTCCAAATCACCTCACAGGGTTCACGTGGAGAAAATAGGAGGAAGAGGGAGTATTAGATAGAGTCACCATTTTCAGTTCTTTGTATATAAAGTCATAAAAGGCAGGATATGAATAAAACAAAGAATAAGTCATTAAATCTGAGTTTCTCAACCTTGGCAGGTCTTAGATACCAGGACTTCAACTCCCAGCATTCCCCAGTCCCAGCAAGCTGGCTGGAGAATTCTGGGAGTTGCAGTTCCTGTGTCTTAAACTCGCCATGGCAGTCGGTGGGCAAATGCAGAGCGCTCCAACTTGCTTCTTAAAGAGGAATTGCAATGGCGAAAGATCGTAAAAGCTTTCCTGCACTTAGCTGACCACACAATACAGTGAAGCAAAGTTTAAAAAATAATAATAAATGGGTGGCGGGAATTCTAGAGACAAGACATTGTATCCCTGTGGGCGAAGGAGATGCATCCAAGAGAAGGAAAGCGAAACCATAAGAGGCCAGCAGAAGAGCTGTGATTATAATTTTACAGTTCACTGGGGTGAAATGGAATCTAGTAAATAAAAATTCCCGCTTCCTGAGCGGTGTGTAAATCTGCCAGCGCCGGGAATTATAAATGAGCCAAAAAAAAAAGGCAACTGGGTGACTGTTCTTTCTAGATCAGGTTGTCAGGACAGCTAGGAGCGAACACAACAGATGTGACCTTGGAACGGGTGAAAATCGGGTCCTTCGGCAGACAATTTCTGCAGAAGAATTGTTTTTTTTTTCTGAGAAAAGGATCTGGAATGGATGATCTCCTCGCTGCTGGCTTATATTTGGGCTCTGTTGAGTTATGCCAGTTTTTAAGTTGATTCATAGATTTATTTATTTCTCTTGAGGGTTGCTGATAGGGCTCAGGTAAGATTCAAAGGCTGGATAAATGGATAAAGTTTGATCTAGTGTTTAAAGCTCCAGGTTATAAACTAGGAAGTGATGAGTTCTAGTCCCGCCTTAGGTATGAAAGTTGGCTGAATGATTCTGGGCCAATCACCAGCAGGCTGAGAGTTCTAGTTCTGCCTTAGGCATGAAAGCGGGCTGCGCGACTCTGGGTCACTCACCAGGAGACAGTGAGTTCTAGTCCCGCCTTAAGCTTGAAAGTTGGCGGGATGACTCTGGGCCAATCAGCAGGAGATGGTGAGTTCTAGTCCCGCCTTAAATATGAAAGTTGGCTGGATGATTCTGGGTCACTCATCAGGAGACGGTGAGTTCTAGTCCCACCTTAAGCACGAAAGTTGGCCGGATGACTCTGGGCCAATCACCAGGAGAATGTGAGTTCTAGTCCCATCTTATGAAAGCTGACTGGATGATTTTGCTGCCAATCAGCAGGAGACTGTGAGTTGGAGTCGTGCCTTAGGCTTGAAAGCCAACTGGGTGACTTTGGGCCAATCATCAAAGAAATGGAAGTTCTAGTCTCACTTTAGGCATGAAAACTAGCTGGCTGACTTTGCACCGATCACCAGGAGACCGTGAGTTCTAGTCCCTTATCAGGCATCCTTCACCACTGAACCAAACCGGCCTTTCATTTACGAATCTTTCATTTATGAATATTATTAGCAAGCTTTTATTTTAAAAATTGGACATAGTGACTGATATAATTAAGATTTCCATTCTTCAGTCTCCTGTCCAAGCTGTCAATGCAAGTTATTGACATAGTTTTGTAGCCAGATGGAAATGAAAAGGGTTGGAGGGGTTTTTTTGTGTGTGTTAATTTCGGTATATTTTTATACTTTTTTGGGCAAACTATAAAAGAGCACTTTGTGTCTGTGAGAAGGTAGAAGTTTGAGATAAGGATTTATAGTCAATTTGCAGAACCCAGTCACACCGTGAAGGGATTCTGTTTTTTAACATGCAGGCTCCCGCTACTGAAAGCCCATCGATCATGAATTGCAGAAAATTCCAGGCTGTAGAATATTTGAATGCCAAACCAAACTTGATAAAACATGGCTGAAATCATCTAATAAGCAGCGTCACAAAGATAAATGACTTCATCTGATGCCTTGGTTCATACTGGTGGGATTCTGCAACGTGCTGAACCAAAAATGACCCAGCTCCATTTCGGCCTAGTCCAGGAGTAGGCTACCTTGGCTCTTTTATTACTCGTGGACTTCAACTCCCAGAATTCCTGAGCCAGCCACGCTGAGGGGAAAGGGAGAGGTTTCCAAGCTGAGCCAGGCTGGCTGAGGAATTCTGGGAGTTGAAGTCCACAAGTCATGAGGGGGCCATAGTTCCCTCATGCTCAGGAATTCTGGGAGGTGAAGTCCACGAGTCATGAAGGGCCAAGGTTGCCTATCCCTGGCCTAAGTCCTCCTGTTCTAAGTGGTGACCCTCTTAGGCCAGGGGTTAGGCAACCTTGGCTCTTTTATGACTCATGGACTTCAACTCCCAGAATTCCTGAGCCAGACATGCTGAGGGGAAAGGGAGAGTTTCCATGCTGAACCATGCTGGCTCAGTAATTCTGGGAGTTGAAGTCCATGAGTCATAAAAGAGCCAAGGTTGCCTACCCCTGGTCTAGGAGGCTTACCGCTTAGAACAGGAGGACTTAGGACAGGGGTAGGCAACCTTGGCTCTTTTATGACTTCAACTCCCAGAATTCCTCAGCCAGCCACGTCTCAGCTTGGAAACCTCCCCCTTTCCCCTCAGCATGGCTGGCTCAGGAATTCTGGGAGCTGAAGTCCACGAGTCATAAAAGAGACAAGGTCGCCTACCCCTGGCCTAGTCTAACATACAGCCCGTCCTCGACCACAGTTGAGCCCAAAACCTCTGTTGTTAAGTGAGACATGTGTTAAGTGAGTTTTGCCGCATTTTACAACCTTTCTCACCACCGATTGCAGTTGTTAAGTGAATGAGGCATCCTGTTGACTTTGCTTGTCAGAAGGTTGCAAAAGGGGATCGCATGACTTTGGGACACAGTAATGGTTATCAGTATGAACCAGTTCCCAAGCCTCTGAGTTTTGATCATGTAGACCACGGGGAAGCTGCAACGGTCATAAGTGTGAAAAACGGTCATAAGTTGCTTTTTTCCGTGCCGTTGTAACTTCGAACAGTCACTAAATGAACTGTGATAAGTCAAGGAGTAGATGCATTGCACAAACTTCGACTCTTTTAACAGGGCAAGGAAAGGAAGGAAGAAGAAACTTAAAAAAAAAACCACAATCACCTAAATGTTCAGCTAGTCCTCAGCTTGCAACCTTCATTTAGTGTCCCATTTTACAATGACACTGAAAAAAGGGGACTCACATTCATTTCAGCTAGTCCTCAACTTACGACACTCATTTCATATCCATTCAATTTTACACTGGCACTGAAAAAAAAGGACTTACATTCGTTTCAGCTAGTCCTCAACTTGAAACATTCATTTAGTGTCCATTCAATTTTACAGTCATTTTTTTCCAGTGATGTAACTTTGAACAGTCACTAAAAAAAACTGTTGTAAGTCGAGGACTACCTGTATTTATGATGGTTGCACTGTCCGGGGGGTCACGTGATCATCATAGGTCACCTTCCCAGCTGGCTTCGGAAAAGCAAATTCAATGGAGGAAGCCAGATGTCATGGTTCCAACAGATGAAACTCTTCAAAAGAACTTCGAGGGATTGTTTATCTTAAAGCAGTGGTTCTCAACCTGTGGGTCGGGACCCCCTTTGGGGTCGAACGACCATTTCACGGGGGTCGCCAAACAACACAGTTCGCCATTTTTCCCCCCTTTTCCTTAGCTGTGCTCCTCCCTTTTACTCTATTGGCTTTTGAAAGCCAACAGAATAGACTCTCTTGAATAGAGTCTAATTCTATTGGCTTTCCAAAGCCAATAGGAATTGTCCAGGCTGTCTCTGCCCTGCTGAGCCCGCCAAAAGTCCCATTCTGCAAACGGGGCTGCAAGTTGTCTGCAGCGAAGGCGAGCTGTCTGGAAGCTTCCACCCCTCCCTGCTGAGCAACTACTAAAAATGTAAGGAAAAGAGGGCCGGGGGTGGGAGGTGGGAGGCCGGCGGGCGCAAGGAGGGTTGCTGGCGCGCGTGGGGCCCGGCAGGTGCCTTACCTCACTTGGGCTGGGCCAGCTGGTGGCCCAGCCGGTGGTCGGCCTGTGCCGTCTCTGCCGCTTGCCAGCTATGCCTCGGCCGGCGCAGGGGGCGGCACCATGTATGCGCGGCGCTCCCGGGCATGGAAAGTCCTCAACTTATGACCGGTTGGGTAGTCCTCAACTTACGACCGGTTGGGGTCGTGGCATTAAAAAGGTTGAGAACCTTATCAAAGCACAATTCCCTCCTCCAGTTAACAGTCCTAAATCGCATTCCCCAGTTAGCTTGAAACGCAGGCTTCCTTGTTTCTCACGGTAGGTCTAGTACTGTTATGTCTAGCTGGACTCTCGTTCACATCCTCCCTCCCAGCATCATATAACTCTAAAAGCAAAAGGTAAAAGAGGGCTACATTTCCATCTGTCGTCAATTTATTTTTATTTATTTATTTATTTTCAATATTTATATGCCGCCCAATCCCAAAGGACTCAGGGCGGCGTACAAAGTTAAAACAATGATAAAACAATAAAATAAAGCAGTGCAAATGCAAATGCATCTGATGTGAGCAGCGTTGACATCAGATTTGTTTAAAAACCGCAGGGTTCCCTAAACCAGAGGGTCCCGAACATTTGGGCACCAGGGACCGGTTCTGCGGAGAAAGATTCTTCCATGGACTGTAGAGTGCGTGGTTTTGTGTGCTGTCTCCTTCTCATGGATGGGGCTTTGCTTGTTTGTGCGGACCGGTTGATGGCGTGCCGCGGCCCCGTGCCGATCCATGGACGGGAGGTTGGGGATCCCTGCCCTAAACAACTGCAGGGATCTGCTAAATGACTGACAGAAAAAAGGTAGTAAAATGGCACAGGATGACGGGGGGGGGGAGGTTGCTTCAGATCCGAGCGCTGATGGGCATCCTTTGCTGACTGTCGCTTTCTCTGTGGCCGCCGACCAGGCGTGGCATCCCTTTCGCTCCCTTGTTTTCCAAAGTCTCCCTTTTGATTAATTAGAGAGCCCGACATGAAAACTGGAGTCGCCGATCGGCAGGGAACAATTTTAATTAATCTCTCACAGCCAAGTGGTGGATGGCAAACGTTGTAAAAAGGACCAATAGACCAGCAATTAGACACACTGTTGAGCCGAGTCATGCAGAACTGGGCAGGCACCTTTGGCATGCGGCTGTAAGCGTCTCTGAGCTAGTCATTTGTATAATTGAGAAGGGAGGAAGAATTGCTTCCCCCCCCCCTCTCCTCCAGAGAGCCTTTAAAACAGATTTCCAGACTCTATTGCAACTTTTATGTGTATATATTTATATGTTCTATTCTATTCTATTCTATTCTATTCTATTCTATTCTATTCTATTCTATTCTATTCTATTCTATTCTATTCTCCTTCTTATTCTACATTCTATTCTATTCTATTCTTCCTTCTTATTCTATATTCTATTCTAGTCTATTCTATTCTAGTCTAGTCTATTATTCCTTCTTATTCTATTCTATTCTATTCTATTCTGTTCTGTTCTGTTCTATTCTATTCTATTCTATTCTATTCTATTCTATTCTATTCTATTCTATTCTATTCTATTCTATTCTATTCTATTCTATTCTATTCCAATCCATACTTTCTATTCCATTCTGTTCTGTTCTGTTCTACAGGTATATCTATCTCCTATCCTCTATTCTATTCTATTCTATTCTATTCTATTCTATTCTATTCTATTCTATTCTATTCTATTCTATTCTATTCTATTCTATTCCATTCCATTCCATACTTTCTATTCCATTCTGTTCTGTTCTGTTCTGTTCTGTTCTGTTCTGTTCTACAAGTATATCTATCTCCTATCCTCTATTCTATTCTATTCTATTCTATTCTATTCTATTCTATTCTATTCTATTCTATTCTATTCTATTCTATTCTATTCTCCTTCTTATTCTACATTCTATTCTATTCTATTCTTCCTTCTTATTCTATATTCTATTCTAGTCTATTCTATTCTAGTCTAGTCTATTATTCCTTCTTATTCTATTCTATTCTATTCTATTCTATTCTATTCTATTCTATTCTATTCTATTCTATTCTATTCTATTCTATTCTATTCTATTCTATTCTATTCCAATCCATACTTTCTATTCCATTCTGTTCTGTTCTGTTCTACAGGTATATCTATCTCCTATCCTCTATTCTATTCTATTCTATTCTATTCTATTCTATTCTATTCTATTCTATTCTATTCTATTCTATTCTATTCTCCTTCTTATTCTATATTCTATTCTATTCTTCCTTCTTATTCTATATTCTATTCTATTCTATTCTATTCTAGTCTAGTCTAGTCTATTATTCCTTCTTATTCTATTCTATTCTATTCTATTCTATTCTATTTTATTCTATTCTATTCTATTTTCCATATTTTCTATTCTATTCTATTCTATTCTATTCTATTCTATTCTATTCTATTCTATTCTATTCTATTCTATTCTATTCTATTCTATTCTTGCCTGGTGTGTCCTTGGAATGGCTGATGACTTTCATGGGGTGGCATGATGCATAGTTCTGATTCCACTCATGCTAATCCCCTCCCTCATCCCACCCCACCATCCCCCCCTCCCCGTTGAGTATGGCAGGTTGACAGCAGGCAATGCAGTCCTGGCAAGTTGTCTGGAATGGTCTAGGGCAGGGGTAGGCAACCTTGGCTCTTTTATGACTCGTGGACTTCAATTCCCAGAATTCCTGAGCCAGTATGGCTCAGCATTGAAACCTCTCCCTTTCCCCTCAGCATGGCTGGCTCAGGAATTCTGGGAGTTGAAGTCCATGAGTCATAAAAGAGCCAAGGTTGCCTACCCCTGTCCTAGGACTAGGCCGCTTTATGACTCGTGGACTTCAACTGCCAGAATTCCTGAGCCAGCATGGCTCAGCATGGAAACCTCTCCCTTTCCCCTCAGAATGGCTGGCTCAGGAATTCTGGGAGTTGAAGTCCAGAAGTCATGAAGGGGGCCATAGTTTCCCCATGCTGGCTGAGGAATTCTGGGAGTTGAAGTCTATGAGTCATGAGGGGGCCATAGTTCCCTCATGCTGGCTCAGGAATTCTGGGAGTTGAAGTCCACGAGTCATGAGGGGGCCATAGTTCCCTCATGCTGGCTCAGGAATTCTGGGAATTGAAGTCCACGAGTCATGAGGGGGCCATAGTTCCCTCATGCTGGCTCAGGAATTCTGGGAATTGAAGTCCACGAGTCATGAGGGGGCCATAGTTCCCTCATGCTGGCTCAGGAATTCTGGGAGTTGAAGTCCAAAAGTAATAAAAGAGCCAAGGTTGCCTACCCCTGGTCTAGGGTCTCCTGCTTGAGCAGGGGGTTGGACTAGAAGACCTCCAACGTCCCTTCCAGCTCTATTCGAAATTGAATCGAACTTCTGCCCACTTTCTCTGCCGACACGAGAAGAAGACACAAAGCAACCCAATCGACAAAACCGATTGGCGTGCATCTCGGGTTTGCAACGAGTCCGTTCCTCCCCAACCGCTGGAGAAAATGTCATGTGTGATAAAGAAAGATCACTTCAAGGTTGGATAGATGTTATCTGCAAAACCTGTGCTACCAAAATTGGCAACGGGGGATTTCAGAGCTGGCAAAAATACTGTGGAAGCTCAAAGTCCATTTCAATCAGGCCTCGGCCTCAAACAAAGGAGAAGAAGAAAAGCGAGATAAATCAGAAGGACGACAACTCTCGGCCTTCGAGAGGCCTCAGAGAAAAATGGATTTTTCTGGATCGATTTTTCCCAAGACACAAAATAAATACAAAACCTCATTTTGCAGACGACCTGCAGGGGGTCCTCGACTTACGACCATAAGGGAGACTTTCCCCATGACCCTTGTAAATTGTGACGGTCGTAAAGCGGGTCACCCAAGCGACAATTTTATGAGCCTTTTTTGTGGCGGATGTTAAGCCACATACCACAGTCATTGTTCGTTTGGGGCCATTTTTGCAGCATCCCCAGGATCATGTAACTGACTCGTATTTATGACAGTCGCAGCGTCCCCCGGGGGGTCACATGATCCCCTTTTGCGACCTTCTGACAAGCAAAGTCAATGGGGGGAGCCCGATTCACTTAACGACCGGATTACTAACTTATCAATGGCAGGGACTCAGTTAACAACGGTGGCAAGAAAGGTCGTAAAAGGGGGCGAAACTCCCTTAGCAACTGTCTCGCCTAGCAACAGAAACTTTGGGCTCAGTTGCGGTCGTAAGTCAAGGACTGCCTGTAAATTGCACGGTACACGGCAAATGGACGTCAATGTGGGTCGGTCGCTGAGTGTCTGAAATGCAGTCATGGAACTGCAGTGTGGGTATGTAGATGGGTGTGTACTCAGGGACCATCGCAACTTTAGATATGGTTTAGCTTTCGGTGGGGTCCCTCGCAATTTTGAAAGGTTACTAAGCAACCAGTCATAAGATGAGGACTACAGTACTTGCATTGCTGTGTTTGCACTACACACTAGAACTAAAATCAGCCTTTCTAATGGCTTAGGCAGATGTCCTGGTTCACATAATACAGGGGGTCTTCAAACTTGGCCCTTTTATGACTTGTGGACTTCAACTCCCAGAATTCCTCAGCCACAAGTCATAAAAGGGTCATAGTTCCCTCATGGTGGTTGAGGAATTCTGGGAGTTGAAGTCCACAAGTCATAAAAGGGTCATAGTTCCCTCATGCCCAGCTGAGGAATTCTGGGAGTTGAAGTCATAAAAGGATCAGTTCCCTCACGTTAGCTGAGGAATTCTGGAAGTTGAAGTCCACAAGTCATAAAAGGGTCATAGTTCTCTCACACTGGCTGAGGAATTCTGGGAGTTGAAGTCCACAAGTCATAAAAGGGCTAAGTTTGAAGACTTCTGACATAATATGTTAAGAGAAGGTCTAAATTCTATTGCTACAGTTTATAAATGGGATAGGGTTTCCTGCCTGATCAGGGGGTTGGACTAGATGACCTCCAAGGTCCCTTCCAGCTTTATTATTATTATGGATCATTGCACAGTCAGCCAGATGTTCAGACTGGATTTGGCATTTTGTCTACCTATCGAGTCCTTACCCAGGACCTGGGATAGGCAGATGTGGATGTTTGATGGTATTGCAGATATCGTTGCAGGATGGAAGCAGTTCCTAGTAAGGCCGCCTTTTGCAATTGACTAATAGCGAATTTGTCAATGCCAATGGTGTTCAAGTGGTGTTCCAGTTGTTGTTGTTGTTATTATTATTATTATTATTATTATCTTTTGTTGGAAATTTGAGTCAGAAGAACAAGTGAAATAACGTACAGAGAGCCCTCGAATTACGACCACAACAGAGCCTGACATGTCGCTAAGCTAGACAGTCATTAAGTGAGTTTTGCCCCATTTTGTGACTTTTCTTGCCAAAGTTGTTAAGTGAGTTGTTGCGTTTGTGAAGCTAGTCACCCGGTTGTTAAGTGAATCTGGATTCCCTGTTGATTTCGCATGTCAGAAGGTCACAAAAAGGCATTACGTGACCCCTGGGACACAGCAACGGTCGTAAGTATGAACCATTTGCCACGCGTCTGAATTTTGATCCCACGGGGAAGCTCCAACGGTTGTAAGTGTGAAAAATGGTCACACCTCACTTTTTTCAGTGCCGTTGTAACTTCAAACGGTCACTAAATGTTGTAACTGAGGACAACTTATATACAAATAGACTCAAGGAGAAAATGTCTGGTTGAAAGAATGGAAGTTTTCATTAAGTTCCAATCCTAAAGAGAATTTTTATTGAACGACGTGCCGTGGGATGCGATGCCAGAATTGTCTAAAATGTATAAAGATATCTGAAATTTATGCTGTGAAATATGGACAACCTAAAAGGGACGTTTTGTCATGTTTTGTGGATGTGTATTAAAAAAAAAAAAAGCAAAAGAAACCTGGATACCCATACATCCACTAATTCAGAAGATTTTTAAATCCAGTTAAAACCAGAGGCTGTTCTTTTGGGAGTAATGGACAGACAGCTTGAAATAAGTCACGGAGCTTCCATTTTATATACGACAACTGCGGCGAGATTATTATGTGCTCAGAAGTGGGGAGATCTGACACTATCCACAACAGAGAAATGATTGGTGAAGATGGTGGGACTTGCAGAGAAATCTCAGCTGACCTCCTTGATTAAAGAAATGACAATATCTACATTTATGACTGGCTGGGAACCCCTTATGGACTTTTTGCATGACACCCGAAAAAAAAAATCCACCTATGATTTGTGGGTTTGAAGATGGGGGGGGGGGGGGAAATCACGTAATAGAAAAAATAGGAAAAAAAGTGAGCTTTTCTTTTTGTCACTGTAAGAAGAGATAACTTTATAATTGTTGTGCTTGCTGCAAAGAAAATTAGTAGCTTCTTTTTTTCTTTCTATCTTTTTTTTACACATTTACCATTTCCTTTCTTTTTTTCTTTTCCTTTTTACTTTCTTTCCTCTCTATTAGGTTTATATACAGGATGGATGGATGGATGGATGGGTGGTGGGTAGGTGGGTGTGTAGGTGGGTAAGTAGGTAGGTAGATGCTAAGATAGATAGATAATGAATGCTAAGATAGATAGATAGATAGATAGATAGATAGATAGATAGATAGATAGATAGATAGATATAGATGCTAAGATAGATAGATAATGAATGCTAAGATAGATAGATAGATAGATAGATAGATAGATAGATATAGATGCTAAGATAGATAATGAATGCTAAGATAGATAGATAATGAATGCTAAGATAGATAGATAGATAGATAGATAGATAGATAGATAGATAGATAGATAGATAGATAGACAGGTAGGTAGGTAGGTAGGTAGGTAGGTAGGTAGGTAGGTAGGGATGGATGCTAAGATAAATATATAGATGTTAAGGTAGATAGATATTTAATGCTAAGATAGGTAGGTAGGTAGGTAGGTAGGTAGGTAGATAGATAGATAGATAGATAGATAGATAGATAGATAGATAGATAGATAGATAGATAGATAGATAGATATAGATGCTAAGATTGATAGATAATGAATGCTTAGATAGATAGATAGACAGACAGACAGATAGATAGATGGATGAATGGATGATAGGTAGGTAGGTAGATAGATAGATATAGATGCTAAGATAGATAGATAATGAATGCTAAGATAGATAGATAGATAGATAGATAGATAGGTAGGTAGATAGGTAGGTAGATAGATAGGGATGGATGCTAAGATAGATATATAGATATTAAGAAAGATAGATATTGAATGCTAAGGTAGGTAGGTAGGCAGGCAGGCAGACAGACAGACAGAGATAGATAGATAGATAGATAGATAGATAGATAGATAGATAGATAGATAGATAGATATAGATGCTAAGATAGATAGATAATGAATGCTAAGATAGATAGATAGATAGATAGATAGATAGATAGATAGATAGATAGATAGATGCTTAGATAGATGCTAAGATAGATAATGAATGCTAAGATAGATAGATACAGATAGATAGATAGATAGATAGATAGATAGATAGATAGATAGATAGATGCTAAAATAGATAGATAGATAATGAATGCTAAGATAGATAGACAGATAGATGCTAAGATAGATAGATAATGAATGCTAAGATAGATAGATAGATAGATAGATAGATAGATAGATAGATAGATAGATAGATAGATAGAGACAGATAGATTAGGTAACATCGGTGCTGGGAGGGAGGGAGGGAGGAGGAGGGGAAGGAGATCAGTAATAGATGAGAAGGGGGGGGTGTTGCTCTTATTTTTATGGACTAGTGGCTTGCCCTGTCAATGTTGGTGGAAGCGTTCTTGGTGGTTCCCTGATTGAGCTGTTTTATACCATTTGCTGATATGAGTTGTTAGTTCCTTGGTTCGGCAATTATTTACTTCCGATTGTTCATCTAGTGTTGATCTTGGTGCTATCTCTGCTTTACTTGATGTCGATTGCTGGCGAGTAGGTGTTTCGGTCCTTTTGTTTCCTTTTTAGATTTCTGATTGTCTCTTTTAAATAGTATGTAGACGTCGTTTATCTCTCTGTGCCTGTTGATGGCTCATGTTTCCAAATGCTCCCTGCTCGTTTTTTTTCCCCCCAAGCCTTCGAAGCATCGTTCTATAGGAAAGTTTTATATTCAGCTTAAGCCTGCAAATCACAGCTTGTTTGTTTTGGCTTCCACGGTAAAATTGTGGCTGAACTTGGAATCCTACCAACTTATTGAAGTTGAGCTATTTTCCCAAGGTGCAACGGTTGGGCATTCACAACCTCGCCGGACAGGAAGTTGTGCAAACTGTCCCAAATTGTTAAAAAAATTCCTCTCTTTTTTTGTCCCCCACAGCTGATCCGTGTACCGGTGGAATCCTGCGAACAGTACAAAAATTGCAGCGAGTGCCTGGGCTCGGGGGACCCCCACTGCGGTTGGTGTGTGCTTCACAACGTGTAAGTGTGACTCGCTGGGACCGGAGAAGATGGCCGCCCTGTGTCTTTCTCTCGTCTCGTCGTCTTCTGTCTCACCTTTTCTCACCATGGTGTGTAAAAGACGACAAAGCTTGCAAATGGAGAAGCCCATCCTCCAGGGAGATGGGGGACGGGTCGTCGGAAATGGACCCCTCAGCTTGGAAAGAGAAAAGGGAGGAGAGGAAGGAAAAGATTGGTGATTTTTGCTACAGCGTAGCTGGAGCTTGTCTGTGCCGATTGGTTGTTTGGAAAAGCCGCGGCTTCCCCATTCCTAACATCTCATTAGGAGACGGTGAGTTCTAGTCCCACCTTAGGCTTGAAAGGTGATTGGGTGACTTTGGGCCAATCGCCAGGAGGCTGTGAGTTCTAGTCCCACCTTGGCTTGAATGGTGATTGGTGACTTTGGGCCAATCGCCAGGAGGTGGTGAGTTCTAGTGTGACCTTAGGCTTGAAAGGCAGCGGAATGGCTTTGGACAATTCACCAGGAGGCTGTGAGTTCTAGTCCCACCTTAGGCTTGAAAGGCAATTGGGTGACTTTGGGCCAATCGCCAGGAGGCTGTGAATTCTAATCCTGACTTAGGCATGAATGCTGACTGAGTGACTTTGGGCCAATCGCCAGGAGGCTGTGAGTTCTAGTCCCACCTTAGGCATGAAAGGCAGCAGAATGGCTTTGGACCAATCACCAGGAGGCTGTGAGTTCTAGTCCCACCTTAGGCTTGAAAGATGATTGAGTGACTTTGGGCCAATCGCCAGAAGGCTGTGAGTTCTAGTCCCACCTTGGCTTGAAAGGCGATTGGGTGACTTTGGACCAATCGCCAGGAGGCTATGAATTCTAATCCTGATTTAGGCATGAATGCTGACTGGGTGACTTTGGGCCAATCACCAGGAGGGCTATGAGTTCTAGTCCCACCTTGGCTTGAAAGGCGATTGGGTGACTTTGGGCCAATCGCCAGGAGGCTGTGGATTCTAATCCTGACTTAGGCATGAATGCTGACCGGGTGACTTTGGGCCAATCACCAGGAGGGCTATGAGTTC
The DNA here is from genome assembly GCA_039797435.1 of Crotalus adamanteus. Classification (NCBI taxonomy): domain Eukaryota; kingdom Metazoa; phylum Chordata; class Lepidosauria; order Squamata; family Viperidae; genus Crotalus; species Crotalus adamanteus. Next base: position 91,266,980 of record CM077923.1, on the reverse strand, counting down.
TAGTCCCACCTTTGCTTGAAAGGCAATTGGGTGACTTTGGGCCAATCGCCAGGAGGCTGTGAATTCTAATCCTGACTTAGGCATGAATGCTGACTGAGTGACTTTGGGCCAATCGCCAGGAGGCTGTGAGTTCTAGTCCCACCTTAGGCATGAAAGGCAGCAGAATGGCTTTGGACCAATCACCAGGAGGCTGTGAGTTCTAGTCCCACCTTAGGCTTGAAAGATGATTGAGTGACTTTGGGCCAATCGCCAGAAGGCTGTGAGTTCTAGTCCCACCTTGGCTTGAAAGGCGATTGGGTGACTTTGGACCAATCGCCAGGAGGCTATGAATTCTAATCCTGATTTAGGCATGAATGCTGACTGGGTGACTTTGGGCCAATCACCAGGAGGGCTATGAGTTCTAGTCCCACCTTGGCTTGAAAGGCGATTGGGTGACTTTGGGCCAATCGCCAGGAGGCTGTGGATTCTAATCCTGACTTAGGCATGAATGCTGACCGGGTGACTTTGGGCCAATCACCAGGAGGGCTGTGAGTTCTAGTCCCACCTTGGCTTGAAAGGCGATTGAGTGACTTTGGGCCAATCGCCAGGAGGCTATGAGTTCTAATCCTGACTTAGACATGAATACTGACTGGGTGATTTTGGGCCAATCACCAGGAGGGCTGTGAGTTCTAGTCCCACTTTAGGAATGAAAGCTGGCTGGGTGATTTTGGGCCAGTCCCTCCCCCTCAGCTTCACCCATCTTATATGAGTTGTGATGAGAGAGAGATATTGTACGTACACCGGCTTGATTTGTATAAAATGAAGGTGGGTTTTTCCTGCCTGAGTTCATGACCACGCGTTTCTCACCACTGACTTGCATCTTCTGCCAGTTCCGTCGCCATCTTTTCAGCCCAGATAGTCGAGAACATTTTTGATGGTTGATTTGACTGGGGGTTTTTTGGGGAACGCTTTACTGTCTTTTTTTTTTTTTTTTTGCTGTAAGCTGCCCAGACTTGTTGGATAGGAGAGGCCCAGCAAATTATAATTTTTGTAAACAAACAAACAAATTTTAACTCCTTCTCATTTAATGGCACCTCCTTCGAGAAAAACAATTGGAACATCTTCAGCAGAGGTTGGGCGATGTCTGTGTCGCTGCTCTTCTGCTTGCAAGGGCTTCCGGTGGGGTGTGTCAAGGGAGGATCTGGTGATGAGTCAGGTGTGAGTCATCAGGGAAAGGCTTGCGATGGGTCTTGTGATGGGGAGGTTGGAGCAATCGATTGGAGCAACACAAAAACCATCGGCCACATTACCCACCCGCCACACTTGTGAGTTCGTGGAAGCCTGGCACTTCACAAGCAGTTCCATCAACAGACACATCGGCCTACAAGCAGACTACGAATCCCTCAGAGTCCAAATCAACCGCACAGCCAACGGGGGACGGCATCAACCCTCAACCATCCCACGCAATCCCCCACTATCAGCAGTTCACCTCCTAAGAATCCTGGCCTGATGTAACCTCCTTATCACGAGACCCATCACCAGCCTCTCACTGATGACTCACACCTAACCAGTGTTGGGATTCAAATAATTTAACAACCGGTTCTCTGCCCTAATGTACAATCTGTTAGTCCTCATCACCAGCGCCACGTGCCCTTCACGTCATCCTCATCACTGGCACCACACACCTCATATCATCCTTCCCACTGGCATGACGTGCCTGCAGTGGTGGCATCACCAGCACAACATGGGTCATGGTGGCGGCGTCACCAGCATGACGCATCTGGCAGATTTATCATAACTGGTTCGCCAAACTCCCAAAAAAATTAGGCATTGTTGTTGTTGTTAGTTGCGAAGTTGTGTCTGAGCCATCACGACCCCGTGGACAAGGTTCCTCCAGGCCTTCCTGTCCTCTACCATCTTCTGGAGTCCATTGAAGCTCATGCCTCCTGCTTCAGGGATTCCATCCAGCTACCTCATTCTCTGTCGTCCCCTTCTTCTATTGCCCTCCATCTTTCCCAGCATTAGGCTCTTCTCCAGTGAATCCTTCCTTCTCATTAGGTGGCCAAAGGACTTGAGTTTCAGCTTCAGGATCTGGCCTTCTAAAGAGCAGTCAGGGTTGATCTCCTCCAGGACTGACCGGTTGGATCGCCTTGCAGTCCAGGGGACTGGCAGGAGTCTTCTCCAGCACCATAGTTCAAAGGCCTCCATTCTTTTGCGCTCGGCCTTTCTTATGGTCCAACTTTCACAGCCATACATTGGGACTGGGAAGACCATGGCCTTGACTATACGTACTGTGGGAAGTAAGCCCCCAGAGAAGGAAATATTAAAAGGGCGGGAAAATATATTTTCTCAAAGGATCTTGAAGAGGCAGGAAAGCATGCCCAGTTTTCTTAATAGCCCCAAGTCTCCCTTCCCCAGCAGAAACCAGCTCTATAGACATGCAGATGTAAATCCAGGGAGCTAGGAGATTAAGAAGACAAAGACCTAAAATCTACATACCCCATCCAAACTCTAAGAGTCATCAGCCCCAGGGAAGCAGGATATGACCTTTGGACATAATAAGATTGACCCATCACCATCAGAATACCAGGAAAGGCACACTCAGACTCAGGTCAAAGTTCAGGAACAACTCCAAACAAAAAGCTCCAGAGCAGTGGTTCTCAACCTTTTTAATGCAGCGACCCCCAACCAGTCGTAAGTCAAGGACTACTCAACCGGTCGTAAGTCGAGGACTACTCAACTGGTGCAGCACCGTTTGCAGAATGGGACTTTTGGCGGGCTCAGCAGGGCAGAGACAGCCTGGACAATTCCTATTGGCTTTGGAAAGCCAATAGAATTAGACTCTATTCAAGAGAGTCTATTCTATTGGCTTTCAAAAGCCAATAGAATAAAAGGGAGTAGCACAGCTAAGGAAAAGGGGAAAAAAATGGCGGACTGCGTTGTTTGGCAACCCCCCTGAAATGGTCGTTTGACCCCAAATGAGGTCCTGACCCACAGGTTGAGAACCACTGCTCCAGAGGGTATAAAAACCTACTTCCTACACGTGCTCAGCCTTTTTTCCACTTTTCTTGCTGCCAGAACCATCTTTCTTCCCAAAGCAGTTGCCATGTTTATTCCCAGCTTGGATGAACCAGGATGAAGACTTTTCTTCCAACAGTACTTTTGTTGGCAGGGTGATATCTCTGCTTTTAAGTATGCTGTCTAGATTTGCCATAGCTTTCCTCTGGCGAGAACTGGCTGAATGCCACCTCTGCACCTCACTCGTCACAAAACCCTCACTTGACACACCCACACCCGAAGCCCTTATAAAAAGGATTGCCCAGACGTCCCCCAAACTCGTCTGAACAGGTTACCTAGCTTGCTAACAAAACATTCTAGAAACTAACCCAGGAGGTCAGGAAACGAAACTTCGCCTTCGTCCTACACATGCATGACAGATATTGGCCACCATTGCAAAAACAATTGTTTTGTAGGGTGCAAGCGAGGTGACTTCGAAACGATGGGTGCCACCCTATGTTTTTAATAATAATAATAATAATAATAATAATAACAACAAAACAACTTAACAATTGTTGATAAGAAAGACAAAAAAGTCTGGATAGTGGACGTGGCAGTGCCTGGAGATAGCAGAATAGAAGAGAAAGAACTGGAGAAGATAACAAAATACAAAGACCTACAAACAGAAATAGAAAGACTGTGGCAAAAGCAAGCAAGGGTAGTACCAATAGTCATAGGCGCCTTGGGTGCAATCCCCAAAAAACTGGAGCACCACTTGAACACCACTGGCATTGACAAATTCGCTATTAGTCAATTGCAAAAGGCGGCCTTACTAGGAACTGCTTCCATCCTGCAACGATATCTGCAATACCATCAAATATCCACATCTGCCTATCCCAGGTCCTGGATAAGGACTCGATAGGTAGACAAAATGCCAAATCCAGTCTGAACATCTGGCTGACTGCGATGATCCATAATAAAGATGATGATGATGAAGTTGAATGGGACTTTGGAGGTCATCTTGTCCAACCCCCTGCTCAGGCAGGAAACCCTATACTATTTCAGACAAATGGTTGTCCAGTCTCTTCTTAAAAACTTCCAGCGTTGGAGCATTCACCACTTCTGGAGGCCGGTTGTTCCACTGGTTAATTGTTCTCACTGTCAGGAAGTTTCTCTGGTTCTAGGTTGCTTCTTTCCTTGATGAGTTTCCATCCGTTGCTTCTTGTCCTGCCTTCAGGTGCCTTGGAAAATAGCTTAATTTCCTCTTCTTTGGGGCAGCCCCTGAGATATTGGAACCCAGCTATCATGTACCCCCTCGTCCTTCTCTTCGTTAAACTAGACATACCCAATTCCAGCAACCGTTCCTTATATGTTTTAGCCTCCTGTCCCCTGATCATCTTTGTTGCTCTTCTCTGTACTCTTTCTAGAGTCTCAGCATCTTTTTTACATCGTGGTGACCAAAACTGGATGCAGGATTCCAAGTGTGGCCTTACCAAGGCCTTGTAAAGTGGTATTAATGCTTCATGTGATCTCAATTCTATCCCTCCGTTAATGCAGCCCAGCACTGTGTTGGCTTTTTCAGCAGCTGCAGCCCACGGCTGGCTCTTATTTAAGGGATGGTCCACTATGGAGAAATGGCCTTTTTCTTTCTTTTTCTTTTTTTTTTGGAAATGTCCCAAGCCGGGGAGAACACTTTGTTTTTCCTCCAAAAGGTCCTGCTTTTGTGTTCTCCACACGGTGCCGCTTCAGAACGACGGTCTAGAGAAGCAATTTGCAGCTTAGCCAGTTTCAAAGGCAATCCCTGGGCGCTGGCAGTCAGTGTGAAAGAAAAAAAAAAAAAACCACCCGGCAGTGAGCCAGTTTTGGCTGTCTATTCACGGAGACACACAGCGGCCTCTTTTTTTCTTCCTCCGTTCTCTGTGCCGCTCACGATACCGGCTTCTCCCCCACCCCACCTCCGATCTATAGTTGAGAGAATTGATTTCTTCAACTTTTCGGTCTCCACTGTGTAGGAGGGGAAAGTGTCCTGGTGTGCGTGGACATAGAGAGAGTTTGAAAGCAGAAGGGGGGGGGGGGAAATAGCACAGAGGAGTTGATTTCTGTGTAGGGCAAGGAAGGAAATGTGGAATAACTTTTGACCCTCGGAGTTTGTGACTGCAGTGGTGTTCGATTGATCAGTCAGAATAGAGCTGGAAGGGAACTAGTCTTCTAGTCTAGCCCCCTGCTCAAGGAGGAGACCCCGTACCATTTCGGACAAGTGGCTGTCCAGTCTTTTCTTAAAGAAGCTCCAGTGATGGAGCATCCACCGCAGAATAGCAGAACAGTAGCATAACAGAATAACAGCAGAGTTGGGAAGGGAACTTGGAGGGTCTTCTAGTCCAGTCCCCTGCTCAGGCAGGAAACCCTATATAATAATAATAATGAGGATGAGGATGAGGATGATGATGATAATGATAAAGTTGGAAGGGACCTTGGAGGTCATCTAGTCCAACCCCCTGCTCAGGCAGGAACCCTATATAATAATAATAATAATAATAATAATAATAATAATAATAATAATAATAATAATAGAATTATTATTAAAATATAGAATTATTATTAAAATATAGAATTATTATTAAAATATAGAATTCAAACAGACAAGCACCTGCAACATAACACCCCAGACTTAACAATTGTCGATAAGAAAGACAAAAAAGTCTGGATAGTGGACGTGGCAGTGCCTGGAGATAGCAGAATAGAAGAGAAAGAACTGGAGAAGATAACAAAATACAAAGACCTACAAATAGAAATAGAAAGACTGTGGCAAAAGCAAGCAAGGGTAGTACCAATAGTCATAGGCTCCTTGGGTGCAATCCCAAAACAACTGGAGCACCACTTGAACACCATTGGCATTGACAAATTCGCTATTAGTCAATTGCAAAAGGCGGCCTTATTAGGAACTGCTTCCATCCTGCGACGATATCTGTAATACCATCCACATCTGCCTATCCCAGGTCCTGGGTAAGGACTCGATAGGTAGACAAAATGCCAAATCCAGTCTGAACATCTGGCTGACTGTGCGATGATCGATAATAATAATAATAATAATAATAATAATAATAATAATAATAATAATAATAATAATAATAATAATGTTGGAAGGGGCCTGGGAGGTCATCTAGTCCAACCCCCTGCTCAGGCAGGAAATCCTATATTATAATAATGATGATAAAATTAAAAGGGGCCTGGGAGGTCATCTAGTCCAACCCCCTGCTCAGGCAGGAACCCTATATAATAATAATAATGATGATGATGGAAGGGGCCTGGGAGGTCATATAGTCCAACCCCCTGCTCAGACAGGAAACCCTATATAATAATGATGATGATGATGATGATAAAGTTGGAAGGGGCCTGGGAGGTCATCTAGTCCAGCCTCCTGCTCAGGCAGGAAACCCTATACCATTTCGGACAAAGGGCTGTCCAGTCCCTTCTTAAAAGCCTCCAGTGATGGAGCACCCACAACCTCTGATAAGATAAGTTTTATTGTCATTTTTTTTTTTTACTGTGGGCACACTGGCACACGTTAAAAGTGAAACCCTGTTGCCTACTCTCAAAAGTGTACACATACATAACATACATATAGACATGCTATACACATACGTACGTCTATATCTTATGTATAAATACATATAAATATTAATGACTCCCCATCTTGAATATATCTACACCCTTACATGCAAATACATCATCATAAAGTTGGAAGGGACCTTGGAGGTCATCTAGTCCAACTCCCTGCTCAGGCAGGAAACCCTATACTATTTCAGACAAATGGCTGTCCAGTCTCTTCTTAAAAACTTCCAGTGTTGGAGCATTCACCTCTTCTGGAGGCAGGTGGTTCCACTGGTTAATTGTTCTCACTGTCAGGAAGTTTCTCCTTAGTTCTAAGTTGCTTCTCTCTTTAGTTAGTAATCCTCCTCCTTCCTCCTCCTCCTCCTCTTCCTCCTCCTCCTCCTTCTCCTCCTCCTCCTCCTCCTCCTCCTCCTCCTCTGATTAATTGTCCCCACTGTCAGGAAGTTTCTCCTTAGTTCCAGGTTGCTTCTCTCCTTGATGAGTTTCCCTCCATTGCTTCTGGTCCTGCCTTATTGTTTACATTTGCTGGATGTCAAGAGCCCCAAAGCAAGACATCTAGTTATTTCTTCACCTACAAGTCATCCTCGACTTACAACCATTCCTTTTGCGACCGTTCAAAGTTACAACGGCACTTTAAAAAGAGACCTACGACCTTTTTTCCCATTTACGACCCTTGCAGCCTCCCCAGGGCCACGTGATCAAAATCCAGAAGCTCGGCAACTGGCATGTACTTAGGACGGTTGCAGGGGTCACGGGATCCCCTTGTGCGACATTCCGACGAGCCAAGTCAACGGGGGGGAAAGGCAGATTCACTCAACCACCAGGCTGCTAACTTCACAACCGCAGTGATTCACCTTAACGGCTGCAGGAAGAAAGGACGTCCAACCGGACGAAACTCACTTAACACATCTCTCGCTTAGCGACGGAACATTTTGGCTCAATAGTGGCCGTAAGTCGGGGATCCCCTGTACTTGGCATCTGGGCAAATGGAAAAGCAGAAATTGTGTTTTTTTTTAAAAAAAACTCCTGGATCCTCCCAACCTCGCTTGATCTTCACCCGGACTAGAAATGGAAGCGTCTCAGCTCCATCCGATTGTTGGCTGAAGTTTCTTGCGACCTTAGCTGGAACTTCTTTCCATGGAAGGAAGAAACAAACAAAGTTTATGGGGGGGGGTGGAAGGGTTTGCCTGCCCCCCCAACCCCTTTTCTGATCTCCTGACTTCTTCTGAAGCTTCTCTCCAAAGCGGGGGAAAAAGACTCTTGAAGCCGCTGATATTCTCCGATAGTCCCAGAGGTCGAGACGGAAAGGTTTTTAATTGTGTCTTTTAAAACTTTCTCTCCCCTTCTGTTGCCTGGGCCCTGGAAATAAATACCATCTGCTCTCAGCGGGTAACTCGATCCCGCTGTTCTGTTCGTAGGAATGTCCTCATTGATCGACCTCAGATTTACCTTTCCTTGGTCAAAGTTCTGGAGTTGAGCCGAGCCAAGTGGCAGGTAATCCAAGCTGTCTTCAGAGGCCTCGATAACGATCAGAGCCTTTGAACGTCCTCACTTTTTCGGCCGCTTGACTTTTAAGATGAGATCAGCTTTGGGGGCCTAAGTTTGTTTTCTGTCTCACAACTTCTTTCTTTCTTTCTTTCTTTCTTTCTTTCTTTCTTTCTTTCTTTCTTTCTTTCTTTCTTTCTTTCTTTTCTCCCTTCCTTCCTTCCTCCCTCCCTTCCTTTCTGCCTTTCTTTCCTTCCTTCTTTCTTTTCTTCCTTCCTTCCTCCCTCCCTTTCTTCCTTTCTTTCTTCCTTCCTTCCTCCCCCCTTTATTTCTTTCTTTTTCTTCCTTCCTTCCTTCCTCTTTCTTTCTTTCTTTCTTTCTTTCTTTTTCTTTCTTTCTTTCTTTCTTTCCTTCTTTCTTTCTTTCTTTTCTTCCTTCCCTCCCTCCCTCCCTTTCTTCCTTTCTTTCTTCCTTCCTTCGTCCCCCCTTTATTTATTTCTTTTCCTTCCTTCCTCTTTCTTCCTTCCTTCCTTCCTTCCTCTTTCTTTCTTTCTTTCTCTTTCTTTCCTTCCTTCCTTCCTTCCTTCCTTCTTTCTTTCTTTCTTTCTTTTTTTCTTTCTTTTTCTTTCCTTCCTCCTTTCTTTCTTTTCTTCCTTTCTTCCTCCCTTCCTCCCTCCCTCCCTTCCTTCCTTCCTTCCTTTCTTTCTTCCTTCCTTCCTCCCCCCTTTATTTCTTTCTTTTCCTTCCTTCCTTCCTTCCTTCCTTCATTTCTTCCTTCCTTCCTTCCTCTTTCTTTCTTTCTTTCTTTCTTTCTTTCTTTCTTTCTTTCTTTCTTTCTTTCTTTCTTTCTCTTTCTTTCTTTACTTCTTTCTTTCTTTCTTTCTTTCTTTCTTTCTTTTTCTTTCCTTCTTTCTTTCTTTCTTTCTTTTTCTTTCCTTGCTCCTTTCTTTCTTTTCTTCCTTCCTTCCCTCCCTCCCTCCCTTCCTTTCTTTCTTCCTTCCTTCCTCCCCCCTTTATTTCTTTCTTTTCCTTCCTTCCTTCCTCTTCCTTCCTTCCTCCCCCCTTTATTTCTTTCTTTTCCTTCCTTCCTTCCTCTTTCTTTCTTTCTCTTTCTTTCTTTCCTTCTTTCTTTCTTTCTTTCTTTCTTTTTCTTTCCTTCTTCCTTTCTTTCTTTTCTTCCTTCCCTCCCTCCCTCCTTCCCTTCCTTTCTGCCTTTCTTTCTTTCCTTCTTTCTTTTCTTCCTTCCTTCCTTCTTTCCTCTTCCTTCCTTCCTTTCTTCCTTCCTTCCTCCCCCCCTTTATTTCTTTCTTTTCCTTCCTTCTTTCTTTCTTTCTTTCTTTCTTTCTTTCTTTCTTTCTTTCTTTCTTTCTTTCTTTCTTTCTTTCTTTCTTTCTTTCTTTCTTTCTTTCCATGAAGGCAGGACAAGAAGCAATGGATGGAAACTTGTCAAAGAGAGATCTATCCTAGAGAAATTTCCTCACAGTAAAAACAGTTACAATTCTCGACTTATGACCCAAAATGTTCATAACTAAGCGAGACAGTTATTGTGCAATTTGTTGTTGTAATGTATTTCTATGCAACAACTACAGTAGTATTCAACCAGTAGATGGCAGTATTTACAAGTTTGGATCTATGGTATATACTCTATGCTCTTCTGCTCTAAGTAGGATAGGATAGGATAGGATAGGATAGGATAGGATAGGATAGGATAGGATAGGATAGAGCTGGACGGAACCTTGGAGGTCATCTAGTCCAGCCCCCTGCTCAAGCAGGAGAACTTATACCTTTTCAGACAAATGGTTGTCCAGTCTCTTCTTAAAAACGTCCGGAGTTGGAGCATTCACAGCTTCTGGTGGCAAGTAGTTCTACTGATTAATTGTTTTAACTGTCAGGAAATTCCTCCTTAGTTCTACGTTGCTTCTCTCCTTGATTAGTTTCCATTTGCTGCTTCTTGTCCTGCCTTCAGGCACTTTGGAGAGAATAGCTTGACTCCCTCTTCTTTGGGGTAACCCCTGAGATACTGGAACACTGCTATCATGTCCCTCCTTGTCCTTCTCTTCATTAGACTAATCATATCCAATTCCAGCAACCGTTCCTTATATGCTTTAGCCTCCAGCCCCCTGATCATCTTTGTTGCTCTTCTCTGCACTCTTTCTAGAATCCCAACATTTTTTTTATATCGTGGTGACCAAAACTGATGCCGTATTCCAAGTGTGGCCTTACCAAGGTCTTGTAAAGTGGTATTAACCCTTCACCTGATCTTGATTCTATCCCTCTGTTAATGCAGCCCAGTACTGTGTTGGCTTTTTTGACAGCTGCAGCACACGGCTGGCTCACATTTAAGTGATTGTCCACTAGGACTCCGAGGTCCCTCTCACAGTTGCTACTATTGAGCAAGGTACCCCCTATACTATACCTGTACATTTGGTTTTTCTTGCCTGAATGTAGAACCTGACTTTTTCCACCACTGAATTTCATTTTGTTAGATAGTGCCCAGTGTTCAAGTCTGTCCAGATCAGTGGTTCTCAACCTTTTTAATGCCGCGACCCCCAACCGATCGTAAGTTGAGGACTACTCAACCGGTCATAAGTCGAGGACTACTCAGCTGGTGCAGCCCCGTTTGCAGAATGGGACTTTTGGCGGACTCAGCAGGGCAGAGACAGCCTGGACAATTCCTATTGGCTTTGGAAAGCCAATAGAATTAGACTCTATTCAAGAGAGTCTCTTCTATTGGCTTTCAAAAGCCAATAGAATAAAAGGGAGTAGCACAGCCAAGGAAAAGGGGGGGGGGGAAATGGCGGACTGCATTGTTTGGCGACCCCCATGAAATGGTCGTTGGACCCCAAATGGGGTCCCGACCCACAGGTTGAGAACCACTGGTCCAGATCCCCCTGTCTCTTAAGCCTGTCTTCTGGAGTGTCGGCTATTCCTCTAGTGGACATCCACATTTTTGATCGCTTATAACCACTTCCCAGATGCCCTTCTGAGGTCAGACAACGCTGGGTCTGCTGTTGTTTTCTCTCCGTACCGATGACCAAGATAATAACACAGGGCTTGTCAAGTTCCTTCAATCTCTAGAAGAAAATCAGTAGTGTTATGATGGACGGACAACCGAACCACAGGGAACAAATGCCTCTGAACCATGGGGATGTTTTTCAGGGAATTGTTTTCTGTCGGATTCGCCGGCAATTTCTAGTGTCCCTGCGTCGGAGGGAGAAAAAAAAGCCTGTGGAGTGAGGACTCTCCAGAGAGAGGTCATGTCTGCTTTCAGTGGTATTTGTACTTCCAATTTTCCATCATTCTTGATAGTGTCAAGACTTCTGACAGGATGGGATGCGCTGAAGTCCTCTTTCCCTGAAATAAAGTCTCTGCGCCCTCAGAGGTATTTATCTATCTCTATTTTATTTAGCAAGCTGGGACTTTGATGCCTTCTTCGTATCCTCAAAGGGGTTTGATGCGTTGGTTCCTAAGATCTCCAATTGGCTGTGTTTATGCAAGACACGTAGCCAAGTTTTTATAGCAGATCTTTTTATTTTTATTTTTGCAATGGCCCAATAAACTGAACCATGGGTTGGCTGGCTTCATACAACCTTTTCAGCCCCATGTCTCACCAATTTGCATGTTCTACCCTGGCATGGATTAAACCTTTCGTTGATCTTTAACTGTTTGGGTCACCACAGTACAAAAATAATGGTTGAGACTTTGGAAAAAGCGCAGAGAAGAGCAACTAAGACGATTAAAGGCCTGGAGATTGAAATGTATGAAGAACGGTGGCAGGATTTGGGAACGGCCAGCGTAGAGAAAAGAAGGACTGGGGGAGACATGATAGCAGTATTTCAGTATTTGAGGGGCTGCCCCAAAGAAGGGGGGGTGAAGCTATTCTCCAAAGCCCCTGAAGGCAGGAGAAGAAGCAACGGATGGAAACTCATCAAGGAGAGAAGCAACCTAGAACTAAGGAGGAATTTCCTGACAGCGAGAACAATTAACCAGTGGAACAACTTGCCTCCAGAAGTTGTGGGTACTCCATCATTGGAGGTAAGAGACTGGACAGCCATTTGTCCAAGATGGTAGAGCAGTGGTTCTCAACCTTTTTAATGCCGCGACCCCCAACCGGTTGTAAGTGGAGGACTACTCAACCGGTCGTAAGTCGAGGACTACTCAACTGGTGCAGCCCCGTTTGCAGAATGGGACTTTTGGCAGGCTCAGCAGGGCAGAGACAGCCTGGACAATTCCTATTGGCTTTTGAAAGCCAATAGAGTTAGACTCTATTCAAGAGAGTCTATTCTATTGGCTTTCAAAAGCCAATAGAATAAAAGGGAGTAGCACAGCTAAGGAAAAGGGGGAAAAAATGGCGGACTGCGTGAAATGGTCGTTCGACCCCAAATGGGGTCCTGACCCACAGGTTGAGAACCACTGTGGTAGAGGGTCTTTTGCTTGAGTAGGCAGTTGGACTAGAAGACCTCCAAGGTCCAACTCTGTTAGAGGTAGTCCTCAATTTATAACCACAGCTGAGCCCAAAACGTATGTTGTTAAGTAAGAAATTTGTTCCCTTCCAACTCTTATTCTGTTGTGCTGTTAAACGGTTGTCACTGTAGGAGGCTGGCAAAGATGGCCCATAGAATCTCTCCCATTTTCCACTTCTATCATTCCATAATTCCGTTTTCTCCATATAAGTTTTTTTTATTCATTTGCCCCATACATACAACAGTAATTTTTCAACCAACGTGCTGTCTGAGTTTACGTGCTAACACATATTTAATTCCTAATTCTTTCCTCTTTCCTCCAGCCAATGGTAAAATAAATTCCAGGTTTGATAATAGTCCGTTTCTTCTTTTTCTTTCAGTCTCATGGTCAGTCTGTCCATCTCTGCGCATTCTAGTATTTTTTTTTTATTATTTCTTCATCTGATGGTATTCCTCCATTTTTCCAGTGTTGCGCAAATATAATTCTTGCCGCTGTTGTGACGTGCAAAGTCAAGTATAAGCTTTTTTTATTCGTCTTTTCTGGCATTATACCTAATTTAAAAAAGTCCAGGTTTAAAATCAACACGTTCTGCTAACCTCTGTTCTAGCCAAGTATGTATCTTTTCCCAATAATTCTTTACTTTATCACATGTCCACCAAACATGATAATATGTGCCTGACTTATGTTTACATTTCCAATTTCTGCCTGACATATTTTTAAACATTTTTTCTAATCTTGCATAATTCCTGTCATCTCCCATCTTGGTGGCTGAAGATAAGGGATATGAGATTTGTAGCTCAGCATCACCTGGAGAATGCCATTTTGCATGCCTATTGTCTACCATATTTTCCTGAAATAATAATAATAATAACAACAACAACAACAACATCCACATCTACCTATCCCAGGTCCTGGGTAAGGACTCGATAGGTAGACAAAATGCCAAATCCAGTCTGAACATCTGGCTGACTGTGCGATGATCCATAATAATAATAATAAAGTTGGAAGGGACCTTGGAGGTCATCAAGTCCAACCCCCTGCTCAGACAGGAAACCCTACACCATTTTGGACAAATGGCTGTCCAGTCTCTTCTTAAAAACTTCCAGTGTTGGAGCATTCACCGCTTCTGGAGGCAGGTTGTTCCACTGGTTAATTGTTCTCATTGTCAAGAAATTTCTCCTTAGTTCCAGGTTGTTTCTCTCCTTGATTAGTTTCCATCCGTTGCTTCTTGTCCTGCCTTCAGGCGCTTTGGAGAATAGCTTGACTGCCTCTTCTTTGTGGCAGCCCCTGAGATACTGGAAGACTGCTATCATGTCCCCCCTCGTCCTTCTCTTCGTTAAAGTAGACATACCCAATTCCAGCAACCGTTCCTTATATGTTTTAGCCTCCAGTCCCCTGATCATCTTTGTTGCTCTTCTCTGTACTCTTTCTAGAGTCTCAATATCTTTTTTACATCGTGGTGACCAAAACTGGATGCATGTCTTATATTAATTTTTGCTCCAAAAGACGCATTAGGTCTTCTTTTCCGGTTAGGTCTTATATTCTGGGGAATACGATACTAAATGGGTCCGTCTGGTTGACGATCTTAACTGGTGCTTATTATTGGGGTGGGGCTTATATTACGAGCATCCTGAAAAAAAATCATGCTAGTGCTTATTTTCCGATTAGGTCTTATTTTGGGGGAAATATGGTAATAAGTTGGCTTTTGAGGCTAGGCAGACGGGCAAACCCAAATCCCACTTCCAATATCAGCTCTTTGCTCCAATGAATTAGTTGGCTGGGCTGGGGAAAATTGAGGATGGGATGCCAAAGCCTCTTCTGGACTCTTCCAAAACTAGATAGAAAAAAAAAAAAAACCCTTCCTCATCTTAACGTGGAAATTAAATCAGCCGAAGCTGCATGCAGCCATGATTGGCAAAGCTGGTTTCTCAATTGAATTGCTTTTTTTTTTTTTTTGATGGGGATTGTCCGTCGTTGTGGGGAACAAGGATTTCTCTGCCCGTTGTTAGGAATTAATTTTTTTGGGGGGGGGAATTAATTGTGCTTTTGCTGAACCTGTCTTCTTAGCCTGCTTCCGTTGGCCTCACTTTCTAATTTTCCACTTGGCTGAAGTT
>CM077923.1:91217329-91247329 GCA_039797435.1 Crotalus adamanteus | reverse complement strand
GCCCAGGCAGAAATCTGCTGAGGATTTTGTACCAGCAGCCAGACTGCTAGGATTTTCGCTGGAAATTGCAAAAGCAGAAACAATAAAATCAAATTGTCACCTTTTCTATTACCTTTCCAGGCACTGGCTGTGGCTTAATGAAAAAAAAAAAAAAACTTCCCCTGTATCTGCAAAGAGTTTAAAAATATGGAAAGGGGAGAGGACACACAAGCGGTGGTAACCAGCCAAATTTAATTCTTGCAGTGAATTACGCAGCTGCCTCTCTGGTCTTAACGGGGGGGGAAACTAAGAAAGAAAAACATTCATAAACATTATTAGCGTTAATAAGAAAACTCCGATAGGGCGGCCTGTGCCAGAGAGGAACGACTTTGCTTATTAATTAACTCGCCTTATCTCCGCAGCTTTGTTTCCTTTTATTACTTCCTCTCTCTCCTCAGTACATTTTTTTCCCCCCCTTTCAAATTATGGTCCAAGAATTTGACAGCAGGAGTGAGTTATTTTCATAAACCCAGAGAAGGCAAGAAGAAACATTATACCGCACAAAGGAAATTGGAAGGGCTGTTGAAACAGGCGGGGGACTTTTGTTACAGGTGGTGTCCTCGACTTACGACGACAACTGAGCCCAACTTTTCGGCTGCTGAGCGAGACGCTGCGTTAAGCGAGTTTTGCCCCTTTGCAAGACCTTCTTTCCACACTTGTCCAGTGAATTCCTACCATCGTTAAGCAAATCTTCCCGCCTTGACT
Source organism: Crotalus adamanteus (assembly GCA_039797435.1). NCBI lineage: Eukaryota > Metazoa > Chordata > Lepidosauria > Squamata > Viperidae > Crotalus > Crotalus adamanteus. The sequence continues at coordinate 91,246,585 of CM077923.1, read as the reverse complement.
TTGTTTGTCAGAACGTCACAAATGAAGGTCGTGTGACTCCGGGATGCTACGGTTGTAGTTGTTGTTCGTCCATCGATTTTGATGAAGACCTTGACATCTTGTGGGTTATGGGCCATCAACGATGTGTCCGTAGGTGGCTAATAAGACCGATGTTAGTACAAAATGTTCTGCCACATACTGAGCAAAGAAATGTAGACACTGTTACTTCAGCATTTGCAGCTCTGGCTTTGCGGAGTGCTCGCTTTTCTTGTGCCAAGATTGTCCTTCTGTGCTCATGTATCTGGCAACCCTGGTACACCAAGGTGCGCCATGCCGGTCGATCATGCGCCAGAAGTTCCCAAGAGGTGGTGTTAATATCCAGGGACTTAAGAGAGGCTTTCAACGTGTCTTTGTATCGCTTCTTTTGTCCCCCGTGCGATCGCTTTCCTTGAGACAGCTCACCACAGCTGTTTAGGGACGCGATGATCTGGCATCCTTACAACATGGCCTGCCCAGCGCATCTGGGCTTTCATCAACAGAGTGTAAACTGATGGTAGGCCTGCTCTGGAGAGGACATCTGTGTCTGGTATCTTATCCTGCCACCGGATCCTCAGAATTCTACGAAGGCAAGTCATGTGGAAGTAGTTCAGTTGCCTAACATGCCTCCTGTACACTGTCCAGGTCTTACTAGCATACAATAGGGTAGTTAGCACTGCTGCCTGGTAAACGGTTGTAGTAAATACATGCAGAATGACAGGCACTGAATTTGGATCATGTGACCGTAGGAATGGAGCAATGGGCATAAGTCTGAGGGCGAGTTGTAAGTCACTTTTTCAGCGGTATTGTATAACTTTGAATGGTCACTAAATTAATGTTTGCAAGTCAGTCATGAGGCTTACACAGTGAGTTCTAGAATCTTGCACTAACCGCTCCATTTCAGCCCTGACTCCAAAGTGATCTAACCCTAATGCTATCCCTCTCCCTAACCCTAGTTTAATTTTCATTTTCAATGGGATTTTCCCATGTATTTCACTGCGGCCCACAAAAGAGTCCGAACGAAAAGTGTTTATGTTCTCTTTCCCTCCAGAACCTTCTAGAACAGTGGTTCTCAATCTGTGGGTCGGGACCCCATTTGGGGTCGAACGACCATTTCACGGGGGTCGCCAAACAACGCAGTTCGCCTTTTTTCCCCCTTTTCCTTAGCTGTGCTACTCCCTTTTATTCTATTGGCTTTTGAACCCAATAGAATAGACTCTCTTGAATAGAGTCTAATTCTATTGGCTTTCAAAAGCCAATAGGAATTGTCCAGGCTGTCTCTGCCCTGCTGAGCCCGCCAAAAGCCCCTGTCTGCAAACGGTGCTGCACCAGTTGAGTAGTCCTCGACTTACGACCGGTTGAGTAGTCCTCAACTTACGACCGATTGGGGGTCGCGGCATTAAAAAGGTTGAGAACCACTGTTCTAGAATCTAGCCCTCAAACCATTTTTCTGCCCTGACTCCAAAGTGATCTAACCTTAACTCTAGCCCTAATCCGAGTTTCATTTTCATTGTCAATGGGATATTAACTTTTATACCTAAAGGTATAAAAGGACAAGAGTTTTGATTGTCACGTCACACCTGCCGGTGTGCAGATTTTGACACACACAACCGCACCCCTTGGACCCCTCCAAGCTTTCTTTTTTTCTCTTTTAATGCCTCCTAAAGCAGCTGTTTGACATCTGTTGCGCAGGGGGAAAAAATTAAGACTGGGGGAAGAATTTTATTGGGTACATGCAGGAAGGCAAATGTGGACTTGCCAACTGGATTTATTGCATTGTAAATTTATTTTAAGAATGTATAGGATTCTCCCACCCGGGCTGGAACAATGGAGCTGGGTGGCCCACAGCAGAAAAAAATCCAAAAATAAACAGGGTCATCAACAAGGAGCACAAAGAAGCAACAGGGCTCACATTCCTACACTCTCCCTTTAGTGACATTAGACATCCCGGCTTTAATGCCATTTTTTTTTTTTAAAAAAAAAGTCTTCTTAAACCCCATCAGGGTTGGGGGCCACCCAAACTGATGCCAGCCTTCATTTTCCACGCTTCTCCAAAACGTGCAGTGCTGTTCTCCAAATATAGTGCAGGTTCAAATAATGTCTGCATTCTTGGGGGCGCGTTTTCCCTCACCATAGACATCTGTTTCCCGCATGCATGCTCAAGCAGAGACCTAAGTCCTCCTGTTCTAAGCGGTGAGCCTCCTAGACCAGGGGCAGGCAACCTTAGCTCTTTTATGACTCGTGGACTTCAACTCCCAGAATTCCAGAGCCAGCCATGCTGAGGGAACAGGGAGAGATTTTCATGCTTAGTCATGCCTGCTCAGGAATTCTGGGAGGTGAAGTCCACGAGTCATGAAGGGCCAAGGTTGCCTACCCCTGGCCTAAGTCGTCCTGTTCTAAGCAGGGGCAGGCAACCTTAGCTCTTTTATGACTCGTGGACTTCAACTCCCAGAATTCCTGAGCCAGCCATGCTGAGGAGAAAGGCAGAGGTTTCCACGCTGAGCCAGGCTGGCTCAGGAATTCTGGGAGTTGAAGTCCACCAGTCATAAAAGAGCCAAGGTTGCCTACCCCTGGCCTAAGTCCTCCTGTTCTAAGTGGTGAGCCTCCTTAGTTCTAGGTTGCTTCTCTCCTTGATTAGTTTCCATCCGATGCTTCTTGTCCTGCCTTCAGATGCTTTGGAGAACAGCTTGACTCCCTCTTCTTTGGGGCAGCCCCTGAGATATTGAAACACTGCTATCATGTCCCCCCTCGTCCTTCTCTTCATTAAACTAGACATGCCCAATTCCAGCAACTGTTCCTTATATGTTTTAGCCTCCAGCCCCCTAATCATCTTTGTTTCTCTTCTCTGTACTCTTTCTAGAGTCTCAGCATCTTTTTTACATAGTGGTGACCAAGACCTTGTAAAGTGGTATTAACCCTTCACCTGATCTTGATTCTATCCCTCTGTTAATGCAGCCTAGCACTGTGTTGGCATTTTTGGCAGCTGCAGCACACGGCTGGCTCATATTTAAGTGATTGTCCACTAGGACTCCGAGATCCCTCTCACAGTTGCTGCTATTGAGCAAAGTACTACCTATAGTATACCTATGCATTTGGTTTTTCTTGCCTAAAAATAAAACCTTACTTTTTTCACTGTTGAATTTCATTTTGTTAGATAGTTAGATACAAAAATGTTTGATTGCTAAAAAAAACACCACAAATACACAAAAAGTGGATTTGGAAACGAGAGGGAACACTCTGAGGGTTTTTGCTGCTTCTCCGCAGACACGTTGAATTCTATCCATCCCGTGGCACGTTGTATGTAAAATGAAGTTGGCATGTTGTGAACGGGGGGGGGGGGGGACACAGATTGTCTCCTCTTCAAAATACCAGCTGTTTGGAGCGTTTCAAAGCTTGAAACCCAAATGTGTTGCAAGAGTTGTGTTTTCAGGCATTCTTTTAACATGACACACTTTGCGATGGTCCAACGGCTGCTCGGATGGTGCAGTTTCGTTCAAGCTCAAAACAAAACACTCATGTTCCAAAAAAGGGTGCTGTTGTTTTCCCATAATTTCAAATGTTCTTCCCGTGGAAGGCAGCCAAACTGGACTGTTCCAATCAGACTTTTCAAGTAGTGGGGACTTCAGTTAAGTCCATTCTCCATTGGGTGCCCAGCCAAAAGAGTATAAACCTCCAGATAGATAGAGACCTAGATAGACATAGAGACCTAGAGATAGATAGATAGATAGATAGATAGATAGATAGATAGATAGATAGATAGATAGATAGATAGATAGATAGATAGATAGATAGATGGATGGATGGATGGATGGATGGATGGATGGATGGATGGATGGATAGATAAATAGATAGATAGATAGAGACGTAGAGACTTAGAGACTTAGAGACATACATAGAGAGATAGAGATATAGATATTTAGTTCCCAGCTATTCCCAAAGAAACAGAATTCGCTTTTTTTGGTTTTAATAGGATTGGGTAGAAAGTGCATCTCAACCCATTTTTACAATTATTTTTCTTTTATTATTACTATTGATTAAATTTATTGACCGCTCATGTTACCACAAGATAACTGGATAGTTTACAGTATTAAATTTCTTTCAATTTCTTTTCTGGGCAAACTTTCAATTACGTCTCTCCTTCACTCTTAGTATTCCCATAGGCCAGTTGCCAGGAAAATCTGGGCATCGGCATTATAACCAACAAAATAATTTGATATCCATTTAAAAAAAAAAAAAGTAAGAAGAAAGCAGGAAAAGAAAAGGAACTTGAATTATATAGGTCATCCTCAACTTACGAGCACAACTGAGCCCAAAATTTCTGTCACTAAGCGAGACAATTGCTAAGTGAGTTTTGCCCTGTTTTACAACCTTTCTCGCCACCGTTCTTAAATGAATCACTGCAGTTGTTAAGTTAGGGACACAGCTGTTAAGTGAATCCGGCTTCCCCATTTGACTTTGCTTGTCAAAAGGTCGCAAAAGGGGATCACACGCTCCCGGGACACTGCAAAACCGTCATAAGTAGGAGCCAGTTTCCAAACGTCTGTATTTTGATTACATGACCACAAAGATGCTGCAACAGTCGTAAGTGTGGAAGAACAGGCACAAATCACTCTTTTCGACGCCGTTGTTAATTTTGAGCAGTCACTAAGCAAATGGTGTTTAGCAAATGGTGTTTAGTAGCAACCGTGTTACTAATTTAATACTTAACGAGTGTGGCAAGAAAAGTCGTTGTTCTTGTTGTTAGTTGCGAAGTCGTGTCCGACCCATTGCGACCCCCTGGACAACGTTACTCCAGGCCTTCCTGTCCTCTACCATCTTCTGGAGTCCATTGAAGCTCATGCCTACGGTTTCAGGGACTCCATCCAGCCACCTCCTTCTCTGCCGTCCCCTTCTTCTCTTGCCCTCCATCTTTCCCAGCATTAGGTTCTTCTCCAGTGAGTCCTTCCTTCTCATTAGGTGGCCAAAGGACTTGAGTTTCAACTTCAGGATCTGGCCTTCTAAAGAGCAGTTGGGGTTGATCTCCTCTAGGACCGACCGGTTGGATCGCCTTGCGGTCCAGGGGACTCGCAGGAGTCTTCTCCAGCACCATAGTTCAAAGGCCTCCATTCTTTGGCGCTCAGCCTTTCTTATGGTCCAACTTTCACAGCCATACATTGCAACTGGGAAGACCATGGCCTTGACTATACGCACTTTTGTTGGCAGGGTGATGTCTCTGCTTTTTAGTATGCTGTCTAGATTTGCCATAGCTTTCCTTCCCAGGGGCAAGCGTCTTTTAATTTCTTGACTGCAGTCCCCATCTGCGGTGATCTTGGAGCCCAGGAAGATAAAATCGGTCACTACCTGCAGCCACTGTGTTTGTAAGTTGAGGACTATCTGCAGTGCAGTGGAATAAATTTTGATGCTTTCCCACTGCATTTTCTTCCACCCAGCACTGGAAATTCCTGTTCTGGTGCTAGCTCAGGCTGGTTAAGCCTAGCTGAAGATGATCAATGCAAGCTCGCCATGTGGATGCTGAGCATCAGGTGGTGGAGCATGGAGCCTGGAGTCCCACATGTTTTGCTTTCTTTCCTTAGCTTCCCCCCCCCCTTTTTTTTTTAATCTGGCAGGCTTCTTTAGCAGATGGGAAGCAGGCAGAATTTCTCTGGCAACTTGCAGATGGAAAGTGTTTCCTCCCACAGCCTTGCGATTGGTGGGGCAGCTGTTCACAACGTGGCAATGCTCCTGCTGCTGCAACAATCTCGGTGTTAAGTAGCAGGTTGCACACCCGGGTTTGCACAAATCTCTGCTTCCGTTTATCAAGTCACATCCACTTGAATGTTGGTCTTTGGCTTTGTGCACCTTACCGATGTAGGAATCCTCCAGATGGGTGGACTTCATCTCCCAGAATTCTTAGCACTGGCCACACTGGAAGAGGAATTCTGGGAAATGAAGTCAGCTACCTAGAAAAGGGCTTTAAACAGCGAGTTATCTCATCTCTGGCCATACGGGCAGGGGAATTCTGGGAAATGAAGTTCAGCTACCTAGAAAAGGACTTTAAACAGCCAGTTATCTCATCTCTGGCCATACTGGCAGAGGAATTCTGGGAAATGAAGTTCAGCTACCTAGAAAAGGGCTTTCAATGCCCCATTATCTCATCTCTGGCCACACGGGCAGATGAATTCTGGGATTTGAAATTCAGCTGCCGAGAAGAGGATTTTCAACTCCCAGAATTCTCAGCAATACTGGCTAGGGAATTCTGGGAGTTGATGTCCACACATCTGGAGAGAGTTCAGGATGGGAAAGCCTGGAATCAAGTGTCAAAGTTATCTGGGACCCAAAGCAGATGTTTGTTTATTTGTCAAAAATCACCCTGGTCTATGGAGATTCTCAGTCATCCAGATCATCGTTATCCCAAAGATGGTTTTTTCAGGAGACAACTGGACTTTCTTGTTTTTCTTTGAAGACGTTTTGCTTCTCATCCAAGAAGCTTCTTCAGCTCTGACTGGATGGTGGGGGATGGAAGGATTTATACTCCTTGCAGACTGCTGGTCATTTGCCTTCTTTTTGAGCAGTGGTTCTCAACCTGTGGGTCGGGACCCCATTTGGGGTCGAATGACCATTTCACGGGGGTCGCCAAACAAGGCCGTCCGCCATTTTTTCCCCTTTTCTTTGGCCACGCCCCTGGCACCTGATCATGTATAAGTGGTTGGGGGTCACCACAACATGGGGAACTGTATTATGGGGTCGCGGCATTAGAAAGGTTGAGAACCACTGTTTTAGAGAGTTGTTAAAGCTACCTGGAGGTTTACCTGTGTCATCAGGGTCACCTGAGTAAAACAGCAATAGGAAGGAAGGAAGGAAGGAAGGAAGGAAGGAAGGAAGGAAGGAAATAGAGAACAGAGGGAGGGAGGGAGGGAGGAAGGAAGGAAATAGAGAACAGAGGGAGGGAGAGAGGGAGGAAGGAAGGAAGGAAATAGAGAACAGAAGGAGGGAGAGAGGGAGGAAGGAAGGAAGGAAAGAAGGAAGGAAGGAAATAGAGAACAGAGGGAGGGAGAGAGGGAGGGAGGGAGGAGGAAGGAAGGAAATAGAGAACAGAGGGAGAGAGGGAGGAAGGGTTTTCTGCTTTCTCTTTTCTTTTGCATCTTCCTTTTCTCTCCTCCCTCTCTAATTCTCATCCTTCCCTCCTTCTTAATGCCAACCCAATCATAGCCTGCTCAATTTCTGGCAAGGCCAAACGCTTCCACCTGCCGCACATGTTTTCACCTGTCCCTCACTGAACTTGCTTTCCTTTTTGGGATGATTTTTCACACCTTTGGGTACAGAAGGTGTTGAGCTGTTCGCAAAGGTGAGCGGGTGCCAGGGAGAAGGTGCCGGAAGCCTTCGTTCCCGAGAAAACCAGACTGAGAAGGCTAAATCCGAGAACAGGAGCTGAATTTACAAATAGAAATCATTATCGGGGGTCCTCGGCTTACGGCCACCGTGGAGCCCAACATTTCCAGTGCAAAGCAATTGTTAAGGGAGTTTTGCCCCATTTTAGGGCCTTTTTTGTGGCCTAGTTGTTAAACGAGTCGCTACCGTCGTTAAGCAAATCATGTAAAACGAACCAGGCTTCCTCCATTGACTTTCCTTGTCAGAATCTGACTGGGAAGATTACAAACAGGAATTACTTGACCTCTGGACCCTGCAACGGTCATAAATACATGCCCGTTGCCAAGTGTCCAAATTGGCTGAGGGATTCTGAGAGTTGAAGTCCATCCATTTTAAACCATGATAGCTGAGGAATTCTGGGAGTTGAAGTCCACCCATCTTAAACCATGATAACTGGGGAATTCTGGGAGTTGAAGTGCACCCATCTTAAACCATGATAGCTGAGGAATTCTGGGAGTTGACATCCACCCATCTTAAACCATGATAGCTGAGGAATTCTGGGAGTTGACGTCCACCCATCTTAAATCATGATAACTGGGGAATTCTGGGAGTTGAAGTCCACCTATCTTAAACCATGATAGCTGAGGAATTCTGGGAGTTGACGTCCACCCATCTTAAACCATGATAGCTGAGGAATTCTGGGAGTTGATGTCCACCAATCTTAAACTATGATAGCTGGGGAATTCTGGGAGTTGAAGCCTGCCCATCTTAAAGCATACTGGTTGGGGAATTCTGGGAGTTGAAGTCCACCCATCTGAAAGCATGCCAGCTGAGGAATTCTGGGAGCTGAAGTCCACCCATCTTCAAATTGCCAAGTTTGAGAAACGTTGACACAGCAACTAAACTAGCAGTGAGGAACTGGGAAAAGGAATGAAGGAATTACTTTATGGACCTAAAGCCAATCTTATGCTCCCTCTGATAGCCGGGAAAATATAAATTGTGTTATTTCTTTAATTTTTACACTGGGGTGCCAGCACTACTTTCTGTTTTTGCCTTCCCTCAGAAGTGGCTTCAAAATGGCCCCCGTATAAAGATGGTAGCCGGGAGGCCTCCATAAGCCAGGAAACAATTTTTCCTTATTATTACAATTTTTTTTTTATCATTCAGTTGTCTGTCTGATAATCAAAGCACTCAAGGGGAACGTCATGTGTTTCCCACTATTGAAAGCCGCACGTTGTATGGAGATGTAAGATTATTTTACTTTCTTTTCCTTTTTTTTTCTTTTTTGGTCTCCTTGGAGACCAAACTGGATTTCATAGCAGCAACAAGTAAAAATGTCGATATTCGTTCGGCCTTTGGGTCAGGTGCCGGCAGGTACACAATGTTGAGTTTTGTCACTCTTTTGTTTTCTAGGTTTTCAAAATCGATTTGTTTGCTTGCTCCTTTAAGACATTTGTAAGTTCTTCTTTATTCAGGCGCCACGATTGCATTTTGGCGTCTACCTTTGAAGAAAAGGGATTCACCACAAATTGAGGAAGCAACTTTCTTAATCTCGATCAGTGTTTCTCAACCTTGACAATTTTAAGGCATGTGGACTTCAACTCCCAGAATTCCACAGCCAGCAATGCTGGCTGTGGAATTCTGGGAGTTGAAGTCCACATGCCTTAAAATTGTCAAGGTTGAGAAACACTGATCTAGATCTGTGTTTCTCAACCTTGGCTGCTTTGAAGCGGGTGGACTTCAACTCCCAGAATTCTCTCAGATAGCTTGCTTGGTGAGAAATTCTGGGAGCTGTAGTCCACCCATCTTAAAGCATGCCAGATAAGGCTTCTGGGAGTTGAAGTCCGCCCATGTTAAAGCATGCTGGTGGAGGAATTCTGGGAGTTGTAGTCCACCCATCTTAAAGCATGCTGGCTGAGGAATTCTGGGAGTTGAAGTCCGCCCCATCTTAAAGCATGCTGACATCCACGCACTTCTGGTGGGCCGTTCTAGGCCTGGGAGGCCTCCTCCAGGCCTCCGAGGCCTAGAACGGACTTCCAGAAGCAGCATGGGTTCTGCCGGTTCTCCGAACTCAACAAAATTTAGCTACCGGTTCTACTGAACTGGTGCAAACCGGCTGAATCCCATCACTGGCTTTATATAAATGCAATTAACACAATAATAATCGGAGCCTAGTGTAGAATACAAACATAAGCAGCACAGGCAGTTCTTGATTTACAACCAACATTGAGCCCAAAATTTCTCTGGCTAAGCAAGACGTTTGTGAAGTGAGTTCCCCCCCCCCTTTTTTGCCACAGCCGTTAAAGGAATCCCTGAAGTTGTTCAGTGAGTGAGGAGTGAATCTGGCTTTCCCACTGACTTTGCTTGTCAGAAGGTCGTAAAAGGGATCTCGTGATCCCCCCGGGACACTGCAATGAGTCAGTGGCTAAGTGTATGAATTTTGATCACCTGATGCTGCAGCGGTCATCTGAAAAATGATCCTAAGTCACTTTTGCTGTTGTAACTTTGAACGGCTACTACATGACCTGTTGTAAGTCAAGGACTACCTGTATAGGGACTTGTGGTAAAACAGTCACACGACTGCGGGATGCTGCGCATAGCCTCCAATGCACACCCAGTGTGGGCCTGCGACAACGGGGCCGTCAGAACTTTGAATCCAGGGTGTAACTTCCTCCAGGAAGTTCGTCTGTGATGAACCAACTGGTCGTACGTTGAGGACCACTGTACTTGGCGCAAACCTTTTGATGACTTCTGACATCGATGTTCGTCTCTTTTCAGGTGCACCAGAAAGGAACAGTGTGAACGGTCCAGTGAGCCTCGGAGGTTTGCCTCGGAGATGAAGCAATGCGTCCGACTCACCGTGCACCCCAACAACATCTCGGTCTCCCAGTATAGTGTGACAGTAAGGAGGGGGGCTTTGGGGTACCTCTGAATTCTCTGGCCTCCCAGGCCTAGAACGGACTTCCGGAAGTGGCATCCACGCACTTCCGGCGAGCCGTCTTAGGCCTGGGAGGCCTCTTCCAGGCCTAGAATGGACTCCCAGAAGCAGCCGGTTCTCCGAACTCAACCAAGTTTAGCTCCCGGTTCTGCCAAACTGATGCAAACCGGCTGAATCCCATCGCTGGATTAGATGTACTCACAAGATAAAATCACCACGTTGGTCAATTTTAGATCCCAGAAAGGTGAATTGTGAATTCCTCCCCTGTTTTGATGGTCTCCTTGTTGATCTACACCAGTGGTTCTCAACCTTTCTAATGCCGTGACCCCATAATACAGTTCCCCATGTTGTGGTGACCCCCAACCACTTATACATCATCGGGTGCCAGGGGCGTGGCCAAAGAAAAGGGGGAAAAAAAGGCGGACAGCCTTGTTTGGCGACCCCCATGAAATGGTCGTTCGACCCCAAATGGGGTCCCGACCCACAGGTTGAGAACCGCTGGTCTACACGCTAACCTGTGCAGTTGTGATTATCTTTATGAGGATGACAAAACACATCATTTGACAATCCCAGCATCTTCCTTTTGGTGGTGATGGCAACATCGGGACCGTCTCTCTTTCCTTCTGTATATCTTTGGGGCATCCTGTCCTTTCCACGTTTTCTTATCCCTCTCTTTCCTCTCCTCAATTCCTTTTCCTCCTACAGCTGGTCTTGGAGACCTACAACGTGCCTGAGCTATCCAATGGGGTCAATTGCTCCTTTGGGGACCTGGCAGAAATGAACGGTGTGGTGTCGGGGAATAAAATCAAGTGCCTGTCACCAGCAGCTAAAGAGGTCCCGAAGATCATCACGGAAAATGGTAGGTATCCAAATGTATTAACAGAGATATCAAAGTCCTTGTCTGCAGATGGGACAGGGGGGTGGAAGCGCCCTCGTCCCCCCAATGTATGCGGGGATGTGCGAGCGCATATTTGCGCACGTAGACACCACGGTGAGCTCCTGTCAAGTCCCCTTTGCCGTGATTGATTAATGACTTTTTCAGGGGGCTAAAAATGAGGGCCAAGGTTTTGCATTAAACATGCGCACACCTTTGTTCTGAAGTCTTAATAGGTCCCTCCGATTCGGCTGTCAGATGAATCACAGGCCGGGATTCAGGTTGTCATTAAATGAATCGAGGCCGGGATTAACGCAAATAGAAAGAAATAGAAAGGTTAGGAAAGGAGTTGTCACGGCTGAGACCTCGGGGTCCGTGGGATGTGGGAAAGGGAAGCAAATGGGGGACACGTGCCCTTGATCGAAATATGTGGTTTATATGCAGTGATTTACATTACTTTAAGACCGGTGGGAAGCATATGGATTTTAAACCCGAACTTTTTTTTAATTAGGTAGTGGCAGAAAAGCTTGATAAACGAAGTATAGATTTGATTGTGCCTGCGATAACAGCAGCAAAACTTATATTTGCACAATATTGGAAAAATGAAGAAATACCATTGGAGGAAGAAATAATTTAAAAAATACTAGACTGTGCAGAAATGGACAGACTCAGTTTGAGACTGAAAGAAAAAAAAGAAGCAGAATATTTTCAGACTTGGGACTTATTTTATATATATATATGTTTTCGTAGATTTTCACGGGTATAGGTATGCAGGTCTTGGCGTATTTGGGTCTTTTCCCATGTAAGATTGAGAGTGTCTTGGCGACATTTCGACGAAGTCCCACTCGTCATCTTCAGGCTGGGGTCTTCGGCTTCGTGCTTGTGCGAGCACAAGCACGAAGCCGAAGACCCCAGCCTGAAGATGACGAGTGGGACCTCGTCGGAACAAAGACTTGTGGGCTTCAACTTCCTGGCTGAGGAATTCTGGGAGTGGAAGTCCACAAGTCTTAAAGTTGTTAACTTCCCTGCCCTAGAGAACAGCCATGCTCGGGTGGATCAGCACACAGGTAGAGTTGCTAGAAGAACGGAATTGCCTCCATCCCTGTTTTCGGATGAATAACAGGGGAACCCTGTTTCCTTCCTCACAGGAGACCACCATGTTGTCCAGCTCCAGCTCAAATCCAAAGAAACGGGCATGACTTTTGCCAGCACCAGCTTTGTCTTCTACAATTGCAGCGTCCACACCTCGTAAGTTCATTGTGGGGCGGTGGAGAGAGAGGGATAGATAGAGGGATAGATAGATAGATAGATAGATAGATAGATAGATAGATAGATGGATGGATAGATAGAGATAGATAGATAGATAGATAGATAGATAGATAGATAGATAGATAGATAGATAGATAGATAGATGGATGGAGGGAGGAAAGAAACAGACAGACAGAAAGAAAGACAGACAGACAGAAAGAAAGAAAGAAAGAAAGAAAGAGAAAGAAAGAAAGAAAGAAAGATGGATAGATAGATATGAGAGATGATGAAAGAGAAAAAATGAAGATAGATGATAGAAAGAAAAACAGAGATAGATAGAAATGAGAAATAGATGATGAAAGAAAGATATGAAAATAGAGAAGGATGGATGGATAGAGAGATGATGAAAGAAAGAAAAAGAAAGATAGAAAAATAGATAGAGATGGATGGATAGATAGATAATAGATAGATATGTGAGAGAGAGAGAGAAGAGGAGAGAGACAGACAGAGAGAGAGAGAAAGAGGGAGGAGAGAAGAGGAGAGAGAGACAGATAGAGAGACAGAGAGGAAAGAGAGAGAGAGAGAGAGAGAGAGAGAGAAGAGGAGAGAGAGAGAGAGAGAAGAGGAGAGAGAGGGAGGGAGCAGAGAGAGAGAGAGGAGAGAGAGAGAGAGAGAGATGCATGTCACCCATCTTGCTGGTGAAGCAAAGCTGTCAGGCAGTCCTTGACTTACAAACATACAAACATTCATTTAGCAACCGTTCAAAGGTATAACAGCACTGACAAAAAAAGTCACTTTCTTTATGTTTCTTTTCTCTTCTCATCCTTTCAGGTGCCTCTCATGCGTGGAGAGCCCGTACCGATGCTATTGGTGCAAATATCGTCATGTTTGCACCCACGAACCTCGCAATTGCCACTTCCTGGAAGGACAAGTCAAACTTCCTGAGGTAGGAGGACAGAAAGATGTTCCTGAGATCCTCCTCTTGACGGGAGCCTAAATAATAATAACAACAACAACACAATTTTATTTCGGACAGCTTGCATCCTGTGGCGATACCTTCAATATCATTAAATAACAGCATCTGCCTATCCCAGGGGTAGGCAACCTTGGCTCTTTTATGACTCGTGGACTTCAACTCCCAGAATTCCTGAGCCAGCCATGCTGACTCAGGAATTCTGGGAGTTGAAGTCCACACGTCATAAAAGAGGCGAGGTTGCCTACCCCTGCCCGATACCATTTCAGACAAACGGCTGTCCAATCTCTTCTAAAAAAACCTCCAGTGTTGGAGCATTCACAACTTCTGGTGACAAGCAGTTCCACTGATTCATTGTTCTCACTGTCAGGAAATTTCTCCTTAGTTCCAGGTTGCTTCTCTCCTTGCTGAGTTTCCATCCCTTGCTTATTGCCCTCCAGTGCTTTGAAGAAGAGGCTGATCTCCTCTTAAACCAGTGGTTCTCAACCTTTCTAATGCCGCGACCCCATAATACAGTTCCCCATGTTGTGGTGACCCCCAACCACTTATACATCACCGGGTGCCAGGGGCGTGGCCAAAGAAAAAGGGGGAAAAAATGGCGGACAGCCTTGTTTGGCGACCCCCGTGAAATGGTCGTTCGACCCCAAATGGGGTCCCGACCCACAGGTTGAGAATCACTGTCTTAAACCATGCTTTAAGACAGCTGGACTTCAACTCCTAGTGTGGAGACCAAAACAGGTTGCAGTATTCTAGGTGTGGTCTTACTAAGGCTAATTGAAGCCCACAAGACTTAAAAGCTGCTAAGTTTGGAGGCCTCTGCTCTGGGACATGAAGGCCTGCACAAGTGACCCCTGCTTGCAACTTTTTAAAGCAGCTGCATCTTTTTCCAGATCAGCTGCACAATTCTGGGGAAAGATCAGGCTGCTTTAAAAAGTTGCAGATAAGCGCTGTGTACTGTAGATGCATCATGAGAAAGGCAAGGCTAGATGAATCAAAAGTTGGAATTAAGATTGCCGGGAGAAATATCAACAACCTAAGATATGCCGATGATACCACTCTAATGGCAGAAAGTGAAGAGGAACTAAAGAGCCTCTTGATGCGGGTGAAGAAGGAGAGTGCAAAAGTTGGCTTGAAACTCAGCATTAAGAAAACCAAAATCATGGCATCCGGCCCTCTCAATTCCTGGCAAATAGATGGGGAAGAAATGGAGGTAGTGACAGATTTTATTTTTCTGGGCTCCAAGATCACCTCAGATGGGGACTGCAGCCGAGAAATTAAAAAACGCTTGCTCCTGGGGAGGAAAGCTATGGCAAATCTAGATAGCATTCTAAAAAGCAGAGACATCACCCTGCCAACAAAAGTGCGTATAGTCCAGGCCATGGTTTTCCCAGTTGCAATGTATGGCTGTGAATGTTGGACCATAAGAAAGGCTGAGCGCCAAAGAATTGAGGCCTTTGAACTCTGGTGCTGGAGAAGACTCCTGCGAGTCCCTTGGACTGCAAGGCGTTCAAACCGGTCAGTCCTAGAAGAGATCAACCCCGACTGCTCTTTAGAAGGCCAGATCCTGAAGTTGAAACTCAAATACTTTGGCCACCTAATGAGAAGGAAGGACTCACTGGAGAAGGGCCTAATGCTGGGAAAGATGGAGGGCAATAGAAGAAGGGGACGACAGAGAATGAGATGGCTGGATGGAGTCACTGAAGCAGTAGGTGTGAACTTAAATGGACTCCAGAAGATGGTAGAGGACAGGAAGACCTGGAGGAACGTTGTCCATGGGGGTCACGATGGGTCGGACATGACTTTGCAATTAACAACACTGTAGATGCTTCTGTGGCTCATTTTTGGAAGCCAAGCCTGGACACCCCCCACAATCCTAACAATATCCAGATTCCAAGTCAAAATCCTAATCAAAAGATTTACAAGCTCTGGAGGGGATGCGAATGTCATCCCAGCGACAACATTAAGCTATAACACAGCCTGGGTTGGGAAGTGGAGTTCTTTGTTCTAGATTCGATGATTTCATTTCCTCTCATGACTCTTAATTAAAACCCAAACTTGCCCGGACTCTTAAAGAGCCCAGATTAGTCTCATCTTCAAACACTTCAACTCAGCAACAAAACGCAGATATTTCTACAGCCGGCACAGAGCGGACTCAAAAAAAAAAAAAAGGCTGACGAACGGATCGCGTGATTTGGGGATCGGAACGCTTTGCTTTGGTGTATAATTTCTCTTTTTCAGGGGGCTTTTGAAAACGCAGCCAGCTGCTTTGAGATACGTTTTGGCAGCCCTTGAGTTGAAGAATCTGTGGTTATGATTTCCTCAAACGGGGCGGGAGAGAACGGGCGTGCGATGTTTACCAGATAGGGGAGGAGGAAGCCTAATTGACTGCCTCCACAATAAGAGGGTATCAGCTTTTCAACAGGAGCAGGGGGAAAAGCTAACAACCGTGGCCACTGTGGTGAAAAGGACACAAGAACAAAATTGCTGGGTCAAGAGGATGGGCCTCCTGATCCAACAGTTTGCCATATATAGTGCCCATTAGCCGGAGACCGAGATCCAGCCCTCATTGCATTGCTGGATGACGGTCTGTAGCTTGAGTGTCTTTCTTCCATGTGTTTATTCCATTCCCCAGTTAAATCCATTTTCATCCCTTACCATCTTCATCCCATCTCCTAGAACAGTGGTGTCATGCCTCCCTCGGAGCCTGAATCTGCGGAGGAAAATGAGCTGGAACGGGATCCTACGATCCTACAGAGGCTGAGGGAGAGGGGCCTGTGTTTTCAGAGGAATGTGGGGAAGAGCAGGCCGAGGCAGGCAGGGCCCTTCAGGATTGGGACAGGAGGAACAGGAGAGGCAGAGTTCAGGCAATGATCAAGGGCCACCCCCACCTGATCCTAGAGCACGGAGAGTGGAGAGAAGGCAGGAACAATGCAGACAGGCTCAGCTACTCGGGAGGAGAGCGTCCCGCCCTTCTCCACAAGGCTAAGGTGACCAACCGTCCTCCTTTAGGGAGGACGGTCCTCCTTTTGTAAGTTCTGTCCTCTCTCGAAAAGTGTCCTCCTACATGTCCTCCTTTTCGATATTTGAAGACTAATCTGCAAATCTCTGTATTCGATCGATGCCGATCCGATCCGTTGCGTGTGATGTGACGTATTTGTAAGACGATTCATCAAAGTTCGGTACAGTGCGGCAAGACGCGATTATGAGACGCATGCGGTCCACACGGGAGAATTATTTTGAGAGAGGGCGCCGCGCGCAAGAGTGTGCCGCACACAAGCGGCTTTGTTTACTTCTTACCGAAACACGACATGGCACACACGCACGCATTAGACTCACTTTTTTTTTTTCTTCAATGTATTTACGTCCTCCCTCTCATTTAAAAAAGTTGGTCACCTTACACAAGGCACACCTGGAGACTGAGATTGAAGGAGACGCTGTGGGGAGAGGCATTTGTCGGGAACAGACGCTGCTTCTTGAAGTGTTGTGTATTGTTGCTGATCTCTTGTTCTGTGACTTCTGTTTGGAAAGCTGGAAACTCGGACTATTGGATTTGACTGACCACGTTACTTGAATGTTGAAAGACCTCCGACTGTATTTCAGCTTCTCTCTTTTGAAAACTGCTCAGGGGAGCTAGGATTCAAACAGGCTCGTTCAGTTTACGTTTTCTTCCTTGTTATCTCTATGGCCTTGAGTACTTTCTTATGCTAATCAGACTGTAATTTGAACCTACTTTCAGCCAGAGTCGGCTGAAGGGGTGTGTGTGTGTTCTTTTGTTGGAGGTTTGCCAGCAAACGCGGGAGCATTTGGGGAAAATTTGGATCCTTTCTGAGATCCGGTCTCCTCTCACCCCCCATTCCCGGGCTGAGGTGTCCGGCAGAGAAAAGCGAGCAGGTGTGAACGGAGTTTGAACAACAGCCTTGAGCCTCTTTCTGTGGGTCTGTATTTCCGTAGTATCTTGTTCAGAGCCTCTATGACAGTGGTTCTCAACCTATAGGTCGCGACCCCATTTGGGGTCAATCGACGATTTCACGGGGGTTGCCAAGCAAGGCTGTCCACCATTTTTTTTCCTCTTTTCTGGCGGGTGCTTTACCTCCCTTGGGCTGGGCTAGCTGGTGGCCCAGCCAGTGGTCAGCCTGCTCCGTCTCTGCCGCTTGCCAGCTATGCCTCGGCCGGCACAGGGGGCGGCACCACGCATGTGTGGCGCTCCCAGGCAGGGAAAGTCCTCGACTTACAACCAATTGGGTAGTCCTCGACTTACGACCGGTTTAGTCCTCAACTTATGACCGGTTTAGTCCTCAACCTACGACCGGTTTAGTCCTCAACTTACGACCGGTTGGGGGTCGCGGTATTAAAAAGGTTGAGAACCACTGCTCTATGAGGACGAAAGCCGGGTGGTGTGTACCAAAGAGGGTGTGTGTGTGTGTGGGGGGGGGGGGTGATAGGAGGCAGGAAGAGATGTTGGTAAGAATAAAAGCTGCAGGTGTTTAAAAAAAAAAGAGAGAGCAATTCCAGATAACCAGCCCGTTAGGACTCCGGACTTAAAAAGGTCCTTAATCATCTAATTACGCTGAAGGAGGTTGGGGTTGTTGTTGTTTTTTTTTTCATCGGCGCCAGCGCTGCGTTGGCCTCCGAAATGGGGGGGGGGGCTGAGAAAGAGAAGGAGATGAAAAGGGGTGGAAATCTGAAAGAAGGAAAAAAAGGGGGGGGGAACTTGCACGCTACAAGGGGTTCCAACTTGTTCCTTTTCTCCAGCCACATAAAAGGACCGAGAACTTCAAATGTTGTTTCATCGTGTTCAGCTGGCAGATACACCCCATTCTCTGCAGCCAGCTGCCACAGGCTCAGAATCCTTCAAGTGGCCCCTTCAGGTTCAAATGCGCTGATTTTCTTTGTCCCCCCCCCCCTTTTTTTTTTTCCTCTTCTCTCCCCAAAGCTGCCACTTCAGGAGCGGGATTTTGCTGCCCTTAGGAGTCCTCAAGAGCCCCTCTGGTGGGTGGGAGGGGAGATAAAGAGAATTCTTGACAGGTGCAAGGCAGAGCAGGTGGGAGGGGGGAGAGGACGGCAAGATGGGGGAGGGCGGGGTCACAAAAAAAAGTCAAGACGCAACCATCCAATGGAAGGCGCTCTCTCTCTCTCTCTCTCTCTCTCTCTCTCTCTCTCTCTCTCTCTCTCTCTTTTAAAGGACCCCTTGCAAATGGGACAAGATTAAGAGGATGGAATGGGTGGGTGTATCCAGAGGCCTCCAGATTAATCCTGATGAGAGAGAAAGAGAGAGAGAGAGAGAGACAGACAGAGATGGATGGACGGATGGATGGAGGGATGGAGGAGATAGAGGGATGGATAGATGATAAACAGACAGAGATAGAGAGAGAGAGAGAGAGAAACCCAGAGATGGATGGATGGATGGATGGATAAGGAGATAGATGGATGGATAGAAAGATATATATAGATACATGGATGGATGGATGGATGAGATGGATAGATAGACAGACAGATATGTATGTATGAATGTATGGATGGATGGATGGATGGATGGATAAAGAGATAGATGGATGGATAGAAAGATATATAGATACATAGACAGATGGATGAATGGATGGATGAGATGGATAGATAGACAGATATGTATGTATGAATGGATAGATGGATGGATGGATGGATAAGGAGATAGATGGATGGATAGAAAGATATATAGATACATAGACAGATGAATGGATGGATGAGATGGATAGATAGATAGACAGACACATGGATGGATGGATCGATGGATGGATAGATGGATAAGGAGATGGATAGAAAGATACATAGATACATAGACAGAAATGGATGGATGGATGGATAGATAGATGGATATAGATAGATAGACGGACGGACAGACAGACATGGATAGATAGATGTATAGAGAGAAGGACATAGACAGACATAATTGATGGATGGATAAGTGAATGGAGACAGAGTAAACTTTAAGGACTTCAACTCCCAGAAATCCTGAGTTATCATGCTGACTGGGGAATTCTGGGAGTTGAGGTCCATGTATTTTAAAGTAGCTGAGGTTGAAAACCACTTCCAACCCTAAGACATCCTTAGGGGGAGGCCATTCGGATGGGCTGCTCCTATTTAAGAACAGAGTCAGAAATAGGAAATCGCACAAATTGTCTCCCATCTCTCTGAAGTTTTCTGCGGAGTATTTCTCAAGCCAAACTGTTGGATTGCGCAGCTTTCCAGTCCTCATTTTCCTGTAACTGTAAGTGGGACCTTGGAGTCCTAGCGGACGATCACTTAAATAAGAGCCAGTGCTGTGGGGCAGCAGCCAAAAAAAAAAGCTAATACAATCCTTGGTTGTATAAACAGAGGCATAGAATCAAGATCACCTGAAGTATTATACCGTACTACTGCTTTATAAAGCCTTAGTAAGGCCACACCTGGAACACTGCATCCAGTTTTGGTTACCACATTACAAAAAAGATGTTGAGACTTTGGGAAAATTGCAGAGAAGAGCAACTAAGATGATCAACGGCCTGGAGACTAAAACATATACGAAGAACGGCTGCAGGAATTGGACTTGGCTGGTCTAGAGAAAAGAAGGACTAGGAGTGACATGATAGCAGTGCTCCAGTATTTGAGAGGTTGCCCCAAAGGAGAGGGGGTCAAATTATTCTCCAAAGCACCTGAAGGCCAGAAGAAGCAACGGATGGAAACTAATCAAGGAGAGAAGCAACCAGGAATTAAGGAGAAACTTCCTAACAGTGAGGACAATTAACCAATGGAACAACCTGTCTCCAGAAGCTGTGAATATTCCAACACTGGAAGTCTTTAAGAAGAGACTGGACAGCCATTTGTCTGAAATGGTATAGGGTTTCGTGCCTGAGCAGGGGGTTGGACTAGATGATCTCCAAGGTCCCTTCCAGCTCTGTTCCGATTGATTGACATCCAGGATGTACCCGATGGTGTGGAGACCAAGGGAGGGAACCAGAAGCTTTGCAGATCAAATTTTTCTCTCCTGCTCTCTAGCAATGCCACCCTGCTTTTCAGTCATTAACGGAGAGGCAGTTGCCACGGCTTCAATCCAGCCTTCGTTAGCATATAAAAAGGTTTGAGGCTGGTTAAGAAGTTCATTATAGATAATTGAAGAGGCCAGAGCTGGGAATGGCAACAGGAACTTCACAATCTGTGTCTGCCTTTGATTGACTCCCATGTATTTCCTAATTGAAACTTTAAAAGGCAATTTATTTGGGGGGGGGATGTGGGGGCTGGGGAAGCAAAAGAGATGAATCTGTGGTTTTGGAGCCCGGCCTTCCGCAACTCTTAACTCTAGAAGCCCGAAATGTCCATTGCACGAAGCAGAAGGCTGTACAGGTAGTTCCTGACTTACAGCCGTTCGTTTAGTGACTGTTCAAAGTTATAACGGCCTTGAAAAAAAGGACTTATGACCGTTTTTCAAATGTATGGCCGTTGCAGCATCCCCACAGTCGCATGATCAAGATTGGGACACTGTCATGTAATCAAAATTGGGCAACTGGCGTGCATTTATGATAGTTGTAATGTCCTCAGCCAGCATGCTTTAAGATGGGTGGACTTCAATTCCCAGAATTCCTCAGCCAGCAGACTTTAAGATGGGTGGACTTCAATTCCCAGAATTCCTCAGCCAGCAGACTTTAAGATGGGTGGACTTCAATTCCCAGAATTCCTCACCCAGCAGACTTTAAGATGGGCGGACTTCAATTCCCAGAATTCCTCAGCCAGCAGACTTTAAGATGGCCAGACTTCAATTCCCAGAATTCCCCAGCCAGCAGACTTTAAGATGGGCGGACTTCAATTCCCAGAATTCCCCAGCCAGCAGACTTTAAGATGGGCGGACTTCAATTCCCAGAATTCCCCAGCAAGCATGCTTTAAGATGATGGACTTCAACTCCCAGAATTCATAGTGGTTATTTGATTATTGTATAGTTTTAAATATTCATTAATAGACTATATTGTTCAAGCACTAATTACCGCCTATTTTTTGGGGGGGGGCTCTTTGAAGCCATAGCTTGTTCAATAATGTCAACAAGTCTCAGCGGAATTGACATTGTGGGATGACTCCGTTATTTTTGATAAGACTTGTTAAGATAGCTAATAAATGCCGGGCAGATTTGAATGAAGAGGTATCCAGATGACTTTTTTTTCCCCTCCAGAATTCTCTGTTGCATGGCTATTTCCTACAAAAACTTACTTCCCACCCTTTTACACACCGCACACAGATCCAGCGAGCTAACATTTATTTATGTATTAAATTAACTTTAATAGCCATCCGGAAAGAAACATCAGGAACCGAAACAATTCGCTGCACTTTGCATTCGATACGCTTTAGGAAATATATAAAGCCAACAATGGGATTCATTATGAAGATTATTGGACGAATTCCCCAATTTGTTCAAAAACTTTCAGACCAAAGGAGGGTTAATTGAGCATGGCCGATTTAAAAAAAAAGGAGGGGGGTAAAATATACACGTTTGCCTATAATCCCTTCAGACATTTAGCGAGGTTATAATGAAGATAAGACAATACGGGGCCATTTGGAACAGGGTGATATAATATGACGAGAGATGATTTGGGATCGAAAGCCGTGCTGGGGCCATGGGTATAAAAATTGTTCCCTCCGGAACTTAAAAATGTGTAATCTTGGGATAGTATCGCTCTGTCTGCTTTCTGATGCCAGATGCATCAAATCTGTATATAAAAACCATAGAGCAGTGGTTCTCCACCTGTGGGTCGGGACCCCATTTGGGGTCGAACGACCATTTCACAGGGGTCGCCAAACAACGCAGTCCGCCATTTTTTCCCCCCTTTTCCTTAGCTGTGCTCCTCCCTTTTATTCTATTGGCTTTTGAAGCCAATAGAATAGACTCTCTTGAATAGAGTCTAATTCTATTGGCTTTCCAAAGCCAATAGGAATTGTCCAGGCTGTCTCTGCCCTGCTGAGCCCGCCAAAAGTCCCATTCTGCAAACGGGGCTGCACCAGTTGAGTAGTCCTCGACTTACAACCGGTTGAGTAGTCCTCGACTTTCAACCGGTTGGGGGTCGCGGCATTAAAAAGGTTGAGAACCACTGACATAGATGATTCTCCTAGAGAGGCATTTGGATCTAAAGGTGAAGGCTCCAAGCTGAAAATCAGGAGACAGTGAGTTCTAGTCCCGTCTTAACTATGAAAGCAGGCTGGTGACTTTGGGCCAATCACCAGGAGACGGTGAGTTCTAGTCCTGCTTTAGGCATGGAAGCCAGCTGGGTGACTTTGGGCCAATCACCAGGAGATGATGAGTTCTAGCCCTGCCTTAGGCATGAAAGCCAGCTGGGTGACTTTGGGCCAATCACTAGGAGATGGGGAGTTCTAAATAGATAGATAGATTGATAGATATACATATACTGCTGTCATGTCCCCCCGGTCCTTCTCTTCATTAAACTGGACACACCCAATTCCAGCAACCGTTCTTCATATGTTTTTGCCTCCGGTCCCCTGATCATCTTTGTTGCTCTTCTCTGGACTCTTTCTAGAGTCTCAAAGTCTTTCTTATATCGTGGTGACCCAAACTGGATGCAGGATTCCAGGTGTGGCCTCACCAAGGCCTTGCAGATGTTGTATAAAGTATGTTTAAATGTGTGTTATGTACGTGTGCACTTTAAGAGCAAAATTTCATTTTTAATGTATGCCCTTGTGCCCGCAAGGAAAAAAAATGACAATAAAGGTGATCTATCTGTCTAAGAAGATGCAGGTGAACAATGTGAATGTGTAAGGCTAACTCCCAGACTTGTGCTCCGTCTGTTTTGTACAGGACTGTCCCCAGCTGCTGAAGGCCAACAAGATCTTGGTCCCCGTGGATGTTATCAAGCCGATCACCTTGAAGGCCAAAAATTTGCCCCAACCACAGTCCGGCCAGCGGGGCTATGAATGCATCATCACCATCCAGGGGACTGAGAAGCGGGTGCCCGCCTTGAGGTTCAACAGCTCCAGCGTCCAATGCCAGAACACTTCCGTGAGTAAGCGCCCTCCACAAAGGAGGAGGGAGGAGCGGGCCTGTGGGATCGGTCAAGAGGGCAGCTGGGATGGTGGGCTCAAAGACCCACCCCCTTTTTTCCAATTAAAATCTTTTATTTAGGAATAATACAAGGTATAAGGTATACAGAAATAAGAAAATAGATCATAAGGAGGTAGGTAATAGGTAGATAGAGATAGAAGGTAGATAGATGGGTGGATAGGTAGGTAGGTGGGTGGGTAGGTGGGTGGATGGAGGGATGGATGGAGAGATGGATGGATACATAGATACACAGAAAGACATCAGTGGGTGGGGGGGGTGGATGGATGGATAGATAGATAGATAGATAGATAGATAGATAGATAGATAGATAGATAGATAATTGATGGATGGATGGATAGATTGATGGATGGATAATGGATGGGTGGAGAGTTAGACAAACGGATAGACAGATACAGGTAGAGATGATGGATGGATGAATGGATGGCTAGCTAGCTAGCTAGCTGGATAGCTACCGGTAGATAAAGAGATAGATAAAGAGATAGATAGATAGATAGATAGATAGATAGATAGATAGATAGATAATGGATGGATACATAGTTGATGAATGGATATATGGATAGATGGATGGATAATGAATGGATGGATGGATGGATAGATAGATAGATAGATATAGACATGATGGATGGATAAATGGATAATGGATAGATAGAAGGATAGATAATGGATGTAGATAGATAGATAGATAGATAGATAGATAGATAGATAGATAGATAGATAGATAGATAGATAGATGTATAATGGATGGGTAGATAGACTGACAGACAGTGGATGGATAGCTGGGCAAATAAAGTAAGTTTGGATAGATGATGAACAGGTGGAGGATGGATGATGGATGGAGAGATGATGGATGGAGAGATGAATAGACAGATAGATGGATGCATACATAGGACAGGCAAAAGAGACAGATCTATTTATTTCTCCTTTTCAAGAAGTCCATCAACACACGATACCTGTAAAAGAGCCCGGGTTTCGATCCAAC
The DNA here is from genome assembly GCA_039797435.1 of Crotalus adamanteus. Lineage (NCBI taxonomy): Eukaryota > Metazoa > Chordata > Lepidosauria > Squamata > Viperidae > Crotalus > Crotalus adamanteus. The sequence goes on along the minus strand of CM077923.1, from coordinate 91,222,138 downwards.
GGTCGAGCGGCTGCCATCTTGACTTTTTTGACTCCCTCCCCTGTAGTCATCCCCTGGTGACCCAATACTGAAAATCGATTTGGGAACGGAGCAAACGGTCCCAAGAACCGGAACTGTTGTCCTGATCCTCCAAAGCCCAACCCATATTTAACTGGTCAGTTCAACCAGCTCTAGCTTCGGACCTCATCGTTCAAATTGGGTCCTCTCGGAATTTCAGAGTATTTTCCTTTTATGTTCCTTGCGGTTTTATTGTCCTTTCTTATAGGCAAATCTCCCTAAATTAAGCCCTCTTGCGCAACTGGCTGGGGCTCTGCCATAGTTGTATGCCGAGGGCTACTTGTATTTGCGGTTGCGGTGGCCTTTCCAGACATGGTCTTTTTTGTGTGTCAGAAAATTGAGGATGGTAGGAGTCGTCCATCTTCTTCTTAAAAGATTATCCCCCCCCATATTGTACATGCCACTCTGTGCTTCCCCCGGTAAAATTGAGTCCAAGAATTATGAGGCCAGTTATGGGTGGGGGCGCCAGGCCGCTGTGATCTATTTTGCCGAGGTGTGTTGTTGAAGACAAATGGATGGTTGTAAATCAATTCCTGGAGGGGTGAGCCCAATCTGCTCCTTTCCATCTCCCTTGCAGCTCTGTAACAAACACCCCGCTCCCGTTGTTTTCTGCAAATGCCATCTTCGTAGACAGAGAGTCCTCGGCTTACAACCACAGTTGAGCCCAAAATTTCATGCTCAAGGCAGGGCTAGAACTCACCGTCTCCTGGTGATTGGCCCAAAGTCACCCAGCCGGCTTTCATGCCTAAGGCGGGACTAGAACTCACAGTCTCCTGGTGATTGGCTCAAAGTCACCCAGCCGGCTTTCATGCCTAAGGCGGGACTAGAACTCACCGTCTCCTGGTGATTGGCCCAAAGTCACCCAGCTGGCTTTCGTGCCTAAGGTGGGACTAGAATTCACCGTCTCCTGGTTTTTAACTTGGTACCTCTGAATAGTCAGTAATTGAAAGATTGTAAGTTGAGGACTACCTGTACGATACAGTACAATGCAGTGCAGCGTGGTGCAATACAATATTCACAGCTTGCACTAAGAAGGAGCCTGGCCATTTCGGAGACATTCTTTCCCAATCTAACAGAAGAATGAGATCTTTGAGGAACCTCTAGAGATCTCCAGCTTCTCTTCTTCCCTGACGGTGTTCCTCAATCCCTGCAGCTGGCCGAGCATCAAACTTCATGGCCTCTGCCTGTTGCCTTCCAGACCAACGTCGTCCTTTTAATTAAGAGCCTCGGTGGCTATAAAAAACCCCGGAGGGGCCACGAAAGATTCATAGCCTTCGGCTGGACTCGGGGTAGCGATGCAGTCAAGAGGAACTAATGTCAAATGAAGTCAGGAGATGGATGAGTTCGGAGGAGTAAGCCAACCCCTTGCTCTCCCTCTCACGTCTGTGTTTCCGCCTCTAGGGTTAATTACTCATCACTCCAGCTCGCCAGATTTTATGTCCTCGCCACTCCGGTGTTGCTGTTTTTTTTTTTTCCAGACCGCGTCTTCTAAGCTCATAGAGACTAGAAAAATAGATTGGGTGGCTCTGGCTGGCAGGAAATGGTTTTGATTTTTATTATTATCATTATTCTTATTTTGATTTTTTTTAATTATTATTATTATCCTTTGGCCAGATCCTATCTCTCACGGCTTCTTCAAAACATTGGGGTTTTAAGTAGAGGCCCCCCCTAGGAAAGGAAGCTTCTCCTTAAAAACTCTTATTTGCTCACAGAAGAGCATTTATAATGTGGCTTTTAGCACCAGCAAGAGCACCTAGACTTACAGACTGCTTCACAGTGCTCTACAACCCTCTCTAAGCAGTTTACAGAGTCAGCCTATTGCCCCCAACTATCTGGGTCCTCATTTTACCGACCTCGGAAGGATGGAAGGCTGAGTCAACCTTGAGCCGGTCAGGATCGAACTGCTGGCAGTGGGCAGAATTAACTTGCAATGCTGCATTATAACCACTACGCCACCATGGTCCTTCCTTCCTTCCTTCCTTCCTTCCTTCCTTCCTTCCTTCCTTCCTTCCTTCCTTCCTTCCTCCCTCCCTCCCTCCTTCCCTTCCCTTCCCTTCCCTTCCCTTCCCTTCCCTTCCCTTCCCTTCCTTTCCCTTCCCTTCCTTACACTTACCAGTAGCACCTAGACTTATATACTGCTTCACAGTGCTTTACAGCCCTCTCTAAGCAATTTATAGAGTCAGCACATTTGCCCCCAACAATCTGGGTCTGGGTCCTCCTTCTACTGACCTCCAAAGGACAGAAGGCTGAGTCAACCTTGAGCTGGTCAGGATCGAACTGCTGGCAGTGGGCAGAATTAACTTGCAATGCTGCATTATAACCACTACGCCACCATGGTCCTTCCTTTCTGCCTGCCTGCCTTCCTTCCTTCCTTCCTTCCTTCCTTCCTTCCTTCCTTCCTTCCTTCCTTCCTTCCTGCCTGCCTGCCTGCCTGCCTGCCTGCCTGCCTTCCTTCCTTCCTTCCTTCCTTCCTTCCTTCCTTCCTTCCTTCCTTCCTTCCTTCCTTCCTTCCTGCCTTCTTTCCTTCCTTCCTTCCCTTCCTTCTCATCTCCTCCCTCCCTCCCTCGTATCTGTTTGCACTGGGGGAGGAAAGGAAAGGACAGTGGGGAACTCAGAAAACCGCCCTCTGAATGGTAAAACCCCAGATTTTCTCTGCCTTCTCCTTTCCTCCTGTTCTTCATTTCCAACTCCCGAATCATGGAGGAGAGAATGCAGGGTTGCCATCTTGACGGTCCATGTCTAAAGTGCTTTTCAGAAAAGAATATTTCATGCCTTTTCCCAGAGAGATTTGATTTGCAAGAAATACAGATGCATGTCGAGCCTAACAGTAGTCAGTGGAAACCCTGGCAAATAATTTCAAATAAGTTTGCATGTAAATCAATTGTCTAAAAGAGCGTTTACCCCCTTCGGCTTGTTAATTTTAAGTGTTTATTCAGGAAGTCCTCAACGTACGGCCACAATGGGTTTCCCAAATTTCTCTTGCTAAGTGAAACATTTCTTAAGTGAGTTTTGCCCCCATTTTACAACTTTTCTTGCCACGGTTGTTAGGTGAATCACTGTAGTTGTTAAGTTAGTGACACGGTTGTTAAGTGAACCCTTGACTTTGCTTATCAGAAGGTCACAAAAGGGGATCACGTGATCCCAGGACACTGCAACTGTGACAAATACGAGTCAGTTGCCAAGTGTCTCAATTTTGATCATGTGGGGATGCTGCAATGGTCGTAAGTGTGAAAAACGGTCATAAGTCACTTGTTTGAGTGCCATTGTAACTTCAAATGGACACCAAACGAAAGACTGTAAGTCAAGGACTACCGGTACAATACAATACAATTCAATGCAATACAATATTCACAGCTTGTAACTTCGAATGGTCACTAAACGAACTGCTGAAGTTGAGGACTATCTGTCTCCATGGAGAGTTTTTTTAAAATGGGTGGGGAACGGTGGCCATTTTATAACCTGGGGACTTCAACTCCCAGAATTCCTGAGCCAGCATGGCTTCCACAAGTCATGAAGGGGCCATCCAGCCATGCTGACTCAGGAATTCTGGGAGTTGAAGTCCAGAAGTCATGAAGGGGCCATTTAGCCATGCTGACTCAGGAATTCTGGGAGTTGAAGTCCGCAAGTTATGAAGGGGCCATAGTTCCCCCATGCTGGCTGAGGAATTCTGGGAGTTGACGTTCACAAATCATAAAAGGGCCAAGCCTCACCTAGCCTCCATTTTGTTTGTTAGATTGAAGACCCGTCTTAAATCTAACAAACAAAATGGAGGCTAGGTGAGGAATTCTGGGGGTTGAAGTCCACACATCATGAAGGGGCCAATCAGCCATACTGGCTCAGGAATTCTCGGAGCTGAAGTCCACAAATCATAAGGAGACCCTCGCTCCCCACCTCTGCTTTAAAAGCTGCCTTGTTTCATTCGATAGACGGAGTGCAGAACCTGGAGGCAAAACAACCTCGGAAAGCCTAAAGAATTCCTATTTTGTTGCAGAACCCAATTCTGGATTGCAGAGACACCCATTTTAAAAAATGCTATTTTTCCAACGGTTTTTGGAGTTTCGTTTTGCTTTTGTTTTTTAAATCCAAATGGGTGCCCCCATGGTTGCTGGGTTTTTTTCTTCTTCTTTTAACTGAGTTTGCATCCAGCGACATCTGAGAATTGGATCAACAGGTGTCTGATGTTTTTGTTTTTTGTTCCCTTTCCTGTTTAGTATTCCTACGACGGGATGGAGATTAACAGCCTGGCGGTGGATCTGACGGTCGTGTGGAATGGGAATTTCAACATTGACAACCCAGCACAGAATAAAGGTAACTTGTCATTTCAACTTGTCCTTGGAAGTGGTAACCTTAGCAACAAGCCGCTTTGTTCCCCAAGCCTAGCCAAACCATGCTTGCTTCCTTTTGTCATCGATCACAGGATGTTTTCCTGGCTAATTTTTGCTCTGCTTTTTAATTCAATGTATTTAATGGAGTGCAGAGACCACTCTGCCTATAAAACAAACTCCATTCTCACCGTCAATCCCAAAACACCTTTCCCACTTTCTAAGCTTAATTTCAAGAGAAGAGATTCCCTGTGGAGGTCCTAGGTGCACTCCGAGCTTGCTTGTTTTCTTGCAGACGTTTCGTAGCCCAAGTAAGTAACATCATCAGTGCTAGAAGGAAGTGAGAAAGAGAGGAACAGAAAAGGAGAGAAAGAGAGAGAAAGAAAGAGAGAAAGAGAGAGAAAGAGAGCAAGAGAAAAAGAGAAAAAAG
>CM077923.1:91099829-91214829 GCA_039797435.1 Crotalus adamanteus | reverse complement strand
TGGGCTATCTTTCATCCAGCTGAGAACGGAGAGAAGAAACAGAGGGAGGACCTTCCTTTCCCACCCTCTTCCCCATCATCCTCGCCCACATCTGCGCCTCGTCTCCTGAGTGGCTTTCTCTTCTCCCTGCAGTCCACCTCTACAAGTGCGGGGCCATGAGGGACAGCTGTGGGTTGTGTCTGAAGGCGGATCCCGACTACGAGTGTGGGTGGTGCGAAGACTTGAATCAGTGTACGCTGAAGCACCATTGCCCCGTTTTGGAGAACCGCTGGCTGGAACTCTTGGGAACCGGAGGCAAATGCACGAATCCGAAGATTATGGAAGTAAGTTCCTTCACTTGCTCACACTCAGCCTTTCTTAAAGGTTGCACACAAAAGGGGCCGGTGGCTTCTGCAGACTGGTTTCCTGCCTGAGCAGGGGGTTGGACTAGATGACCTCCAAGGTCCCTTCCAACTTTATTGTTATTATTGATCATCGCACAGTCAGCCAGATGTTCAGACTGGATTTGGCATTTTTGTCTACCTATCGAGTCCTTACCCAGGACCTGGGATAGGCAGATGTGGATGTTTGATGGTATTACAGGTATCGTCGCAGGATGGAAGCAGTTCCTAATAAGGCCGCCTTTTGCAATTGACTAATAGCGAATTTGTCAATGCCAATGGTGTTCAAGGGTGCTCCAGTTGTTTTGGGATTGCACCCAAGGAGCCTATGACTATTGGTACTACCCTTGCTTGCTTTTGCCACAGTCTTTCTATTTCTATTTGTAGGTCTTTGTATTTTGTTATCTTCTCCAGTTCTTTCTCTTCTATTCTGCTATCTCCAGGCACTGCCACGTCCACTATCCAGACTTTTTTGTCTTTCTTATCGACAATTGTTAAGTCCGGGGTGTTATGTTGCAGGTGCTTGTCTGTTTGAATTCTGAAGTCCCAGAGCAGTTTAATTTTACCATTTTCTATGACTTTCTCTATTTTATGATCCCACCAGTTCTTGCTTGCAGGCAAATGATATTTCTTGCAGATCTTCCAATGCACCATTGTTGCTACTTTGTCATGCCGCTGCTTGTAGTCAGTCTGTGCAATCTTCTTGCTACAGCTTACCAGGTGGTCCACTGTTTCTTCAGCTTCTTTGCATAGGCGGCACTTACTGTCTGTTGCTGTCTTCTCAATTTTGACTTTGTATGCCTTTGTCCTTAAGGCTTGGTCTTGTGCAGCCAGAATTAGTCCCTCGGTCTCTTTCTTCAATTTTCCTGCTCTTAGCCATTGCCAGGTCTTATTATTATCTGCTTTCCCAGCTATTTTTTTCACGTATTGGCCATGTAGTGCTTTGTCTTCCCATGCCTCTATTCTGTTCTTCATTTGGTCTTTCTTGTAGGCCAGTTTGGTCTCTCCAGTAGTCAGTAAACCTTCCTGATATACTAATTTCAGTGGATCTTCATCATTGTTCTTCAGATATTCTTCCAAAGGCCTTTTTTTCTTCTTCAACCATATTATTATTATTATTATTATTATTATTATTAGAATGAAAAGGACACAGGCAGTCCTCGAATTATGACCCCCCAAAAATTGGAGCCCAAACTTTGCATGGCTAAATGAGGCAATTGCTAAGTGAATTTTGCCCCGTTTTACGGTCTTTCCTTGCCATCGTTGTTAAGTGAATTGTGGCAGTTCAGTTAGCAACCCGGTTGTTAAATGAATCCGGCTTTCCCCATGGATTTTGCTTGTCGGAAGGTCACAAAAGGGGAACATATGACTCCGGGACACACTGCAACCGTCATAAATAAGAGTCAGTTGCCAAGGTTCTGAATTTTTGATCACGTGACCATAGGAGACACCGCAAAAGTCGTAACTGTGAACAAACGGTCTCAAGTCACATTTTTCAGTGCCATTGTAATTTTAAACGGTCACTAAAGGGAGTACGGTAAGTCGAGGACTATCTGAATTTATTTCCATTTGGAACTGCACACTGAGAAGATTCTGCTGACTTTGGCAACACATCCAGATAGCTTTCCTAGCAAGAATAAAGTTTGCCAAAATTGTGGGGGGTTCCCCCCCCCCAACTTCCAGGTCTAATTTAGAACAGGTGATCTGTTCCCCAGAGTCTGTCTGATCCTGCTTAGCTTTTGTTGAGATCAGCCAGGGTCAGCTAAATCTGGCTTGCTAGGGAATATGGGACTTGATTAGAATATATCAGAAAGGTTTTCTGTTATTGCAGTTTATTGCAAACTAAATATGAACCACAAAAGGGATGAGTCTGCTAAAAAGAGAGAGAGAGAGAGGGAGGAGAGAGAGAGAGAAGAGGAGAGACAGGGAGAGAGAGAGAAAGAGGGAGGATAGAGAGAAGAGGAGAGAGAGAGAGAGAGAGGGAGAGAGAGAGAGTAGAGAGACAGAAAGGGAGGGGAGAAAGGGAGAGAGAGAAAGGGAGGAGAGAGAAAGGGGGAGAGAGAAAAGGTGTGTGAGAGAGAAGAGGTGAGAGAGAGAGAAAGAGGGAGGAGAGAGAGAGACAGAGAGAGAGAGAGAGAGAGAGAGGGAGGAGAGAGAAAGAGAAGAGGAGAGAGAAAGAGGGAGGAGAGACAAGAGGCGAGAAAGAGAAAGAGGGAGGAGAGAGAAAGAGAGAAGAGGTGCGAGATAGAGAAAGAGAGAGAAAGAGGGAGGAGAGAGAAAGAGAGAAGAGGAGAGAGAGGGAGGAGAGAGAGAAGAGGAGAAAGAGAGAGAGAGAGAGAGAGAGAGGGGGAGGTGTAATTTTAAAATGCATCAGCAGAAATGTTTCAAAAAAAACGGAAAGCCACAATTCCACTGTAATTTATCGGAGGTTATTCTATTTGGCGCCCAGGTAATCCTCCACAGGGATCAAAATTTCTGTGGCAAGTCAGTTGTTAAGTAAGTCACTCCCAACTTGGCAGCCTTTTTCGCCATGGCTGTTAGGTGAATCACTGCATCGTTAAGTGAAGCACGTGGTCATGAAGCGAATCTGGTTTCTCCCTCCTTTCTCCTCTCCCTTTCTCCTTCCTTCCTTCCTTCCTTCCTTCCTTCCATCCTTCCGTCTTTCCGTATTCTATCCTATCATATCCTATCCTATCCTCTCATGTCTTGCAGATTTGTTTAGCATGCTGTTCTTTCCTCCATCTCTGTGCTACACAAAGCCCTGCTCACACAAGGGAATGGATAGCTTGATGGGGACATAAGTATGACTGAGAGCCTTGAGCCAGATGTTTCTGCTCAACAGTTGGAGAAAATATGGTCAATTAGTCATGTTCTCGGTGCCTGTACATTTCCTTATTGTTCGATATGGTGCTCGCTGCGGTTCTTTACGGTTCATAAATCTGGGACTTGATTCCAGCCTTGCGGTCTCGCGTCTTCCTCACCAGTGGAACAACGTCCACCTATTTTCATAGGCCCACTGACTAATCGGTGCATTTTTTTTAATATTCCTGATCTAGTACAGGTAGTCCTCGACTTATCGCCTTTGTTTAGGGACCATTCAGTACAATGGCACACCCATATCTTGAGGGTATGTGTGACAGAGATGTCATTGATCCAAAAAAGACAATATGGCCCAGTACACCCTCCACCCAAAGGTGTGTGCCAGGAACAAAAAGGCATTATAATGCTTCGATAAGACCTACACTTGGATCATCGCATCCAGTTTTGGTTGCCCTAATATAAAAAAGACGTTGAGACTACAGAAAGAGGGCAGAGAAGAGCAACAAAGATGCTCAGGGGGCTGAAGGCTAAAACGTAGGAAGAAAGGTTGCAGGAATTGCTAGCTTAATGAAAAGAAGGACGAAGTGTGACATGATAGCAGTCTTCCAATATTTGAGGGGCCGCTCCAAAAAAGAAGGGGTCAACCTATTCTCCAAAGCCCCTGAAGGCAGGACAAGAAGCAACGGATCATGGAAACTAATCAAGGAGAGAAGCAACCTAGAAATAATGAGAAATATTTCTGACATTCAGAACAATTACAATGGAACAGCTTTACTCCAGAGCTTGTGAATGTTCCAAGAATGCGTCTGTTGTTCCTTCAAATAGGCAACATTGGGAGGTGGAAGGCCTGCCTTTGTAAATCTGAAATGATATTTTGCAAAGGGATTAGGAAAGGGAGAATGAGGCTTATCTTGAGAGAATGAGATATCACAGAATAACAGTATAGCAGAATTAAAAGGAACCTTGGAGGTCATGTAGTCCAACCCCCTGCTCAGGCAGGAAACCCTGTACCATTCCAGACAAATGGCTGTCCAGTCTCTTCTTAAAGACTTCCAGTGTTGGAGCATTCACCGCTTCTGGAGGCAGGCTGTTCCACTGGTTAATTGTTCTCACTGTCAGGAAGTTTCTCCTTAGTTCTAGGTTGCTTCTCTCCTTGATGAGTTTCCATCCGCTGCTTCTTGTCCTGCCTTCAGGTGCTTTGGAAAATAGCTTGATTCCCTCTTCTTTATGGCAGCCCCTGAGATATTGGAATACTGCTATCATGTCCCCCCTCGTCCTTCTCTTCGTTAAACTAGACATACCCAATTCCAACAATTGTTCCTTATATGTTTTAGCCTCCAGTCCCCTAATCGTCTTTATTGCTCTTCTCTGTACTCTTTCTAGAGCAGCGGTTCTCAACCTGTGGGTCGTGATCCCATTTGGGGCCGAACGACCATTTTATGGGGGTAGCCAAACAACGCGATCCGCCATTTTTTCCCTCAGGGGGCGCCGCCGCGCATGTGCACCGTGCATGGGGGTGCCGCCGCGCATGTGCGCCACGCACGGGCCGCCGTCGTGCACCTGCATCACGCATGGGGCACTGCACGCATGTGCGCCGTGCATGGGGGCGTCGCTACGCATGCGCGGCACACATGGGGTGGTGCTGTGCATGCGCACCGCGCATGGGGCGCCGCCACACATGCGCGGCGCGTCCTTATGACCGGGTTTGCCGTATAAAAAGGTTGAGAACCACTGTTCTAGAGTCTCACGTTCTGGTGGCAAGCTGTTCCACTGGTTAATTGTTCTCCCTGTCAGGAAGTTTCTCCTTGGTTCTAGGTTGCTTCTCTCCTCGATTAGTTTCCATCCGTTGCTTCTTGTCCTGCCTTCAGGCGCTTTGGAGAATAGCTTGACTCCCTCTTCTTTGGGGCAGCCCCTGAGATACTGAAAAAACATGCTATCCTGTCCCCCCTCGTCCTTCTCTTCATTAAACTAGACATCCCCAATTCCAGCAACCGTTCCTTATATGTTTTATCCTCCAGTCCCTTGATCATCTTTGTTGCTCTTCTCTGCACTCTCAACATCTTTTTCACATATTGTCACTTTTGGTTGCCACCATATTAAAAAGATGTGGAGACTCTGCAAAGAGTCCTGCTTGACTTTGCTTGTCAGAAGGTCGCAAAAGGGGAAACGACAACCGTCATAAACCAAATCTCTGAATTTTGATCACGTGACCAGGGAGACGCTGCCCCGGTCGTTAAGGGTGGGAAAACGGTCCTCCGTCCCTTTTCTCACTGCTGTTGTAACTTTGAGCGGTGGCGAAACGGACGGTTGTAAGTCGAGGACCACTTGCAAAGCAGGATGGGATATTTGGGGAAGAAAGGTGGGGATCATTACACACACACACACACACACACACACACACACACACACACACACACACAGGAAGCAAGAGGTGGTTTTGATTTTCTTTCTATCTTTTGGAAGCCCCCCCCCCTAAGCAGATCTTTGTGTCCTTAGATAAGCCCAGTGAGAGGACCTCGCGAAGGAGGGACGAGAGTGACCATCCGAGGAGAAAACCTAGGTCTGAAGTTCTGGGACATCGCATCCCATGTCAAAGTTGCAGGCGTGGAATGCGTTCCCTTGGTGGATGGATATATCCCAGCAGAGCAGTAAGTGAGATCTGCAGGGCAAAGCGTGTCAAGGCCAGGATGGGATGGCCAAGGAATCTTGACTTGCAAGGCAAAGAGAGAGTTCCCACAAGAGGAGCTTGATCTGTGGGGGCACTGCAGAAAGGTCCATGCGGTCTTCTCGGTCACAGTATCAAAAATGTCTTCCGTGGGCTTCTTCCAAGGTGCTTGGTGGTTTGACTGGCTTCCCAATTTAATCAGCAGTTCTAGAATTTTCTGCTGTTTTCCGAGCTATGTATCCATCCCATCCGTCCATCCATCTAATCTTCCATCCAACCATCCATTCAACAATCAATTCCATCATCCATCCAACCAACCAACCAACCAATCATCCATCCATCCATCCATCCATCCATCTATAGCCATCCATTCATCCATCCATACATCTAACCATCTATCTATCATCTATCTATCTATCTATCTATCTATCTATCTATCTATCTATCTATCTATCTATCTATCTATCTATCTATCTATCTATCCATCCATCCATCCACCCACCCATCCATCCATTTATCCATCCATCCATCCATCCATCCATCCATCCATCCATCCATCCATCCATCTATCTATCTATCTATCTATCTATCCATCCATCCATCCATCCATCCATCCATCCATCCATCTAATCATACATACATACCTACCTCTAACCATCCATCCACCCAGCCGCCCACCTATCTATCATCTATCTATCTGTCTGTCTGTGGGTCCATCCATCCGTCCATCCGTCCATCCATCCATCCATCTGTCCATCCATCCAACCACCCACCCATCCATCCATCTAGGTATCCACCCACCCACCCACCTACCCACCCACTCTCACCCATCCACTCACCCACTCATCCATCCAACCAATCATCCATCCATCCATCCATCCATCCAACCAATCATCCATCCATCCACCCACCCAACCAACCAACCAACCATCCATCCATCCACCCACCCACCCACCCACCCACCCATCCATTTATCTATCTATCTATCCATCCATCCATCCACCCACTCACCCACCCACCCATCCATCTTGTAATAAATCCAGCTAGTAAGATTCTATGTATCCAGCTTTGGATACTGCAAAGTAGTTTACCAGAGGAAAAGATCAGCCTTTGAATGTCTCTGTTTTTCTTCTAGAATTGTGTGTGAGATGGCCGAGGCAAAACTCAGTCAGCATGCAGGATATGTGGACATTTGTGTGGCTGAATGCAGACCAGAATTCATGGCGAAATCGTCCCAGTTCTATTACTTCACGGTAAGTCTATGCTTCAGATCACCCAGATGGTCTTTTAAAGTAGCTCTGTCTTCTCGGAGATTGTGTGGATAGCAGGAAACAACTCGGTCGCTTTAAAGAGCAGAGCGGGATGGGATGGGATAGGCTTATTTTCCGGTTAGGACCTATATTCGGGGAAATACGGTACTAAATGGGTCCGTCTGGCTGTTGATCTTAACTGGGGCTTATATTTGGGATGGGGCTTATATTACGAGCATCCTGAAAAATCACGCTAGGGCTTCTTTTCTGGTTAGGACCTATATTCAGGGAAATACGGTACTAAATACTGGCTGACGATCTTAACTGGGGTGGGGCATATATGACAAGCATCCTGAAAAAATCATGCAAGGGTTTATTTTCCGGTTAGGGCTTATATTTGGGGAAATACGGTATATCGCAAAAAGTCCAGTGCTAAAGAGAAAAATTTGCCTGTGAAATAAGATATTTTTTGCCCTTGCTTCCTAATGAGGTTGGCCTCAGGGCATATTTGAATATTCTGTCGTTTCACACATCCACGACCTCTCTCCATTGTGTCATGTTTGTGCTCGCTTGCAAAGGGAGACATTTGGAAGAACGGTTCACAAAGGGACGATGCTGGCTGAGGAATTCTGGGAGTTGAAGTCCACAAATTATAAAGTGGACAAGTTGGGGACCCCCTTCTCCAACTGGTTTCTTTGCCCAAATAAGGTAGAGGTAAAGATTTCCCCTGTCCAGTTGAATCTGACTCTAGGGGGCGCTGTTCATTTCCGTTTCTGGCCATAATTGAGGGACCCAGCATTGTCTGAAAACGCTTTCCGGGGTCATGTGGTCCTCGGCTTATGACCACACTTGAGGACCAACATTTCTGTTGTAGAGCGAGACATTTTGCCCCATTTTACGACCTCTCTTGCCACAAAAGGGGGATCACGTGACCCCGGGACACTGCAACTGTCATAAGTACAAGTAATAATAATAATAATAATAATAATAGTAGTAAAGTTGGAAGGGACCTTGGAGGTCATCTAGTCCAACCCCCTGCTCGGGCAGGAAACCCTACACCATTTCGGACAAATGGCTGTCCAGTCTCTTCTTAAAAACTTCCAGTGTTGGAGCATTTACTGCTTCTGGAGGCAAGCTGTTCCACTGATTAATTGTTCTAACTGTCAGGAAGTTTCTCCTTAGTTCTAGGTTGCTTCTCTCCTTGATTAGTTTCCACCCGTTGCCAAGCGTCCGAATTTGGATCACCTGATCATGGGGATGCTGCAACGGTCAGAACTGCGAAGAATGATAGTGAGTCACTGTTTTCAGTGCCGTTGTAACTTTGAACGGTCACTAAACGAACGGTTGTAAGTCGAGGCGTCCTGTGATCCCCTTTCGCGACCTTCTGACAAGCACAGTCAGTGGTGGAGGCCAGTTTGGCTTAACGACCGTGTTACTAATTTAACAGCAGCCACGATTCACTTAACATCTGTGGGAAGAAAAGTCGTAGAATACGGCAAATTGCGCTCGAGAAAAATAAAATCAACAAAATGGGGCCAAACTCACTTCACAAATGTCTCGCTTAGGAACGGGGAAATGTTGGGCGCCATTTTGGTTGTAAGTCGAGGACATACCTGTACAGCTGATTCCTCTTTGCCTCACACACACACACACATACACACACACACAAACACTGTGAATCACACTCTCTAATATTCGTTAAGGCAGCTGTGAATTATTAATAAACCACCGCAACATGAAATACACACCTGTAAATGAGATGATAATAAGTTTTTGTGTGATGATTGTAAGGCCTCCAGAAATTCATAGATTCTCTCTCGGGACTGGAAAGAACTATTATTTATTTTTCTTTATGTACAGCAGTTGTTCACCTGAGTGTCTGCCAATGAAAGCTGTGAGAAAAACCTACAAAGAGTAGAAATAAAAACAGGCTTGGAGTGGAGGATCTAAAAAAAAAAAAAAAAAAACAGAAAAAAATGGGGAGGGAAAGAGAGGAAAAAAAAGAAATATCCAATATTTATTCTGTGATCATCGCTTGGTGGATTTTGGCTGCAGTCTTGTGCAGCTTTCTTTCTTGTGGCTGTGGCAACATTAAAACACAATAATATTGTGCGATCTTTTTTTCAGTGTAGAGCAGTGGTTCTCAACCTTTTTAATGCCACGACCCCCCCAACCGGTCGTAAGTCGAGGACTACTCAACCGGTCGTAAGTCGAGGACTACTCAACTGGTGCAGCACCGTTTGCAGAATGGGACTTTTGGCGGGCTCAGCAGGGCAGAGACAGCCTGGACAATTCCTATTGGCTTTTGAAAGCCAATAGAATTAGACTCTATTCAAGAGAGTCTGTTCTATTGGCTTTCGAAAGCCAATAGAATAAAAGGGAGGAGCACAGCTAAGGAAAAGGGGGAAAAAATGGCGGACTGCGTTGTTTGGCGACCCCCGTGAAATGGTCGTTCGACCCCAAATGGGGTCCCGACCCACAGGTGGAGAACCGCTGGTGTAGAACATAGGGCAGAGGTCACCAATCTTTGCCGGTTGGCGAACCGGAGGAAAAGGGAGGGGGAAGCAATTTACATGTGTGCGTGCATGTGTGCGTGCAGGGGGCCACAAGCACATGCTGCAAACGGGGCAGGGCTAGCACCCATGTGACACTAGCCCCACCCTGTTGTTGCGTGGCGCAGTGTCTTGTTTCTGCACCCCGCGGTGTGGCAGTGATCCATTTTCACGCCCTGAGGCACGGCGGTGGCAGCCCGTTTTCGCGCCAAGGTGCCATGACAGTGGCCCATTTTTGCGCCCTGAGGCACAGGGTCGGAAGCCTGTTTCCACGCCCCGAGGCACAGCGGCAGTGCCCTGTTTTCGTGCCCTGAGGCATGGCGATGGCCCGTTTTCACTCCCCGAAGTGCAGTAGCAGCAGCTCATTTTCGCACCCTGAGGCACGGCGGCGGTCTGTTTTCACACCCCGAGGCACAGCGGTGATGGCCCATTTTTGCACCCTGAGGCGCAGCAGCAGCGGCCCGTTGTCATGCCCCGAGGCGTTGCGGTGGCGGCCCGGCTGCTTCGCTAGTGCAAGTGAGAGGGTGTGCATGCACATGCACGCACATTGGCCACCCTGTCCCGCGGCCCAGTGGCCAACAGGCCGTGGCCCACTACTGAGCCACAGCCCACAGATTGGGGACCCTTGGCATAGGGTATAGGTCAGGGGTAAGCAACCTTGGCTCTTTGATGACTCGTGGACTTCAACTCCCAGAATTCCTGAGCCAGCCATGCTGAGGGGAAAAGGAGAAGTTTCCAAGCTGAGCCAGGCTTGCTCAGGAATTCTGGGAGTTGAAGTCCACCAGTCATAAAAGAGCCAAGGTTGCCTATCCCTGGCCTAAGTCCTCCTGTTCTAAGCGGTGAGCCTCCTAGACCAGGGATAGGCAACCTTGGCTCTTTTATGACCTGTGGACTTCAACTCCCAGAATTCCTGAGCTAGCCACGCTGAGGGGAAAGGGAGAGGTTTCCAAGCTGAGCCAGGCTGGCTCAGGAATTCTGGGAGTTGAAGTCCACGAGTCATAAAAGAGCCAAGGTTGCCTACTCCTGGTATAGGTGGCTCACTGCTTAGAACATGAGGACTTACGGTAGGTGTAGGCAACCTTGGCTCTTTTATGATTAGTGGACTTCAACTCCCAGAATTCCTGGCTGGCTGGGGCTCGGTTAGGCAACCTTGGCTCTTTTATGACTCATGGACTTCAACCCCCAGAATTCCTGAGCCAGCATGGCTAAGCATGGAAACGTCTCCCTTTCCCCTCAGCGTGGCTGGCTCAGGAATTCTGGGAGATGAAGTCCACAGCTCATAAAGAGGCCATAGTTCCCCAGCCCTGCTTCTAGACCAGGGGTAGGCAACCTTGGCTCTTTTATGACTGGTGGACTTCAACTCCCAGAATTCCTGAGCCAGCATGGGGGAACTATGGCCCCTTCATGACTCGTGGACTTCAACTCCCAGAATTCCTGAGCCAGCCATGCTGAGGTGAAAGGGAGAGATTTCCATGCTTAGCCATGCTGGCTCGGGAATTCTGGGGGTTGAAGTCCATGAGTCATAAAAGAGCCAAGGTTGCCTAACCCAGACCCAGCCAGCCAGGAATTCTGGGAGTTGAAGTCTACAAATCATGAAGGGGCCATCGTTCCCCCATGCTGGCTCAGGAATTCTGGGAAGTCCACGAGCCATAAAAGAGCCAAGGTTAATCAATGATCAAAATGCTCATTTAGTGACCCTTTGAAGTGACAACAGCACTCAGCAAAATCCCTTAGGACTATTTTTCGTACTGATGACCGTTGCAGCCTTACAGTTGTGGTCAACAATGACCGAATTAACCCATTTTCTGGATCCATCCAATCAGTTGAAGCGGACATGAACTGGGCTGGGTTCTTTTAGCTACGAGGCATATGCTGGCTGGGGAATTCTGGGAGCTGAAGTCCACGCAGCTTCAAGGTCACCAAGATGGAGAAAGGCCGGTTTCCTGCGATCAAGAGGGCATCCAGCTTCCTTCTAGTGGCTCCATCATCAGAATTTCAACCTTTTCTGCCAAAGTAGTTGCAGAAAAATGTGGGGGGGGAACCAGGAAGGGGGAGTGAACCCCTAATTTAAATGCAGGGGGCGGCTTTTCACGTGGGACCCAGCTGAAAAGTTTTTCTATTAAAATGCAAATGAAAGAGGGGGGGGGGAAAAACACGGCAACTCCAGATTATTCACCAAAAAAAAAAAAAAGGCCGGATGTCTGGCAGTTTCTACAGGATCACAGAGATGGTTTTGCTTCTTAAATAAGATGGGGGGGGAGGAAAGGGGGGGGGACACGTTATCTTGATGATGGGCTGAGAGGCAGAGAGGAAGGGAGGACAGTGATTGAAGTCTTTCCTTATTTATTTATTTATTTAGAATGACAGGTTGCTGCAAGGGTTTTTTATTATTATTATTTTCAGGTAAATGGAAACCGAAGGTGGCTTTGGGGTTGGATTCAGGAGAATCTCTGTTTGTGTGTGTGTGTGTGTGTGAGAGAGAGAGAGAGAGACAGAGGGAGAGAGAGAGAGAGAGAGACAGAGAGAGAGACAGACAGAGAGAGAGAGAGAGAGAGAGAGATCATGTAAAAGAGAGGAGGGATAAAAATCAAGCTAAATCCATCTGTCCATCCAGCCATCCAGCCATTACCGAAAAAGGACATTGTTTCAATAAGAAAGCAAAATTTAGCCTGCCTGCCTGCCTGCCTGCCTTCCTCCCTCCCTCCCTTCCTTCCTTCTTCCTTTCTCCTTTCTTTCCTTCCTTTCTTCCTCTTTTCTTCCTTTCTTTTCTTCCTTCCTTCCTTCCTTTCTTTCTTTCTTTCTTTCTTTCCTTCCTTCCTTCCCCTCTCCTTTCCATTTTTCTGCTCTTCCTCCTTCCTCCCTTTCTTCTTCCTTCCCTTCCTTCCTTCCTTCCTTCCTTTCTTCCTTCCTTCCTTCTCTTTCTCTTCTTCTTTTCTTTGCTCCCTCCCTTCCATAGTTCTTTCGTTCCTTCCTTCCTCCTTTTTTTCCTTTGCTCCCTCTCTCCCTTCCTTAGTTTTTTCCGTCTTTCCTTCTTTCCCGCTTTCCTTCCTTCCTTCCTTCCTTCCTTCCTTCCTTCCTTCCTTCCTTCCTTCCTCCTTCCCTCTCTCCCTCCCTCTCTCCTTCCTTCTTTTCTTCCTCTCTCTTCTTCTTTCCTTTGCTCCCTCCCTTCCTTCCTTAGTTCTTTCCTCCTTTCCCTCTTTCATTCCTTCCCTCCCTCCTTCCTCCCTCCCATTCATAAAACTACTAGGCCGCCCACCTTACTTCAAGGTAAATCTAAGAGGTAACTAATGAACCAACCTCTGGTCATTTCTTTTCGTGTGGCTCCCCCATTCAGCTTCACTTTCTTTTTCCTTCTCCTCAGATGCTGTCTCTTTCGGACCTCAGGCCAAAACAAGGCCCGATATCCGGCGGGACGCAAGTCACGATCACAGGCAAGAACCTGAACGCCGGAAGCAGCGTTTCCGTAATGTTTGGCGAATACCCTTGTCTTTTCCACCGGTAAGTTTCACCGCTGGGGGGGGGAAAGGGACGTGGGGCTATACAGGTGGTCCTCGACATCCAGCCGTTCTTTCAGCGACCATCAGAACGTTCAACGGCACAGAAAAACCTGACTTACGACCCTCTTTCACACCGACGTCCATTGCCGCCTCCCCAGGGTCACGTGATCCAAACTGAGAGGCTCGGCAACTGGCATGTGCTTACGGCGGTTGCAGCGTCCCGGCGGGGGGGGCTCACCCGATCTCCTTTTGTGACCTTCTGGTCAGCGAGGGAGCCCGATTCACTTAACAACCGTGTGAGCGGCTGAACGGCGGCAGGGATCCGCCTTCACCACCGGGGCCAGGAAGGTCGCAAGCGGGCGCAAAGCTCATTGAACAACCGTCTCGCTTAGCAACAGGAACTTTGGGGGCTGCCTGATGGTTGTTAAATCGAGGATTAGCGGGGAAAGTAGGAATTCTGTAGCTCAAGAAATTGCCAAGCCAGTCGGGAGACAAAGCGTCTCTTTCTAGTCCCCCGTTGGCCTGTGCAACTTTGTTATCTGAACTAATTAATTAATGAAACATCAAATTTAGATATGCCCCTCCCCCTCACTCACAAAAGTAGAGATTTATCTGTGTCCTCAAGGTCACCTGAGTGGCGCAGGTTGGGTGTGGAGCTTTCTTGGAACAGATTTAACCTCCAGGTGGCCTCAAGGACTCTCTAAAACAGTGGTTCTCAACCTTTTTAATGCCGCGAACCCCCAGCCGGTCGTAAGTCGAGGACTACTCAACCGGTCGTGAGTCGAGGACTACTCAACTGGTGCAGCCCCGTTTGCAGAATGGGACTTTTGGTGGGCTCAGCAGGGCAGAGACAGCCTGGACAATTCCTATTGGCTTTTGAAAGCCAATAGAATTAGACTCTATTCAAGAGAGTCTGTTCTATTGGCTTTCAAAAGCCAATAGAATAAAAGGGAGTAGCACAGCTAAGGAAAAGGGGGAAAATAATGGCGGACTGCGTTGTTTGGCGACCCCCGTGAAATGGTCGTTCGACCCACAGGTTGAGAACCACTGCTCTAAAAGGAGGCAAATGACCAGCTGTCTGCAAGGAGTATAAATCCTTCCATTTCCCCACCCTTCAGTCAGAACCTGAAGAAGCTTCTGGAATGAGAAGCGAAACGTCTTCAAAAAAAAAGCAACTTAAGTCCAGTTGTCTCCTGAAAAAAGCACATTTGGGATAACATTCAGTCAGAACTGAAGAAGCTCCCAGGATGAGAAGCGAAACGTCTTCAAAGAAAAACAAAATCCAGTTGTCTTTTTTTTGGGGGGGGGAAGCACTTTTGGGACAATGGAGAATCTTCTTAGGACAGAGATAGGCAACCTTGGTTCTTTTATGACTGGTGGACTTCAACTCCCAGAATTCCTGAGCCAGCCACACTGAGGGGAAAGGGAGAGGTTTCCAAGCTGAGCCGTGCTGGCTCAGGAATTCTGGGAGTTGAAATTCACGAGTCATAAAAGAGCCAAGGTTGCCCACCCCTGGCCTAAGTCTTCCTGTTCTATGCGGTGAGCCTCCTAGACCAGGGGTAGGCAACCTTGGCTCTTTTGTGACTCATGGACTTCAAGTCCCAGAATTCCTGAGCCAGCATGGCTCAGCTTGGAAACCTCTCCCTTTCCCCTCAGCATGGCTGCCTCAGGAATTCTGGGAGTCGAAGTCCGCCAGTCATAAAAGAGCCCAGGTTACCTACCCCTGCCCTAGACTTTCAACATTTTCTACGGCTGGTTTAACTTCCTTTCATTTTCCCGACAGGAGGACGGCAGAACACATCATTTGCAACACCACGGCTTTTGGGAACGTCTTGGAGAAGAACATGGTGGACGTCACCGTGAAGGTGGACAAGGCCACGTTGCGCAAGGAGCTGGAGAAGGCTAAGATGCACAAGGAGCTCAAGTTCAAATACGTGGAGGACCCAACCATTTTGAGAATTGAGCCCGAATGGAGCATTGTCAGGTAAGGAGGTCGTGCGGAAGGACGCGTCCTTCACGGGGGACACGTCTCAGGGTGGGGCTGGTCGAGAAATATGTCAAGGAAAGAAGGTAGGGAGAGGCGAAGGAAGCTAGCTAGCTCTCCGGTGGAGAGCGTCTTTATCCCGTTGATTCCAGATCGTTGGGCATTCCGGATGAATGGCCTTCACCCCAATGATGTTTCATTGGTTAGAAATGGTGGCCCACAAGAAGCCCCTTCAGAAGCAGAGGTCAGCCCCTTGCTTGGTGTTTCCCAACTTTGGTGACTTTAAGATTCGTGGACTTCAACTCTCAGAGTTCCCTAGCCAGCACCTTCTTTCTCATCACCTCCTCCTTCTTCTTCTCCTCCTTCTCCTTCTCCTTCACCTCCTTTCTCCTTCTCCTCCATCTCTTTCATCTCCTTCTCATTTCTCCTTCTGCACCTCCTCCACCTTCTCCTTCACTCCTTCTCCTCCTTCCCCTTCTCCTCCTTCTCCTTCACCTCATCTCCTTCTCCACCTCCTCCACCTCTTCCTTCACTCCTTCTCCTCCTTTCTCCTCCATCTCCTTCTCATTCCTCCTTCTCCACCTCCTCTACCTCCTCCTTCACTCCTTCTGCCCCTTCTCCTCCTTCCCCTTCTCCTTCACCTCATCTCCTTCTCCACCTCCTCCATCTCTTCCTTCACTCCTTCTCCTCCTTTCTCCTCCATCTCCTTCTCATTCCTCCTTCTCCACCTCCTCTACCTCCTCCTTCACTCCTTCTCCTCCTTCCCCTTCTCCACCTCTTTCTCCTCCTTTCTCCTTCTCATTTTCCTCCTCCTCCTCCTCTTTTCTCCTCCTCCTCTTTCTCCCTCATCTCCTCCTCCACCTGTAGCTCCCTTCCTCCTTCACCTTTCTTCTTCTCCTTTCTCCTTATTGTCCTTCTGCTCTCCTTCTACTTTCTCCTTTCATCTCCTTTTTCCTTCTTCTCCTCCACCTCCTTCTCCTCCTTTCTCCTTCTCATTTTCCTCCTCCTTCACCTCCTTCTCTTTCTCCCTCATCTCCTCCTTCACCTGTAGCTCCTCTCCTCCACCACCTTTCTTCTTCTCCTTTCTCCTTATTCTCCTTCTGTTCTCCTTCTACTTTCTCCCTTCATCTCCTTTTTCCTTATTTATTTATTTTATTTATTAAAATTTATAAACCGCCCCACTCCCGCAGGACTCCGGGCGGCTAACAATAAAAACACAATATAACTTGACAAAACAAACAATACAAAGACAGTCATCCAGGGGTCAGATTTTATAAACCCCAGGCCTGCCGGAAAAGCCAGGTCTTAAGCAGCTTGCGGAAAACCAACAGGGTGGGAGCGGTCCTAATCTCCGGGGGGAGCCGGTTCCAAGACGTGGGCGCCATCACAGAGAAGGCCCTCCTCCGCGGCACTGCTTGGCCGACGGGATCTGAAGGAGGCCCAGCCTGTGGGATCTAACCGGACGAAGGGAACTATGAGGTAGTAGACGGTCTCGCAAATAGCCTGGCCCTGAGCCACATAGGGCTTTAAAGGTAATAACCAACACCTTGAATTGGACCCGGAGACCAATAGGCAACCAGTGCAGCTCACGGAGGATAGGTGTAACGTGGGTGTTCCTTCTTCTCTTCCTCCACCTCCACCTCCTCCTTTACTTCCTCCACCTCCTCTGTGTTGTCCGTATTGCCAAGAGTTAAGTCTTTGCGATTTTCAGAAACCGTTTGCCCTTCTCCTTTCTTAGTGGTTGAGGGAGAGGGGACAGGTGCAAAATCACCTAACTGACTTCGGGCTTCAGCCAGGACCAGAACTGGCAACCTCCCACTTTTCTAGCCTGTTGCTGGCACTACTTCACCAAACTCTTTTAATTCCAAGCTAGTCGATTCACTCCAGCCAGTGAGAACAACTTCAACATATCTGCACAGTTCTAGGAAGCTGGAATAGAAAAACACCCTGTCCTCAAAGGACATATGAACGGAGAAGTCATTCCCCCCCCCCTCCCAACCCATGATATTTTTACAGGTGCTCCGTTCGGTCTCATTATTGTATTAATTTGCATGTAAAAAGTGCTTCCAGTTTTGCATAGGCAGGCTTGATCCAATTTGGTTTCAAAATGCACATTTTAAAATGCGTCCTGAGAGCATTTGAGCCGAGGGTGTGAAATTCCAAGAACAGATACATTCCAGCCCTTGCATATATTAGTGGTTTTTCTTTTTTTTAAATGTACAAGGAGCGTTCTGTAAGTAGAAACATCTTTTTAAACTGCATATATTAGGCAAACGGGCATAAAAATGCAGATGAATTGAGAGAGCGGGAGGTGTCTTAGAAAAAAAAAAGTGGAAAACGATACAGGGTTGAGCGAAGGTAAGACGAGAAGAAAATAAGAAATGGAGATAAACTGAAATTCACACGTCTCTTCGCCTAATTATATCTCGGAGTTTTTTTAAAAAAATCTTGATTCCCCTAGTTGAACAGATTTGGGGATGGGTTTATTTCAAAAAATCTCTCTGAAGGAGCTTTCTGTTGTTAAGAGGACAGATTGTGGTTTGATTACAGCGGAATAAATTCAAGCCTGGGCTATATTTATGTTTTTTGTTTAGTTTTAAAAAACAAGAAGGTTTTTTTTAATTTCTTAGACAGCAAATGCACTTGAGAGACAGGATCGCTCCAGATTTTCCAATTTGGTAAAAGTCCCGGCTTTCAGCCGATCCGTGGCTGCCTTTATTTTGCCTCAATTAAGAGTTTTGCAGACTTTAGCAAACCCTGAACATCCTTTTTTTTTTAATTGAAATGTTTTATAAAAGTTACAATATAAACCCCAAAACCAACCCACCCTAACCCCCCCCTTCCCCACTTCCCAGAGCTGAGTACAGGGTTACAGTTATAATAATCATAATCTAACTAACATTAACCAACTATATAAATAACCAAGTCCATAATGCGCTTTAACTCGCGCCCTGAACATCCTTTTATTATTGCGGTCTCTTCTTTATCGGGGGATCCTAACCACTTTCAGTTTCTTTAGCTGTAACTTTGCGAACATCCCAACCATGCCGCTAGTCCTCGGGTTACGACCACAATTGAGCCCGAAATGTCTGTCCTTAAGTGAGACATTTCTGAAGTGAGTTTTGGCCCATTTTTACAATCTTCCTTGCTTCAGTTGTTAAGTGAATCACTGTAGTTGATAAGTTAGTAACCCGGTTGTTAAGTGAATCTGGATTCCCCATTGACGTTGCTCATCAGAAGGTAGTCATGTGACCCCCGGGACACAGCAACCATCGTAAGTATATGCCAGTTGCCAAGTGTCCGAATTTTGATCATGTGACCGTGGGGATGCTGCGGCAGTTATAAGGGTAAAAAACGGTCCTAAGTCACTTTTTTCAGTGCCGTTGTAACTTTGAACGGTCACTAAAATGAACTGTTGTAATTTGAGGACTTCTTGTATTGTGCGGCGTCCTTCCTTAACAAGAAATTCATTCTACTCGTTAAAATTCAAGAACATAACTTTCCTGTAATCCAGGGGTCTTCAAACTTGGCCCTTTGATGACTTGTGGACTTCAGCTCCCAGAATTCCTCAGCCAGCATGGATCATATAAACCAGAGGTCTTCAGACTTGGCCCTTTGATGACTTGTGGACTCCAACTCCCAGAATTCCTCAGGCAGGCACACTGGCTGAGGAATTCTGGGTGTTGGAAGTCCACAAGTCATAAAAGGGCCAAGTTTGAAGACCCCTGATGTATGTGGTCTACTTTCAGTGCAATGTATGCTAATAGGTCAAACTGTGAATGGATGAATGGATGAATGAATGAATGAATATCTATCTATATATCTATCTATGAATAAATCAGTCAAGTCAATGAACCAATCAATCAATAAATGAATCTATAAATGAACGAATGAATGAATCAAGTCAACTAACCAATTAATCATCAAATCTATGAATGAATGGCTGAATGAATCAATGACTCTATGAATGAACAATCAATCAATGAATCTATGAATGAATCAATCAAGTCAATCAACCAGTCAATGAATCTATGAATGAATCTGAATGAACCTATGCATCTATGCATAAAATCTATGAATGAATAATTAATCTATGAATCCATGAATGAATCAATCAACCAATCAATGAATCTATAAATGAATGACTGAATGTATCCTATGAATCTATGAATGAATAATTAATGAATCTGTGAATGAATCGATCCTGTCAATCAATCAATCAATCAATGAATCTATGAATGAATGAATGAACGAACGAAGGACAATGACTCTAATGCATGAATCCATGAATGAATGAATGAATCAACAATACTATTACCATTTGGAAGTTGTTGAATTAGCTCTTCTTGTGGAAACCAATGGATGAGGCTTACAGTGGACTGATTTTGAGTGGCTGGCCAGAATTTCATTGTTTAATTTGTTTCATTGGGAGACACAGATCGATTCACCCTCTGAATTTGCCTTTGCTAGCTTCACCTTGAGAAACATCCGTGGAGGTGGGTTGCAAAGTTCCTGCTAATTTTGTCCCTTTTTTTTTCTTCAATTCTTCTTTATTTATCCATCAGTGGAAATACACCTGTCACGGTTTGGGGTACCAACCTGGATCTCATCCAGAACCCTCAGATCCGAGCCAAGTATGGTGGGAAAGAACACATCAATGTGAGTTGATTAAACTGAAAAATAGGATACTTAAAAGGCTGAATGTGGGAAACGTAAGAGGTTGATTGGCCGAGAGAGTTTTCTGGCCAACATCTAGGGGGGGTTTCACCTTTTGTGGGACTTCAAATTACTCGCACTAAGAAGAAGGTTGTTTTCTAGCACTGTCCCCCTCCCGCCCTTTTGACATTACCTGCATTGTGTCCACAAGTTGGGGCAAACATATAAGGAACGACTGCTGGAATTGGGCATGTCTAGTTCAATGAAGAGAAAGACGAGGGGGGACAGGATAGCAATCTTCCAACATCTCAGGGGCTGTCCCAAAGAAGAGGCAGTCAAGCTGTTCTCCAAAGCATCCGAAGGCAGGACAAGAAGCAACGGATGGAAACTAACCAAGGAGAGAAGCAACCTGGAACTAAGGAGAAACTTCCTGACAGTTAGAACAATTAACCAGTGGAACAACCTGCCTCCAGAAGCAGTGAATGCTCCAACACTGGAAGTTTTTAAGAAGAGACTGGACAGCCATTTGTCCGAAATGGGATAGGCTTTCCTGCCTGAGCAGGGGGTTGGACTAGATGACCTCCAAGGTCCCTTCCAACTTTATTATTATTGTTGTTGTTGTTGTTATCTTCAGGAGGAAGTCTTTTCCAGAAGTCTCCACTGCGTGGGACACCTGTGTGAAGGTGTGCTTCTTTAAGGAATGCAAGGAGTTGACAATGTGACTCCCTCAAGTCTTTCCCGAGGTCATCAAGTCCTCTTTTGATTGTAAATTTCAAGATCTTGAGTGACAGGAGGAATTTCTTGACGGGGAGAACAATTACTCAGATTAAACGGGTTGCCTCCAGAGGTTGTGGGTGCCACGACACTGAAGGATTTTAAGAAGACATTGGACAACCATTTGTCTGGAAAGATATGGGGTCTCCTGCCCGAGCAGGGGGTTGGACTGGAAGACCTCCAAGGTCCCTTCCAATACTGTCAGTCTGTTCTTGGCCAACAGACAGATAAGAGACAGCTGTGCCCAGAGCAGAAAACAGAAGGGGGGAAACATCTCAGAAATGATCCTCTTGAGATTCTTCAGCCTTATCTGTAGGTGCCCATCGTATGAAACATCCCCCACCCTCCAAAAGGAGATCAGCGCCATCTCTGTTATCCTTCCGGAAGTCCCTCAAGACGTCTGGAAACTTATCAAGGGGAGATCCAACCTAGAACTAAGGAGAAATTTCCTGACCGTGAGAAGAATCAATCCCTGGAAGGCCTTCATTCTAGAAGTTGTGGGTGCTCCAACACTGGAGGTCTTCAAGAACAGCTGTTTGTCCAGAATAGTATAGAGCAGGGGTAGTCAACCTTGGCTCTTTTATGACTCGTGGACTTCAACTCCCAGAATTCCTGAGACAGCTGTGCTGGCTCAGGAATTCTGGGAGTTGAAGTCCACGAGTCATAAAAGAGCCAAGGTTGACTACATCTGGTATAGACTCTCCTGCTTGAGCAGGGGAGAGGGTGGACTAGAAGACCTCCAAGGTCCTTTCCAACCTTGTTATTCTGTTAAGACCAAGTTAGGCCTGGGAATCACAGAGAACCACGGAGAGTCTTAGACCAGTGGTTCTCAACCTTTTTAATGCCGTGACCCCCAACCGGTCGTAAGTCGAGGACTACTCAATCGGTCATAAGTCGAGGACTACTCAACTGGTGCAGCACCGTTTGCAGAATGGGACTTTTGGCGGGCTCAGCAGGGCAGAGACAGCCTGGACAATTCCTACTGGCTTTTGAAAGCCAATAGAATTAGACTGTATTCAAGAGAGTCTATTCTATTGGCTTTCAAAAGCCAATAGAATAAAAGGGAGTAGCACAGCTAAGGAAAAGGGGGGAAAAATGGCGGACTGTGTTGTTTGGCGACCTCCGTGAAATGGTCGTTCGACCCCAAATGGGGTCCCGACCCACAGGTTGAGAACCACTGTCTTAGACGGTTCTATTGTAGGTGGTCTTTGACTCTCTCCGTCTGTGTGTGGTTTGAATTTGACTTACTTCAAGGAAGACTCAGTCTTCACTAACAGCCCAAATGTTCCATCTCAATATTTGTGCAGATTTAGGGATGGATCCCCCTCTTTGCAGGGCCGATTGTAGAGACGGACGCAACGCATTCCTCTTTTCTAAGGTTGGATGACGTGAAGTACGGATTTGCCCCTCAACCTTCCCCGTTCTTCGTTTTCAGGTCTGCGAAGTTCAGAACGAGACGGAAATGGTCTGCCAAGCTCCGGCATTGACGGTGGACCCTAGTCACCAGTCTGATCTTGCCGAGCGGCCGGATGAATTTGGCTTTGTCTTGGACAATGTCTTCTCCTTGCTGATCCTCAATAAGACCAATTTCACCTACTACCCAAACCCTGTCTTTGAGGCCTTCAGTCCCCCCGGGATTTTGGAACTGAAACCTGGAACCCCTCTGATCTTGAAGGTAGGGGGGGCGCCTGGATTACGAGCTCAACTCTGCCCAACATTTCCACGGATGAGCAAGGCAGTCGTTCAGTAGTCGTGCCCCATTTTACGAACTTTTTTTTGCTGCGGTTGCTCAGCGAATCACTGCAGCTGTTAAGCGAACCATATGCAGTAGTGGGATTCAAATACCTGAACAACCGGTTCTCTGCGTGGATGCAGGCCTGGGCCTTCGAGGCCTAGAACGGACTTCCGGAAGTGACATCCACGTACTTCCTGTGGGCCGTTCTAGGCCTGTAAGGCCTCCTTCAGGCCTAGAACAGACTTCCGGAAGGGACATCCATGCACTTCCTGTGGGCCGTTTTAGGCGTGGGAAGCCTCCTCCAGGCCTCCGAGGTCTAGAACAGACTTCTGGAAGTGACATCCACGTACTTCTGGCGGGCTGTTGTAGGCCTGGGAGGCCTCTTCCAGGCCTCCGAGGCCTAGAACGGACTTCCGGAAGTGACATCCACGTACTTCTGGCGGGCTGTTGTAGGCCTGGGAGGCCTCTTCCAGGCCTCCGAGGCCTAGAACGGACTTCCGGAAGGGACATCCACGTACTTCCGGCGGGCTGTTGTAGGCCTGGGAGGCCTCTTCCAGGCCTCCGAGGCGTAGAACGGACTTCCGGAAGTGACATCCACGTACTTCCGGCGGGCTGTTCTAGGCCTGGGAGGATTCCTCCAGGCCTCCGAGGCCTAGAACGGACTTCCGGAAGGGACATCCACGTATTTCCGGCAGACTGTTGTAGGCCTGGGAGGCCTCTTCCAGGCCTCCGAGGCGTAGAACGGACTTCCGGAAGTGACATCCACGTACTTCCGGCGGGCTATTCTAGGCCTGGGAGGCTTCCTCCAGGCCTCCGAGGCCTAGAACGGACTTCCGGAAGGGACATCCATATTCTTCTGGAGGGCCGTTCTAGGCCTGGGAGGTCTCCTCCAGGCCTTCGAGGAGTGTTTTTCAACTTTTGCCATTTTAAGATGTGTGGACTTCAACTCCCAGTATTCCTCAGTCTCTCAGCTGAAGCAATGGTGTCTACACAAGCTGAATCAAGGGTGTCTAGTGGATTGTGGGATGTGTAGTTTGGGGGTCTCTTGCAGTTATTAGTCAAGAGTCTGGCAATGGGACAGAAAGGCAGAAAACAAGTCTTTAAAGAAGTGTTTTTCAACCTTGGCCATTTTAAGATGTGTGGACTTCAACTCCCAGAATTCCCGAGCCAGTTATGCTGGCTGGGGAATTCTGGGAGTTGAAGTCCACAAGTCATAAAGTTGCCAAGAGAGCCCTGTGTTACAGGGAGGTGATAGAAAATGACCCCTTTCTTCCAATTTCTTCCGACTCCTCGGTCCAGCCCTTATTGATCAGTCGGCTTATTGTTGATTGATTGATTAAATGTACACACTGCCAATCTCGCCGTCCACCCCTGTGGTTTCTCTTGGCCTAGGGGAAGAACTTAACCCCACCGGTGGCTGGAGGGAACGCCAAGCTGAATTACACTGTGCTGATTGGAGAGAAGCCCTGCGTGGTCACCGTCTCTGATGTCCAACTGTTGTGTGAATCCCCAAATCTTACAGGACGGCATAAAGTCACGGTAAGGAATATCCGCTGGCGTGCTTCCTGAAAAGAAAAGAAAAAAGTCACTCATTTCTTGGAACCCGGAGGGCGATGATCTCCTGCAAAGAGAACAAATTGACAAATTGATTCCTCTTTTTTTGTGTGCATACTTTATTGTCCTTCACTTATTCCTGTGTGGCTAGTAAACGAAAGAACCTCGCTTTTAATATCGGTTCTAATATCCTTAATATTTTAGATTCTCCAATTTCACCTGTGAGATTCCTGTGTTCTTTCCGTCACCTCTTGAATCATGAGATCTAGTGACTTCATCGTTCACAAGGAGCGGAGAACGCTAGAAGAGGGAATTGAGCTTAGCAAGTGAAATTAGTGCAGTCTTTCTCAACCTTGGCTCCTGTGAGAGGAGTGGACTTCAATTCCCAGGATTAACTAGCCAGCAGGGACCATGAGGACTAGTGACTTTGTCTTTCCCAAGGAGAAAAGAATGTAGAGGTGGGTCTTGAGTTTAGCAAATTAGATTACCGCAATCTGTCTCAACTTTGGCTCCTTTAATAGGAGTGGACTTAATTTCCCAGGATTCCCCAGCCAGCAGGGACCATGAGGACTAGTGACTTTGTCTTTCACATGGAGAAGAGAATGTAGAGGTGGGACTTGACCTTAGCAAGTGAGACTAACGCAGTGTTTTTCAACCTTGGCCCTTTTCAGAGATATGGACTTCAACGCCCAGGATTCCCCCACCCAGCACAGACCATGAGATCTAGTGACTTCATTCTTTCTCGATTTTTATTTTATTCAGAAGATTAAAATACAAAATCCCAAAGGGAAAAAAAATAGCAGAGACAAAACAAAACTCGACAAATTCATTGAAAACGTGAATTGAAAAATGCAAAAGAGAAAAACAACATTTTCGTCGAGTTTGTGTGTGTGTGTATGTGTGGGATTTCATCTTTCGCGAGGAGAAGATCATGAGTTCTAGTGACTTCATTTTTCAGCAGGACAAGTGAACGCTAGAAGCGTGTCTTGG
Source organism: Crotalus adamanteus (assembly GCA_039797435.1). Lineage (NCBI taxonomy): Eukaryota > Metazoa > Chordata > Lepidosauria > Squamata > Viperidae > Crotalus > Crotalus adamanteus. The sequence continues at coordinate 91,189,972 of CM077923.1, read as the reverse complement.
GCTTAGCAAGTTAGATTACTGCCGTCTTTCTCAACCTCGGCTTCTTTTAAGAGGAGTGGACTTCAACTCCCAGGATTCCCCAGTCAGCGTGGACCGTGAGAGCTAGTGACTTGCTGGCTGGGGAATTCTGGGAGTTGAAGTCCATACCTCTTCAAAGGGGCCGAGATTGAGAAACGCTGGCCTTGAATCCCTCACTCTCTCCACAGGCTCGTGTCGGAGGCATGGAATTCTCCCCGGGCATGGTCAACATCTCCTCCGACAGCCCGCTCAGCCTGCCTGCCATTGTCAGCATTGCTGTAGCCGGCGGCCTCCTCATCATCTTCATCGTGGCCGTCTTGATCGCCTACAAGCGGAAGTCTCGGGAAAGTGACCTCACGCTGAAGCGGCTCCAGATGCAGATGGACAATCTGGAGTCCAGGGTGGCTTTGGAGTGCAAGGAAGGTACTACAAGCCAAAGGGAAAGGCTTTGGATAATAACAATAAGGATAAGGATAATAATAATAATAATAGAGTTGGAAGGGACCTTGGAGGTCTTCTAGTCCAACCCCCTGCTCAGGCAGGAAACCCTATACCAGTGGTAGACAACCTTGGCTCTTTTATGGCTCGTGGACTTCAACTCCCAGAATCCTTGAGCCAGCCACGCTGAGGGGAAAGGGAGAAGTTTCCAAGCTGAGCCATGCTGGCTCAGGAATTCTGGGAGTTGAGGTCCACGAGTCATAAAAGAACCAAGGTTGTCTACCCCTGGCCTGTTCTAAGCAGTGAGCCTCCTAGAGGAGGGGTAGGCAACCTTGGCTCTTTTATGACTCATGGACTTCAACTCCCAGAATTCCTGGCTGGCTGGGGCTCGGTTAGGCAACCTTGGCTCTTTTATGACTCATGGACTTCAACCCCCAGAATTCCTGAGCCAGCATGGCTCAGCATGGAAACCTCTCCCTTTCCCCTCAGCGTGGCTGGCTCAGGAATTCTGGGAGTTGAAGTCCATGAGTCATAAAAACATCAAGGTTGCCTACCCCTGCCCTAGGCCTAGGCCGCTTTATGACTCGTGGACTTCAACTCCCAGAATTCCTGAGCCAGCCTGACTCAGCTTGGAAACCTCTCCCTTTCCCCTCAGCGTGGCTGGCTCAGGAATTCTGGGAGTTGAAGTCCACGAGTCATAAAAGAGCCAAGGTTGCCTACCCCTGTCCTATAGAATTGCTCAAATACTCAAAGTCCTTCGTATTCATGAATTGGGTTTGATGTTCCAGTGGCGTTTTCCCTACCCTCCCGTGACCACATGATTGCATTTGGCACTTGGCAACCAGCCCACATGTATGCTTGTTTGCACCGTCCCATAGTCGTGTGGCTGAAAATGATGACATTTTTGCGCCAAACCAGCATTTATCCCAAGTTTCTGACCAATCTTGCCTTATGTAAGGACCCACTTCAGCTAACCATCCAAGAAAGTAGACCTCTTGAAACAGGCCTTGTCTCAAAAGGATACTTTTATTAGGGGGTCAGTGACAGTAGGGAAGTCAAGGCAAGGTCTGGGGGAAAACTCCAGTATAGTTAAACAAGCAATATTCCTTCTCCCACCAAGGTCATAATGTGCATTTGAAATCCAGCCAATCCACAGGTGGCTGTGCCAGTTACAACGGCTGTTTCAGCCGTTGTGCTTTCTTGGGTGGTTAGCTGAAGTGGGACCTTACACTACCATAGCGAATAGTAGGTTCACTTAACAGCCGCCGCATTTGCTAAATGACCGCCGCCTTCATTTAATGACTGATTCATTTAACAACTGTGGCAAAAAGGTCATAAAACGGGGCAAAGACTCACTTCACAACAGAAAGTTTGAGCTCAGCTATGTTTGTAAGTTGACGACTACCTGTATTGGGGGGGAGAAGTAAGACGCTCAGAAATGGCTTTATATTGGCTGCACCCTCACAACACACTTAAGTAGCATAAGACAAAACCTAACGAGTAACACCTTCCTTCTCCAGATGTCTGCTGCAGGGTAAGGCTTTCTTTTTTCCTCTGGCCAATGATCTGCTGATTTTACTGCTAAAGCTGGTTCTTTGGAAGTGTCATTCCCTGGTTTTGAATGGGGGGGGGGCACTTGGGAGTGACCCAAGATGACTTTTGGACGATTGTAAACCCAGTGGGAAAGGTGGGGGGGTGTCTTGAAGATTCCAATTCCCTCTGGAAGCGGTCGAAAAGTCACAGTCCATCTTCCCATCAAGCAGTTTCGTTTTCTAAGCAAGCCGGAGTATTAACGTTCCCTTTTTGAACGATGGAGGTGATTGGCTTAAAACCACTGTGGCAAGAAAGGTCGTAAAGTGGGATGATACTGCAACCGGTCATAAATAGGAACCGGTTGGCAGCTGTCTGAATTTTGATCACAGGACCACGGGGATGCTGCAGTGGACGTTAAGTCTGAAAAAGGATCGTAAGTCACAGTTTGTCAGTGCCGTTGTAACTTTGAGCAGTCACTCAACAAACTGTTGTAAGTCGAGAACTATTTTCCCTCGGAGGGTTCGTTCTTCTTTTTTTTTTAAAAAAAAGCATCCCTTTCTCCCCCCTTCCCCCAATCACAGCTTTTGCAGAACTTCAGACAGATATCCATGAATTGACCAGTGATCTGGATGGAGCAGGAATACCGTTCCTGGATTATCGGACGTATACCATGAGAGTCCTTTTCCCCGGGATTGAAGACCATCCGGTACTAAGGGATCTGGAGGTAAGAATTTGAGTTGAAAAAGAAACTGAAGGCCTTAAAAAAAAAAAACCAACCAAACAGCCAACTAACTAACTAACCAACCAACTAGAAAGGTAGGTAGAGGAATAGGTTGGTTTGGTTGAACTTTCACATGGACGTAAAGAATATACTTACCCCATATAACAGAATAATAGAGTTGGAAGGGACCTTGGAGGTCTTCTAGTCCAACCCCTTGCTCCTGCAGGAAACCCTCTACCATTTCAGACAAATGGCCGTCCGGTCTCTTCTTAAAAACGTCCAGTGTTGGAGCACCCACAACTTTTGGAGGTAAGTTCTTCCACTGATCAATTGTTTTCCTTGTCAGGACGTTCCTCCATAGTTCTAGGCTGCTTCTCTCCTTGATAAGTTTCCATCCTTTGCTTCTTCTCCGGCCTTCAGGTGCTTTGGAGAAGAGCTTGAATCACTGTGTTATGGTTCCGGCTAACGAAACACTTCAAAGAACTTCCAGGCATTTATTTCCCTAAAAGTCTTTTATTGTTGCAAAATGTCGGCACAGGCATAACGGAGGGATGCTAAGATCTAAGTTTTCTTCTTCTGAGCAGTTAAATTATCAGCATGTTCCCTCCCTAAATCAGCCTTCATATATCACATTGTCCAATTAGTGTGAAGGTCAAAGGTTTTCTTCCCCTTTCTTTCCCAGGGCTTTACCCCCACCCCCCTTCTGCTCTGTATTAACCCCATAAATACCAGACAGTTCTGCATATTGTCAAAAGCAAGAATATACAATATTTGCAGCGTTGACACACTGCTTAAATACGAGCTTGCACTGTGCTGCAGCAGCCAAGGAGAGAAGCAATCTAGACCTTAGGAGGAATTTTCTGACCATGAAAACCAATTAATCAGTGGAACGACCTGTCTATAGAAATTGTGGGTGCTCCATCACCGGAGGTTCTTGAGAAGAGATTGAACAGCCCTTTGCCTGGAATGGCATAAGGTCTCTTGCTTGAGCAGGGGGTTGGACTAGATCAGTGGTTCTTAACCTTTTTGACCGAATCGCCCCCTTGAGCCAATGAGGAAGTTGTCATCGCCCCCCTCCCCCAACATAACCTCTCAATCACAACATAGGAAATAATTCTTCCATTTATGCAAACACTTTTTTTGGTTTTCTTTAAAATTGTCCTCAGGACATATCGCTGGAAATAATTTATTTCCAGTCTTTTTCCCCATATCTCAACTGTGTGAAAATTTTTGGTGCCACCCGTCAGTTTATTCCCAAACTTTGTGATACCTATATTTCATTATTATTTATTCAAGACACTGAAATGTAATGACCACTGAAAGCAAAATTCAATTGCAAGAAAGTGAAATGCCCGAAAAGAAAAACAGTAACCTTTAATGATTGAATTACAAGTGAAATTGAAGATGCATTGCCCCCATATCGCCCCCTTTTCGTTCCTTCGCCCCCTTGAAAAATGAAATCGCCCCCTGGGGGGGCAATATCGCCCAGGTTAAGAACCACTGGACTAATGATTAAATGGGCACAAAATTTTGGTGAACCAGTTTTATTAGATACTTGGGAAACTATTTGGGTGAGAAATGTTAAATTTACACAAGCACAGAATTTAAGGGAGAATTTTTATAAAATGTTTTACAGATGGCACCTTGATCCACAAAAAATGTCTCGTATGTATCCTGACTTACAGCCTAAATGTTGGAGATGTGGTTGTTTGGATGCTACTTATTATCATATCTGGTGGTCGTGTAAAAATATAAAAGCCTTTTGGATTAAGATATGGTGGAATATTCAAAGAATTTTTAGAAGGAGGGTAAAATTTACCCCACAATTGTTTTTGTTAGGTATCGTTATTGATTGTGATACTAAGGAGATTACATTGATGTTAAATTTAATTACAGCGGCAAGGTTGTTAGTAGGGCAATGTTGGAAGAAGGAATCTTTGCCTACTTTGCAAGAGTGGTTTCTTAAAGTTTCTTATTTGGCGGAAATGGCAAAGATTTCGGCTTTCTTGAAGGATCAATCGCAAGAGAAGTATGTTGCGGTATGGAAAAAATGGATAGATTTTATACAACATAAGTTGGATATAAAAAATATTACTTAGTTTTTTAACAATTTATATTTAAAATGGAATAATTTTTTTTGTTCTTCTTTTTTCCTTTTTTTTTATTCTTTTCCTTTCTAAACATTTATTTTTTGTATTCATGTTTTTTATATATATATACTATTGTTAATTATTTTATAATTTTTCTAATGTATTTAGATTTCTAACTAATGTTAGATTCATTTATGGTTTATATCTTTTTTTAAGATTTTTTGATGAAATTTTAATTAAGCCTATATTCAGCTCTGGGAAGGTCGGGGGAGGGAATGGGAGGGTTGGGGAGGTTGGGGGGAAGATTGTTTTGTTTTTGTAAAATTTCAAAAATTTAATAAAAATTATCTTTGAAAAAAAAAAAAGAACCAGTGGACTAGATGACCTCCAAGATCTCTTCCCAGTCTGTTTATTCTGGATCTTCTCTCTTTGGGGCAGGTTCCTGGCTATCGGCAAGAACGGGTGGAGAAAGGTCTCAAGTTCTTTGCCCAGCTCATCAACAACAAGGCCTTCCTCCTCTCCTTCATCCGCACCCTGGAGTCTCAGCGCAGCTTCTCCATGAGAGACCGTGGCAACGTGGCCTCCCTCATTATGACGGTGCTGCAGAGCAAGCTAGAATATGCCACCGACGTTCTCAAGCAGCTCCTGGCCGACTTGATTGACAAGAACCTGGAGAGCAAAAACCACCCCAAGTTATTACTTCGGAGGTAAGCCTGTCGGGGGGGGGGGGTCCCACAGCCCAGGGTTGGGTGTCTTTCTGCAGTCGCCCGTGGATGGTACAGGAAAGAGCAGAGTCTTGGGTGAAAAAAGGGGAGGGCAGGACTGACGGTCCTGATCTTGAAGCATAAATTCAAATCAAATTCCTCAAAGGTGAGCACTCCAGGCCTTGAAACAGCTGTTTCAACAGAAGAGAATCTTTGTGGCTTGGGGTTGAACTCAGGGGGCTGAGCTTGGTGGTGTTCTTACAGATGTTTCATGACCCAACTAGGGAAGTGGGGTTTGTGGAGAGGAGGAGGAGGAGGAGGAGGAAGACTGTGGCATCCTTGGTGCTCTCTGAGCTAGGTGGTTTCCTTGCAGACGTTTCATGACCCAACTATGTAACATCATCAGTGCTAGAAGGAAGTGGGGTTGTGGAGAGGAGGAGGAGGAGGAGGAGGAGGAGGAGGAGGTGGTGGTGGTGGTGGAGGACTATGAGGTCCTTGGTGCTCTCTGAGCTTGGTTGCTTTCTGGCAGATGTTTCACAACCCAACCAGGTAACATCATCGGTGCTAGAAGGGGAAAAGGTTTAAGGAAGAGAAGAGGAAGGGAGAAGGCGAGGAAGAAAGAAGGAATGAAGGGGAAGAAGGAGAAAGAAAAAAGGAGAAGTATGGGGTCCTTGGGGCTCTCTGAGCTTGCTTGTTTCCTTGCAGACATTTCATGACCCAACTAGGCAACATCATCAGTGCTAGAAGGTAGTGGGGTTTGTGGGGGGGGGAGGAGGAGGAGCAGGAGCAGGACTATAAGGTCCTTGGTGCTCTCTTAGCTTGCTTGCTTTCTTGCAGACGTTTCACGACCATATTGGGTAACATCATCAGTGCTAGAAGGAAGAAGGCTCTCCTCCTTTTTTGCCAGCTGAGTCAAGGGAGTATATGCAGGAAGTTTTTCAGACAGATGTCTAATTGATTACACCTTGACATTTTTTAACTGCTATACTGCAGTTTTACTTTTTACAATCTCTTTTGCCTTGCAGCCCCCAACTAGGGGCGTTAAGCAGGCTCAAGTCGCAACTGCGAAACATTACAAATCCAAATTTCTTTTTCTGACAAAGAATTAAATTGGGAGACTAAGATGGCCATTTCGAGCTCATTCTGCTCTCGTCAGTTAGCCACACCCTTTATGGGATTTGAACCTGGGCAGTTTACATACTAGGCAGTGATTTAACCACCAAGCCACAGGCTCTCCTCCCTCTTTGCCAGCTCAGTCAAGGGAGTATATGCAGGAAGTTTTTCAGACAGATGTCTAATTGATTACACCTTGACATATATATATATATATATATATATATATATATATGTATGTGTGTGTGTGTGTGTGTGTATATATATATATATATATATATACACACACACACACACATACATATATACATACATACACACACACACACACACACACACACACACACACACACACACACACACACACACACACACACACATATATATATATATATATATATATATATATATATATATATATATATATATATATAATATATGTTTTCTGAGGCTTTCGTGGGTGTTTGTATGTAGGTCTTTGGTTATTTGGGTTTTCTCCCACGTAAAATTGGAAGTGTCTTGGCGACATTTCGACGAAGTCCCATTCGTCATCTTCAGGCTGGTGTTTTCAGCTTCGTGCTTCGAGGAGCAAGCAGCTCCTTGAAGCACGAAGCTGAAAACACCAGCCTGAAGATGACGAAAGGGACTTCGTCGAAACGTCGTCAAGACACTTCCAATTTTATGCGGGAGAAAACCCGAATAACCAAAGACCTACATATTATATATAATTTAAATGACGGTCAGGAATAGAAATCCTTCCATTCTCAACCCTTCCGTCCGAACCGAAGAAGCTTCTGGGATGAGAAGTGAAACGTCTTCAAGGAAAAATCAAGAAAATCCAGTTGCTTTTGGAAAAAGCACCTTTGGGACAACCAGGATCTTGGAGGACTGAGAATCTCCGTAGACATTTGATATTGCGCTTTTTTATTTTCTTTTTGTTTCTTGTGGTATTGTTGGGTTTTTATTTTTATATTCCTTTGGAGCTCGATGTTTATATTTGGGGGGGGGGAGCTTCTGAGAATCGGTTTTTTCTTGCGGTATGCATGCCAGTAGGAGGAATCGATCCATTGCTCGATCGATCGATCAATCAATCATCCGGGGAAGATAACGGGAGGAAAATATTAGCCATTTCCCCCCCCCACACACACACACATACTCTCTCGTTCCATTTCATTCCAGGACGGAATCTGTGGCAGAGAAGATGCTGACTAACTGGTTCACCTTTCTCCTATATAAATTCCTCAAGGTAAGTACGGACACTTCTCTCTCACCTGTTCAGAGATGGAATCTAATTGGAGATGGTGGGATCTGCCCTTCTCTCATTGGCATGTTATTTCATGGAAGTATTTTTCCACTTTAAGAACTCTTAAGGCAACTGGCTGGGGAATTCTGCGAGTTAAAATCCACATATCTTCCTCAAGTTGGATCACACTGTTTCATGGTGTTGATTCCGCAGGGGCATTATTTTGGATTTTTAAACTTTTATTTCCAGGTTGGCCTGGTGCCAGGGGTAGGCAACCTGGGCTCTTTTATGACTGGTGGACTTCAACTCCCAGAATTCCTGAGCCAGCCTGGCTCAGCTTGGAAACCTCTCCCTTTCCCCTCAGCGTGGCTGGCTCAGGAATTCTGGGAGTTGAAGTCCACGAGTGATAAAAGAGTCAAGATTGCCTACCCGTGTCCTAAGTCCTCCTGTTCTAAGACCAGGGGTAGGCAACCTTGGCTCTTTTATGACTCATGGACTTCAACTCCCAGAATTCCTGAGCCAGCCGTGCTGAGGGGAAAGGGAAAGGTTTCCAAGCTGAGCCAGGCTGGCTCAGGAATTCTGGCACTTGAAGTCCACAAGTCATAAAAGAGCCAAGGTTGCCTACCCCTGGTCTAGGAGGCTCATCGCTTAGAACAGGAGGACTTAGGACAGGGGTAGGTAACCGTGGCTTTTCTATGACTCGTGGACTTCAACTCCCAGAATTCCTGAGGCAGCATGGCTCAGCTTGGAAACCTCTCCCTTTCCCCTCAGCATGGCTGGCTCTGGAATTCTGGGAGTTGAAGTCCACCAGTCATAAAAGAGCCAAGGTTGCCTACCCCTGGCCTGGTGAAACTTGGGCAACCTGAAGATGAGTGGACGTCGATTCCCAGAATTCCCCACCTGGGGAATGGGGCGCTTGAGTTGAGCCTCATTCATCTTGAAGTTGCCGAGGTTGATCCAGTGCTGGAGGTACCAGGCTAGAAAGCGGGAGACAGTGAGTTCTAGTCTAGGCTTTCATAGGCATGAAAGCCAACTGGGTGACTTTGGACCAATCACCAGGAGATGGAGAATTCTAGTTCCGCCTTCAGCGTGAAAGGCAGCTGGGTGACTTTGGGCCAATCACCAGGAGACGGAGAATTCTAGTTCCGCCTTCAGCGTGAAAGGCAGCTGGGTGACTTTGGGCCAGTTACCTGGAGACTGTGAGTTCCAGTCCCACCATAGGCTTCAAATCTGGTTGGATGACTTTGGGCCATCACCAGGAGATGGAGAATTCTAGTTCTGCCTTAGGCATGAAAGCCAGCTGGGTGACCTTGGGCTAATCACCAGGAGACTGTGAATTCTAGTCCCACCATAGGTTTGAAATCTGGTTGAGTGACTTTGGGCCATTCAGCAGGAGACAGTGAATTCTAGCCCCGCCTTAGGCATGAAAGCTGGCTGGGTGACTTAGGGCCAATCAGTCTCTCCCAGCCCAACCCACTTCACAGGGTTGTTGTGGGAAAAATAGGAAGAAGAGGGACTATTTGGTATGTTCGCTACCTTGAATTATGCATAAAAGTAACAAAGGTGGGATAAAAATAAATAAAATGCTTACATCGATAAATAAATGAATTTCTGGCATCAGAATGATCTAAGTTTGCTTTTTAAAAACGTCTCTTTCCTCTGTGTTTAACACAGCAGGATCCCGCGGCGAAGTCAGAAAAAATCACGGAGTCCTCTTTTTGTGACCCATATAAGAATGGGGTGAGGCTGAATTCTCCATATTATCTTTTCCGTCTCCGCTGATTGCTTCTGATTTGCTGTAAAATCTAGATTTGTATCAAAATCTAGTGCAGGATGTGTTGGCCTGCCTGCTCAAAAAAAAAAAAAAAAAAACCCCACTGAATTTAAACATCTTAAGAAGAGATCGGACAGCCATTCATCCGAATAGCATAGGACAGTGGTTCTCAACCTTTTTAATGCCGCGACCCCCAACTGGTTGTAAGTCGAGGACTACTCAACCGGTCGTAAGTCGAGGACTTTCCCTGCCCGGGAGCGCCGCGCATGCGTGGTGCCACCCCCTGCGCCGGCCGAGGCGTAGCTGGCAAGCGGCAGAGACAGCGCAGGCCGACCACCGGCTGGGCCACCAGCTGGCCCAGCCCAAGGGAGGTAAGGCACCCGCTGGGCCCCACATGCGCCAGCAACCCTTCCTGCGCCCGCCGGCCTCCCATCTCCCACCCCTGGCCCTCTTTTACTTACATTTTTAGTAGTTGCTCAGCAGGGAGGGGTGGAAACTTCCAGACAGCTCGCCTTCGCTGCAGACAACTTGCAGCACCGTTTGCAGAATGGGACTTTTGGCGGACTCAGCAGGGCAGAGACAGCCTGGACAATTCCTATTGGCTTTTGAAAGCCAATAGAATTAGACTCTATTCAGAAGAGTCTATTCAATTGGCTTTCAAAAGCCAATAGAATAAAAGGGAGTAGCACAGCTAAGGAAAAGGGGGAAAAAAATGGTGGACTGCGTTGTTTGGCAACCCCCGTGAAATGGTCGTTCGACCCCAAATGGGGTCCCGACCCACAGGTGGAGAACCACTGCCATAGGATCTTCTTCTTGAGCAGGGGTTGGACTAGAAGACCTCCAAGGTCCCTTCCAACTCTCTTATTCTGTATCTGTTCACTTTATTCTGGGCGTAAAATTAGTTTGAAATATACTAAAAGGACATTCCAAGAACCTCCAGAAAGCCTGCTCTCCCCCAAAGGCTAATAAAAGGCCTTAACCCTTAAGAGAATAATGTTAAGGCTTAATAAATCAAATGAATTGCATCGCAATTTGTATGCTGCTAAAGACTCAGCATGGGCTTCTTGAGATTTTTTTCAAGTGCAAGGAAATTGACATTTCCCCCCCCCCACACACACACATTTATTTTTCATCACCTTCAATTTTCATGGTGATTTATTGCCGGCATGTCAAAAATATATTCAGAGCATCCCATCAAAATTTAAAACACAGGTAAAGCTGATCGTACGTCTTCCGTGCAATTAGGCAGATCCATGTAAATAGGCTGGCGATGAATCCTAATGTTATAGCCTTGTAAGTTCAGGTCCCAAAATGTTTGAGATTCTTGCTCTGAGGCCTTTTTGGAGGGGATGGATTTTGGACTGGACGACGTTTCGACGAGGTCCCACTCGTCTTCAGGCTGGGGTCTTCGCCTTCGTGCTTGTGTGAGCAAAGTGTGATCGGAGCTGCCATCTCTCTCTATATATTGGTGGGGGTGTGTGGAGTGCTGGCTTAGTTGCTGTAGGTGGATTGGTTGGCTGCGTTGGAGGGATTTCGGTGTCCTAGTGGACAATCCCTTAAATAAGAACCAGCCGTGGGCTGCAGCTGCCAAAAAAGCCAACACAGTGCTAGGTTGCATTAACAGAGGGATAGAATCAAGATCACGTGAAGTGTTAATACCACTTTACAAGGCCTTGGTAAGGCCACACTTGGAATACGGCATCCAGTTTTGGTCACCACGATGTAAAAAAGATGCTGAGATTCTAGAAAGAGTGCAGAGAAGAGCAACAAAGATGATCAGGGGCCAAAGCATATAAGGAACGGTTGCTGGAATTGGGTATGTCTAGTCTAATGAAGAGAAGGACTAGGGTGGACATGATAGCAGCGTTCCAGTATCTCAGGGGCTGCCCCAAAGAAGAGGGAGTCAAGCTATTCTCCAAAGCACCCGAAGGCAGGATAAGAAGCAACCTAGAACTAAGGAGAAACTTCCTGACAGTGAGAACAATTAACCAGTGGAACAGCCTGCCTCCAGAAGCGGTGAATGCTCCAACACTGGAAGTTTTTAAGAAGAGACTGGACAGCCATTTGTCTGAAATGGTATAGGGTTTCCTGCCTGAGCAGGGGGTTGGACTAGATGACCTCCAAGTCATCTGGTTCCCGCTATCCGATTCCGCTTTTGGGCTGAAAGTGGGGGACGGCGCGGGAGGCGAAAAGCCCTCGGAAAAGCCCTGCTCTCACAATAGGCTATTTTCATCTTCTTGCCTTCCTGCCTCTCTTCCCAAAATGCAGGCCGTAAGCCATGAGGAAGCCATATGTTGGCCGAAGATAAACTAATTAAGCGGCAGGCAGGGAAAGACACACACACACACACACACACACACACACACACACACACACACACCTCCTTTTGGCTTCTGGCCTGGAGCTCTGGGGATTTTCAGAGGACAAAATTGAAACGACGCTGATGGGTTTGGGAGAGGCATGACTGCCGTGCAGGCGGGTGCAGACTCGATGGGACGATAATAGAGAAATGGGGGGGGGGAATCCGTGAATTCAGCCTGCAGCCTTCGTGTTCGGCAGGACTCGGCGTTTCTGACAGAAACCCGGTCAGTTTCTGGCAGATTTTCCTCTTAAAAGTGAATCCCTTGCTCTAAGCAAATCCTTGCGGTTTAGAAAAATATATGGGGGTCCTTGGTGCACTCTGCACTTGGTGGTTTGCTCGCAGGCGTTTCACGACCCAACTAGGTGACATCATCAGTGCTGGAAGGGAGTGGGGGGTTTGTGATGGTGGAAGGAGACTGTGGGGCTCTTGGTGCTCTCTGAGCTTGGTTGTTTGCTTGCAGACATTTCATGACCCAACTAGGTAACATCATCAGGGGTAGAAGGGAGAGGAGTTTGCGGAGAAGAGGAGGAGGAGGAGGAGGAGGAGGAGGACTGTGGGGTCCTTGGTGCTCTTTAAGCCTGGTTGTTTTCTTAAAGATGTTTCATGACCCAACTAGGCAACATCATCCATGCTAAAGGGAGTGGGATATTCTCTGAGCTTGGCAGTTTTCTTGCAGACATTTCATGACCCAACTAGGTAACATCATCAGTGCTACTGAGTGTTTTCCCTGTTTATATACATTAGCTGGCCCGGCCAGTGTTGGTTGAGGGTGTGATTTCCTTCTCGGTAGTGCTTTAATTAGGATATTGCTTTCTGTTTGATGGAGAATCAAGCAGAAAACAATCGCTGGAGAATCAAGCAGAAAACAATTGATGGAGAATCAAGCAGAAAACAATTAAGAATCAAGCTTGATTGAGAGCCGAGCAGGAAATGATTAACAATCAAGCTAGGCTGAGAATCAAGCAATCAACGATTGAGAATCAAGCTTGATTGGGAAGACGGTGGGAGTCAGCACTTTCTGTGTTGTAATCTCCTGGGTGGTTCCCCCCCCCCCTTTTTTTTTTTTAAACCTACTATGGGGAATTTACTCCTGGTTGTTTTGCCTGTTAAATTCAAAGGATCTCAATAGGCTGGAGAAATTGATTGACTGAAAGGAAGGGAATTGAACTGAAGCGAGCAGAGAGTCCCTTTGCTTAGGAGCAGAGCCATCTTACGTATTAGAGGCTGGCTGCAGTGTAAACTCTGCTCCTTTAGTAGGTGTTTGCAAGGTCTTGTTGCATGTCCCAAAGCAGCAGCTTTGCTGACATGGCAAAGGCTGTCTTGATTTAGTGCAATAAATCCAAATAACGGATCTATCGTACAGGAAAATACAGGATCTATCGTACAGGAAAATGATCCAACTAGGTAACGTTATCAGTGCTAGAAAGAGCTGGGTTTGTGGAGAGGAGGAGGAGGAGGAGGAGGAGGAGGAGGAGGAGGAGGGAGGCCTGTGGGTTCCTTGGTTCCCTCTGAGTTTGCTTGTTTTCTTGCAGACGTTTCATGACCTAACTAGGTAACATCATCAGTGCTAGAAGGGAGTGGGGTTTGGAGGGGAGGAGGAGGAGGAGGAGAAGGAGGAGGAGGAGGAGGAGGAGGAAAACTGTGGGGTCCTTGGTGCCCTCTGAGCTTGCTTGTTTTCTTGCAGACGTATCATTACCCAACTAGGTAACATCATCAGTGCTAAATGGAGTGGGATGCTCTCTGAGCTTGGTTGCTTTCTTGCAGACATTTCATGACCCAACTAGGTAACATGATCAGTGCTAGAAGGGAGTGGGTTTTGCTCTCTGTTTATATACAAATGACTTGCCCTGTTAGTTTTGGTGGGGTTTTTTTTTGTTTTTTGTTTTTGGTGCTTTCCTTGATTAGGCTGTTGTTTGCCTCTTGATTGTTGACCTGGTGTTAATCTTGGGGTTTAATCCCTGCTTATTTGGGGTTGGTTTGCTGGCAGAGAGGTGTCTCAGAAAGAAAGAAAGAGTGCCTCAAAAGAGACCGTTAAAAAAGCTAAAAAAAAAAAGGAAACAAAAGGACCCAAAACACTGCTCAACAGAAACGAGAACCCAGATAAGCAGGGATTAACACCAGACAAACAAACAGCAAATAACCCTTCAGTCAAGGAACTACCAAATCAGACAAATAATCGAACAGTAAACGGGTAGCTCACCAAGGAGCCACCAGGATCACTCTCAACATTACTGGCAGGACAATGCTCCAGTATATAAAGAGAGAGCAAACCCCTCTCCCTTCTAGCATTGATGATGTTACCTAGTAGGGTCATGAAACGTCTGCAAAATCACAAGCAAGCTCGGAGAGCGCCCGAGGACCCCGCAAGACATGTTTATCCGCCGCTTTCTCCCCAGTTCTTGCTCTCATCCCCTTTCTTTCCTCGCTGCAGGAATGTGCTGGCGAACCTCTTTTTTCCCTCTTCTGCGCCATCAAGCAGCAAATGGAGAAGGGGCCTATAGATGCCATCACGGGAGAAGCCCGCTATTCCTTAAGCGAAGACAAACTCATCCGGCAGCAGATCGACTATAAGACCTTGGTGAGTGGTGGGTGCCGCGAGGAGGAGAGTATTGGGGCCGCGGAGGGGGAGACACGGCGCTCCATTTGGGACCCCAAAAGAAAAAGGTTAAAGTTAAAATAATAATAATATTGTGTTTTGTATGAATAAATGGAAAATAAAAACTTTTTAATAATATTAATAATAATAATAATTTGGGGTTGCAAGAAAACAAGGAGGTGGTGCAACAAACTTGCCGCTTGGCCTACGTCAGTGGTTCTCAACCTTTTTAATGCCGCGACCCCCAACTGGTTGTAAGTCGAGGACTACTCAACCGGTTGTAAGTCGAGGACTACTCAATGGTGCAGCGCCGGTTGCAGAATGGGACTTTTCGCGGGCTCGGCAGGGCAGAGACAGCCTGGACAATTCCTATTGGCTTTGGAAAGCCAATAGAATTAGACTCTATTCAAGAGAGTCTATTCTATTGGCTTTCAAAAGCCAACAGAATAAAAGGGAGTAGCACAGCTAAGGAAAAGGGGAAAAAAATGGCGGACTGCGTTGTTTGGCGACCCCCATGAAACGGTCGTTCGACCCCAAATGGAGTCGCGACCCACAGGTGGAGAACCACTGCCCTATATGGTGTCAAACAGAAGGCCCTCATCCCTGATTTCCATCCGGCTAGATTTGGCAGTTTTAAGATCTGGTGGACTGGCGGGAGGGGAGGGGGGAATGGCTCTGTGTGACAGGCAGGCGCAGAATGAGGAAGGAAGGAAAGAAAGGAAAAGAAAGGAAAAAGGGAGAAAAGGAGAAAGGAAAGGAAAGGAGAGGAAGAATGGAGGAACAAAAAGGGAAGGGAAAGGAAAGGAAAAAGGGAGGAAAAAAGAAAGGAACGGAAAGGAAGAAGGAAGAAAATGGAAAGGGAAGTGAAGGAAAGGAAGAAGGAAGGAACAAAGAGGGAAGGGAAGGGAAAGGAAAGGAAAGGAAAAAGGGAGGAACAAAGAAAGGAACGGAAAGGAAGAAGGAGGAAAACGCAAAGGGAAGTGAAGGAAAGGAAGAAGGAAGGAACAAAGAGAAGGGAAGGGAAAGGAAAGGAAAAAGGGAGGAACAAAGAAAGAAAAGGGGAAAGGAAAGAAAAAAAGAAAGGAACTTAGGAAAACGGGAGGAAAAAAGAAAGGAACAGAAAGGAAGAAGGAGAAAAACGGAAAGGGAAATGAAGGAAAGGAAAGGAAGAAGGAAGGAAATGAGAAAGGAAAGGAAGAAGGGAGGAAAAGAAAGAAAAAGAAAGAAAAAAGGAAGGGAGGGAGGAGAAAGGAAAGGAGAAAGGGAGGAAAAAGGAAAGGAAAGGAGAAAGGGAGGAAAAAGGAAAGGAAGGGAGAAAGGGAGGAAAAGGAAGAAAGGAAAAAGGAAGGAAAAAGGAAATGAAAGGAGAAAGGGAGGATAAAGGAAAGGAAAGAAGGGAAAGGAAAGGAAAAGGGGAAGAAAAAAGAAAGGAATGGAAAGGAAGAAGGAGGAAAACGGAAAGGGAAGTGAAAGAAAGGAAAGGAAGAAGGAAGGAAAAGAGAAAGGAAAGGAAGGAGGGAGGAAATGAAAGAAAAAAGGAAGGGAGGGAGGAAAAAGGAAAGGAAAAAAGAAAGGAAAGGACGAAGGGAGGAAAAAAGAAAGGAAGAAGGAAGAAAAGAGGAAAGGAAAAAAGAAAAGAGGATAGGAAAAAGGGGGGAAAGGAGAGGAAGGAAGGGAAGAAGGAGAAAGGAAAGGAAAGGAAAAAGGTCTCTGGGTCGCTCATTACATTTCTTCTCGGCTAGAAGCTTCGCTCCTTCCTTCCTTCCTCCGCCTGGCGCATTTGATGTTAATCTGCTTTTGCCTCTTAACATCTCAAAAGCCGGCAAAGCCCTCCTGATAGGAATCGGAGCAGATCTATTGAGATCTATTTCACTGGGGAGATTAAAGGCAGGAGAAAGGAGAGGGAGGAAGCATTTATCTTAGCCACAGTCTTGGCGAGCTGCGGAGGGAGGGAGACTCCGAGGTGGAGTTTCCTCCCCTGGAACAGTAATTCCAATAATAAGATTTTAAAAGTTACATGCCATTTTATTTTATTTTATTTTTATTTTTTAAGGAGATTCCATAGCTTTCCGGTGGTGGGTCTCCTGCTGCGTTCTCCCACAGCTTTTTTAAATTTTTATTTTAAATTCCTCGCATGATAGAACAATCGAAACAACCGGGGGGGGGGTCAAAAAAGTCAAGATGGCGCCCGCCATCCTGGCAATCAGAGCCCCGCCCCGTTTTCACCGCTGCCACGACGCAGGTTAAAAAGGGGGGGCGGAGCATCCCTCACACGGTGACGATCACACCGTCTTGGCTTTGCAGGGGGGTCCGCCATTGGCCAGCGGTTGCTTACCGACCCATTTTTTTGAAGGGCTCACAGACTCCCTGCAAAGATTTTGTTTCACGTGACTCCATTTTGACAGCTTGGCAAATGGCCTCTGTTGACATCTCTTTGCAACAGCCTCCATTCATGTGACCACAATTTACAGTATGTTTTTGGCCCAAACCAGCAATTTCTTCCAGTTTGGGGCAAAAAAAAAAAAAGCCCCATTTTTGGGGGACAACACAAGCAAACGACAGCTAATGACAGGTCCTTGGGAAGGACTCGATAGGTAGACAAAAATGCCAAATCCAGTCTGAACATCCGGCTCACTGTGCGATGATCAATAATAATAATAATGAGTTGGAAGGGACCTTGGAGGTCATCTAGTCCAACCCCCTGCTCAGGCAGGAAACCCTCTACCATTTCGGACAAATGGCTGTCCAGTCTCTTCTTAAAAACTTCCAGTGTTGGAGCATTCACCGCTTCTGGAGGCAGGCTGTTCCACTGGTTAATTGTTCTAACTGCCAGGAAGTTTCTCCTTAGTTCTAGGTTGCTTCTCTCCTTGATTAGTTTCCATCCATTGCTTCTTGTCCTTCCCTCTGGTGCTTTGAAGAACAGCTTGACTCCCTCTTCTTTGGGGCAGCCCCTGAGAAATTGGAACGCTGCTCTCATGTCATCCCTCATCCTTCGCTTCATTAAATTGCAGCAACCATTCTTATATGTTTTAGCCTCCAGTTATATGTTTTAGCTTCCATTTAAAAGCCATCCATCCACACACCCCAATCAATATCTTAAAAAGCCACTTACAACAGGCCCTATAAACACACGCACAGAGAGAGAGAGAGAGAGAGAGAGAGAGAGAGAGAGAGAGAGAGAGAGAGAGAGAGAGAGAGAATAGCACTCTGCTAGAGAGACGTTCCCTTCTGATGGGCTCCAGGATGAGTCCGAAAGCTCAAAATCTCTGCTCCCCAGATTGGATCCTGCGATACAGGTATTCCTCGACTTACGACTTCAACTATGCCCAACATTTCCATTGACGATCGCTGCTCATGTCACAAAAGGGTAACTAGGTGGTGTACAATACTTCGTTTCGAATTCTCGGATTCTTTCCAACCTATTTCTGAAGAAATTATTAATGTTAGACACCTCTTCTCCACCTCCTCTTCTTCTCTTCCCTCTTCCCTTTCTCCTCTCAAAGATTTGGGAGA
Source organism: Crotalus adamanteus (assembly GCA_039797435.1). Taxonomy (NCBI): domain Eukaryota; kingdom Metazoa; phylum Chordata; class Lepidosauria; order Squamata; family Viperidae; genus Crotalus; species Crotalus adamanteus. Next base: position 91,171,867 of record CM077923.1, on the reverse strand, counting down.
TTTGAGCTGAGAAATCTCCGGGTAATGGAATTTTACGAGCCTGGGAACAAGAATGGAACATTTGCAAAAACACTTGCAGAACACCCAGCCAAGGAACATTGCTTTCATATCTCATAACTGCTAGCTAGCTTTCCTTTAAATCAAAAGAGAGTACTAAAGGGGATCAAAAGCACTGGGGAGGATCTGTCATAACACACACTGATCAAATAGGGGCTACAGAACACAGGCAGCCGCGTTTCAAGATTCCATAACATAATCCTCTTTTCTTTGCAGTAAAGTTGGCAGAATTTAGATTGCTTTGTTATTGTGAACGGCATTTGATGTACTCAGTCGCGGGGAGAAAGCATTGCATTAATGTACGGTAGCAATAAATCCTAAGTTTGATATCACTTTTTCGGACCGGCACATTTTATCAAGAAGGCATAAGATCTCATGAACCGCAGTCGCCTTCAACAAATGTGTAGCCTAGCTAGCGTGAGGATCGTGGCCTTGAACACGGGTGTCAAACTCACCACGTCACACGACGTGTCGTGACGTTTTTCGCATTGCCGGAGCTGGGGTGGGTGCGGCTACGCATGAGGCAACCGGCCCATGGGCCGGCAGTTTGACACCCCTGGCCTTGAAGGACCAGGACTGACAGAATTTGAAAATCAGAGGATGAATTCTAGCAGTTAAAATCTCTCTGGAATACAGAGAGAGCATGAGATCACCTGCATGTACTCTGGACAGCTGCTTCCTGCAAGTAAACAGCAAAAATGGAAGGGGTTTTTTTGCAATCAGAGAGCAGGTAGAGGAACCACTTCTGTGTGAAATTGTTGTGGCCTAAGATGAGGCTGCAGTTGTGGTCGTGGTGCTGTTTGTGAGGAAGGGCATCTTGACCCAAAGATACTTTTTCAAGAGGCAACTGGACTTTCTTGTTTTTCCTTTGAAGACATTTTGCTTCTCATCCAAGAAGCTTCTTCAGCTCTGACTGGATAGTGGGGAAGGAAGTGAAAGGAAGAAAAGAAAAAAAAATTATTAGCTCCAAATGTGAGATAGAAGACTTAGAAATTGAGATCATTTAAAACCTGGAAATGATAAAGATTAAACGTTAAACTTAAATATCAATGGCAAATTAAAGTTAAGAAAAACTTACTAGGTTATTGTCTAAAAGGTGGAATGTCAAATTAATTAAGATATGTATAGACTGAAGATTATTGATGAATATTAGAAAGGTATTTTTTGTTTTATTAATAGAATAAGAACTGTATTGGTTTGAACATGACAGTAGATATCATGGGGGAAAGAGATGGAATTAGTTTGTTGTAATAATTTGAGATTTGTGCTGATGATATTCAAATGTAACGGAATTACTGTGCTCAGCCGCCACGCTACTTTTCAAATAGGCAAATGTAATATTGTAAAATTAATAAAAAAGTTGAAACTGGATAGTGGGGAATGGAAAGATTTATACTCCTTGTAGACAGCTGGACATTTGCCTCCTTTTAGAGCAGTGGTTCTCAACCTGTGGGTCGGGACCCCATTTGGGCTCGAACGACCATTTCACGGGGGTCGCCAAACAACGCAGTCCGCCATTTTCCCCCCCTTTTCCTTAGCTGTGCTACTCCCTTTTATTCTATTGGCTTTTGAAAGCCAATAGAATAGACTCTCTTGAATAGAGTCTAATTCTATTGGCTTTCCAAAGCCAATAGGAATTGTCCAGGCTGTCTCTGCCCTGCTGAGCCCGCCAAAAGTCCCATTCTGCAAACGGTGCTGCACCAGTTGAGTAGTCCTCGACTTACGACCGATTGGGGGTGGCGGCATTAAAAAGGTTGAGAACCACTGTTTTAGAGAGTCGTTGAGGCCACTTGGAGGTTTGTCTGTGTCCTCAGGGTCAGCTGAGTGGTGCAGATGGATGTGGAGCCTTCTCACAAAAAACAAAACAAAAAAACCCCAAGAAAGTCTATTTGCCTCTTGAAAAAATATATTTGGGATAACCATGACCTGGATGACTGAGAATCTCCAGAGACAGTCACATAACATGTTAAATCTGAATGAATGAAGCACAATGGGTGGTGTTTAGATAACACGTTGAGACATAAACCATACAATGGCTTTGTTCACACATGGTTGGGTTGCCTACGATGTATTGAACCGATATATTTCCGTCAGCCCTTTGACCTAATCTAAAATTTTGTTCAAACTCCACCCAAATATATTACATGTGAAGTTCTAGACCTCAGTCTTATGTTTGCTTTCTTTCAACCAACCCCCTGCAGGTCCTTAGTTGCGTGAACCCCGATAATGTGAACAGCCCTGAGATTCCAGTGAAGATCTTGAACTGTGACACCATCACTCAAGTGAAGGAGAAGTTCCTTGATGCCATCTTCAAGAACGTGCCCTGTTCTCATCGGCCCAAAGCTGCAGATATGGATCTTGGTATGTTGAGTATCTTCTTAGATCAATAAGAGATGGCCAACCATGGAAGCCATCCATCCATTCGTATCACCATGTTGGTTTAGGTCGATGCAGTCAGGATTTCCCATGGGCAAAAAAAATGCTCCTTCTTGGGCATTTGTGGGGAGGAATGACATATCAGAAACTAAAACCTAACCTTACTTAGGAAAGGTGGCTAGGTTAAGGGCAATAGCAGAGAGAATATTGGGAAGATTTTATAGATGGATGGATCCATTGCAAAGGATCATGGGAGAACCTTCTGAAGGAGATAACTGGAGCCTTCTGAAGGAAATAACTGGATTCTTTTGAAGGAGATAACTGGAACCTTCCAAAGGAGATAACTGGAGCTTTCTGAAAGAAATAAGTAAAGCCTTCCGAAGGAGATAACTGGAACCTTCCAAAGGAGATAACTGGAGCTTTCTGAAGGAGATAACTGGAGCTTTCTGAAGGAAATAACTGGAGTCTTCTGAAGGAGATAACTGGAACCTTCCAAAGGAGATAACTGGAGCTTTCTGAAAGAAATAAGTAAAGCCTTCTGAAGGAGATAACTGGAACCTTCTGAAGGAGATAACTGGAGCTTTCTGAAGGAGATAGTTGGAGCCTTCTGAAGGAAATAACTGGAGTCCTGAAGGAAATAACTGGAATCTTCTGAAGGAAATAACTGGAACCTTCTGAAGGAAATAACTGGAGCTTTCTGAAGGAGATAACTGGAGCTTTCTGAAGGAGATAACTGGAGCTTTCTGAAGGAGATAACTGGAGCTTTCTGAAGGAAATAACTGGAGTCTTCTGAAGGAGATAACTGGAGCCTTCTGAAGGAGATAACTGGAGCTTTCTGAAGGAAATAACTGGAGTCTTCTGAAGGAAATAACTGGAGTCTTCTGAAGGAAATAACTGGAACCTTCTGAAGGAGATAACTGGAGTCTTCTGAAGGAAATAACTGGAGTCTTCTGAAGGAAATAACTGGAATCTTCTGAAGGAAATAACTGGAACCTTCTGAAGGAGATAACTGGAACCTTCCAAAGGAAATAACTGGAGCTTTCTGAAGGAAATAACTGGAACCTTCTGAAGGAGATAACTGGAACCTTCCAAAGGAAATAACTGGAGCTTTCTGAAGGAAATAACTGGAGTCTTCTGAAGGAGATAACTGGAACCTTCCAAAGAAGATAACTGGAGCTTTCTGAAGGAAATAACTGGAGTCTTCTGAAGGAAATAACTGGAACCTTCTGAAGGAGATAACTGGAGTCTTCTGAAGGAAATAACTGGAGTCTTCTGAAGGAAATAACTGGAGTCTTCTGAAGGAAATAACTGGAATCTTCTGAAGGAAATAACTGGAATCTTCTGAAGGAGATAACTGGAACCTTCTGAAGGAGATAACTGGAACCTTCCAAAGGAAATAACTGGAGCTTTCTGAAGGAAATAACTGGAGTCTTCTGAAGGAGATAACTGGAACCTTCCAAAGGAGATAACTGGAGCTTTCTGAAGGAAATAACTGGGGTCTTCTGAAGGAAATAACTGGAACCTTCCAAAGAAGATAACTGGAGCTTTCTGAAGGAAATAACTGGAGTCTTCTGAAGGAAATAACTGGAGCTTTCTGAAGGAGATAACTGGAACCTTCTGAAGGAGATAACTGGAGCCTTCCAAAGGAGATAACTGGAAACATCTGAAGGAGATTCTGAACTACTATCAAGGTTTTTTTTAGGGTTCCTTCATTCTTAATTCAAGGAGTCAGACGAGAACCGATGTGAGCATTGACCCTCAACTGGCCAAACAGGCAGGGATCATAGAGAACAAGGTTACAATGGATCCAGCTGAACATGTTGTGTGGCTATAACTATTAGCACTTTAAGTGGCCTTGTTAAGGTTACCAATGGAAGAGAATTTTTATAGCTCAGGGTTGAACTGAGCGGGGTCTGTGGTGCTCTCTGGGCTGGGTGGTTTTCTTGCCGAAGTTTCATTACCCAACTAGGTAATATCATCAGTGCTAGAAGGATGTGCAGTTTAGGGAGTGGAGCAGGGGGAGACGGAGGAAGAGAAGGAGAAGAGGAGGAAAGATCGAGAAGGAATGAAGAGGAAGAAGGATGAGAAAGGAATAAGAGAAGGAGAAGGAGAAAAACGATGGGGTCCTTGGTGCTCTCTGAGCTTGGTGGTTTCCTTGCAGACATTTCATGACCCAACTAGGTAACATCATCAGTGCTAGAAGGGAGTAAGGTTTGTGGAGAGGAGCAGAAGGAGAAGGAGAAAAACTATGGGTTCCTTGGTGCTCTCTGAGCTTGGTGGTTTTCTTTCAGACGTTTCGTGACCCAACTAGGTAACTTCATCAGGGCAGATGATGTTACCTAGTTTGGTAATCAAGTGAAAAGTTGCAAAAGGTGATCACATGATCCAGGGACACTGCAACCATCATCAATACGAGCCGGTTGCCAAGCCCCTGAATTTCGATCATCTGACCACGGGGACGTTGCAACGGTCGCAAGTCTGAAAAACGATCCCAGCTCACTTTTTTTTTCAGCGCCACTGTAACTTCGAGCGGTCACTAAGCAAATGGTTGTAGATCAAGGACTACCTCTGTTTTTAAACCCCTGGATTTACCCCTTACACACACACACACACACACACACACACACACACACACACACAAAGACAATTTAGCATTGAAGCTCATCGGATTCTATTAATCGTTCCATAGGAAGAGCTGTTGCTGGCATCCCTCTTTCGTGTGTCTGTGTGTCTTTGTGTGGGCATGTGTGTGTTTGTGTGTGTGTATGTGTGTGTGTGTGTGTGTGTGTGTGTGTGTGTGTTTGTCTGTGTCCTTGAAACGCGATTGTGCAGCAAGGTCGCTCGTGTCGATTTATAGGAGGAGCCCGAAAGACGCTTGGCCACCGAGACTCGTTTTGAGCTCCAGACAATTTGAAAAAAAAAAAAAAGAAGTGGTTGGCTGCAATTTGATCGTTGATGTCACGCAGGAGAAGAAGCTAAATTGTCCTCTGTCCTGGCAGAAACCTTGTCTGCCTTCTCTCCCCCTTCAGAGGGGTGAAGGTGGCATCAAAGGCAAAGACCGATCAAAGTTTACCGTTGCCCCTTCCTCAGTGCAAAGCTAGCAGCCCTTTCTCTTATCCTCCTCTTAAAACTTTTCTCCCCCGCCATTGTCCCCAAATCTCTTCAGCTCCAGGCTGAATTTGATCACCCAGCCAATTATTCTGTTCGAGAAGCCAGATTCAAAGATGGTGGTTGATCTCTTACCATGTGATTCCTTTGCCGGGACCACCGCAGACCAGGAAAGAAGGAAGGAAAGAAGGAAGGAAGGAAGGAAGGAAGGAAGGAAGGAAGGAAGGAAGGAAAGGAAGGAAGGAAAGAAGGAAAGGAAGGAAGGAAAGAAGGAAGGAAGGGAAGGAAAGAAGGAAGGAAGGAAGGAAGGAAGGAAGGAAGGAAGGAAGGAAGGAAAGAAGGAAGGAAAGGAAGGGAAGAAAAGGAAGGAAGGAAGGAAGGAGGGTAGGAAGGAAGGAAAGAAGGAAAGAAGGAAAGGAAGGAAGGGAAGAAAAGGAAGGAAGGTAGGAAAGAAGGAAAGGAAGGAAGGAAAAAAGGAAGGAAGAAAAGAAGGAAGGAAGGAAGGAAGGAAGGAAGGAAGGAAGGAGGGTAGGAATGAAGGAAAGAAGGAAGGAAGGAAGGAGGGTAGGAATGAAGGAAGGAAGGAAAGAAGGAAGGAAAGGAAAGGAAGGGAACGAAGGAAGGAAGGAAGGAAGGAAGGAAGGAAGGAAGGAAGGAAGGAAGGAAGGAAGGAAGGAAGAGCCGTGGTGGCACAGTGGTTAGAATGCAGGATTGCAGGCTAACTCACTGCTCACTGCCAGGAGTTCGATCCTGACCGGATCAAGGTTGACTCAGCCTTCCGTCCTTCCGAGGTCGGTAAAACGAGGACCCAGATTGCTGAGGACAATATGCTGGCTCTGTAAACTGCTTAGAGAAGGCTGTAAAGGCACTGTGAAGCGGTATATAAGTGCTCTTGGTAAGTGCTATTGCTACCACTGAATATAAATTTAATCTCCCCTTTTTATCCCTGGGAAGGAGTAAATATCGGCCTACCTACAAGTCAATCTAGGATTGCATCCCACCCGTGCCACCCAAACTGACGGAAACGTAGCTTATTGGCGCTGCTTGTTTGTGCGGAGGAAACCCCACGTCGTGACTTCATTGTGCTTTTTTCCCCCCTCCTTTGCTGGCGGCCCACTGCTTCATTTCGAGCAGCCGAAAATTTAGAAGGTGAAGGGGGATGTTTGCCTGCTGCCATTTCTCCATCTTCTCCCAGAGAAGGTCTCCCTCCTTCCCTTCAGCAGCAAAGCTTCCCCTGCAATTGGCAAGTTGAATACCAGCTGGCTCCAAAGCGGGAACGGAAAGCAAAACACCCCGTTTTGCAAATACGTTGTAATTAAGCGGATCTCCAGAAGCCCTGGAAGCAAAAGACTCCCTTGCATTACAACAGACATGTCAAACACAAGGCCCGGGGGCCAGATGCGACCCGTGAAGTGGCTTCATGCGGCCCGCGAAGCCATCCTGGAAACAGTGAGGGAACGGCCCCCGCTGCCTTGGCCCAGGCCGGTCGGGAGCCAATGTACAATTTTGTGGTGGCCCTCTATGCTGAAACGCATTCAGTCTTAGCTCCACAAGGCCGTCCAGAAACAGCGAGGAACCAGCCCCTGCTGCGTCGGCCCCGCCCCCTGGGTGCATGCTAGGGAGGTGTCACCCTTTGTGAGGAATGAAGCAATGCACCATGCCTTGGCGCTTGCCCCGGTCCCACCTCTTTCTGCCAGAGACCCTCAGATCTGTCCCACTCCTGCCCAGGCCCCCACAGGCACCCTTGACGCGAACGATGTAGAGCTGGCCACGCCCACCCAGTAGGCCATACCCACTCCATCCATGCCCACCTAGTAGGCCGCACCCACCCTGGCCACAAACCCCTTCCCCCACTGAGGGCAACCGCAATGATGATGCGGCCCTCAATGAAATTGATTTTGACACCCCTGCATTACAATGAGGAGACTGCCCTTCCAGAGAGGGTGGCGTTGAACCACTTGTCTCCAGAAGTTGTGGGTGCTCCATCACTGGAGTTTTTCAAGAAGAGCCTGGACCGCCATTAGTCTGAAACGGTACTATAGGATCTCCTGCCTGAGCAGGGGGTTGGACTAGAAGACCTCCAAGGTCCCTTCCAGCTCTGATGTTCCCTGTTTTAAATAAGTTCCCTCCTTCTTGGGAACAATGCAAAGTTATTAAGGGCTGTGTGCTGAATACACATTGTACAACTTCTGGAATCAAGCCCTCCAAAGGCAAGAGACACGATTATTGTAAATTCTGTATATCTTGCCTTTGGACGGCTTGATTCCAAAAGTTCTGGGTGCTCCATCACTGGAGGTTGTCATGAAGAGATTGGGCCACCATTGTTCTGGAGTGGTGTCGGGTCTCCTGCTTGAGCAGGGGGCTGGACTAGAAGACCTCCAAGGTCCCTTTCAACTCTGTTCTGATTGATTGATTGATTATTCCAGCTGTGATGATGGTTCCACAGAAGAAGACCTGGTAGGAAATTGGACCAGTTACATTATGGCCATCGCAACTTCCATTTCGTTGGGAAAGGCATGGTTACGACGCAAACGCACCCACACCAACAATTCAAAAATAAGAAACTCTTTATCTTCACCTCCCCACCTGCAATTCCGGGCTCGGAATCATTCCGTTCCCTGCAGATGCCGTGTCACGGTTCTCCCCCCAAAACGTTGTCCATTGGCTTGTGGGCCTGACGTGCGTTTCTCTTTCCTCACAGAATGGCGGCAGGCCAGCGGGACCAGAACGATCCTTCAGGATGAAGATCTCACCACCAAGATTGAAAACGACTGGAAGAGGTTGAACACTCTTGCCCATTATCAGGTGTGTAAATCAGCTTCGGTTTGATTAGGCTTGGTGGTCTTCTGTGGTCTGTCCTGTAAGGTTGGGAGACCACCAACATTGCTCTCCTGGATCAGATCTAGATTGACTTAGCTGGCATTCTCCCCAAGGTGCTTTTTCAGGAGGCAACTGAATTTCTCTTGCTTCTTCAGCTCTGTGTCGACGCTGCTCACATCGGATGTTCTTGCTTTGACCACAGAGGGAAACGTAGCCCTCTTTTACCTTTTGCTTGTAGAGTGAGATGATGCAGGGAGAGGGGAGGATGTGAACGAGAGTCCAGCTAGACATAACAACACTAAACCTAGCGTGAGAAACAAGGTTATTGTAACCAGAACTGATAAGGAATTGGCAGGCTGGAGAACTGGAGAGGAAGCCCTCGTTTCAAGCTAATGTGATTTATGACTGTTAATTGGAGGAGGGAATTGTGCTTTGATCCTATGTGCTCAGGGGAGGGGGATTCAGTTTTTGGCTTTGATTATGCAGTGCCAATGTTAGGCTACTCAAAATAAAGGTTCGTTAAGGTTAACAATCCCTCGAAGTTCTTTTGAAGAGCTTCATCTGTTGGAACCATGACACTCTGAATGGATGGGGGGGGGGAAATGGAAGGATTTATACTCCTTGAAGAGAGTTGGTCATTTGCATTCTCTGAGCGCGTCATTGAGGCCACCTGTGTCCTCAGGGTCACCTGAGTCGTGCAAATGGGGGTGGAGCCTTCATGGAACTGTTGAAAGGACTGTGTAAGGTAGATGATGCCAGATCCAGACAGATAAACCTCCCAAGTGGCCTCAACGACTCTCTGAAAAGAATACAAAGGACCAGCTGTCTGCAAGGAGTATAAATCCTTCCGTTCCCCACCATTCAGTCAGAACCTGAAGAAGCTTCTCGGATGAGGAGCGAAACGTCTTCAAAGAAAAACAAGGGAGTCCATTTTCCTTCTGAAAAAGGACCTTTGGGACAACTATGACCTGGATGACTGTCAATCTCCACAGACATTTAGCTATCATTCTGTCCACAGGTCAGTCCCAAAAATGTACCTCCTCAAGAACTCACCGATGGGACATCAAGCCAGCCTTATAGGTAGCCCTCGACTGACGATCACCATGGAGCCCAAGTTCTTGTTGCTAAGTGAGACAGTTGCTAAATGAGTGTTGCCCCATTTTTACAACCTTTCTGGCCCCGGAATCACTGCCGCCGTTAAGTGAGCAATGCAGTTCGCTTAGTGACCGTTCAGAGTTACGACGGCACTGAAAAAAAGAGGACCGGCGTTCACTCTTCACGACCATTGCAGCATCCCCCATAGGTCACGCGATCAAAATTCGGACGGTTGGCACAATTGGTTCATATTTATGATGGTCGCGGCGTCCCCGGGGGGGTCATGCGATTCCCTTGGTGCGACCTTCCGACAAGCAAAGCCAATGGGGGAAGCCCGATTCGCTTAACGGCCGTGCCACTAACTGAACAGCTGCAGCGATTCGGCTAAAAGCCGTGGCGAGAAAGGTTACAAAACGGGGCAAAACCGACTTCACAAGCGTCTCACTGAGCAACAGGCTCCACGGTGGTCGTAATTTTGAGGACTGCTTGTCAATTGATACGCCGCCAGTAGCTCTGGGCAGTTTATAATTTGATTGATTGACCCACCCCATGTATACGGCAGAGGAAATCAACCAAGAGCGGCCTGTTGTGTTCAAAAGGGGGGCAGAAAATAGAATTATCTTTCCTCCTCCCCTTTCCTGCATCTTTGTTTTGGGGGGGTGGGGGTTAGGGTTTACCCTCCCCGCTGATGACATCGGATGAAATATCAGGGCGCCTATTGAAAACAAAAAACAGGAAATAACAGGAAGGCGAGGAATCGGTTCCAGTCAGACCACGAAGGAAAGTGGTGTGTCCTGGCCTGAAGGGAAATCTCAGAAGTCGCTTAAATATCGGTCTGTTTGACAGCACGGAGCAGACTTCTTCAACCTTGGCGACTTGTTGATGGGTGGACTTCAACTCCCAGAATTCCCCAGGGCGCCATGTTGAGAATCACGGGCATAAATCACGAACAATCTTAACCATCTCTCCACACGTCCTCCTTTGTGAAGCTGTGCAAAGCAGCGTTTGCAGGTTGGGGGTGTCGTTATTTCCCCTCAAATCCAGAAGTGGTCCTGATCTTACCTAACACAGAATAAAAGAGTTGGTAGGGACCTTGGAGGTCATCTAGTCCAACCCCCTGCTCAGGCAGGAAACCCTACACCATTTCGGACAAATGGCTGTCCAGTCTCTTCTTAAAAACTTCCAGTGTTGGAGCATTCACCGCTTCTGGAGGCAGGTGGTTCCACTGGTTGATTGTTCTCACTGTCAGAAAGTTTCTCCTTAGTTCTAGGTTGCTTCTCTCCTTGACTATTTTCCATCCGTTGCTTCTTGTCCTGTCTTCAGGGGCCTTGGAGAAGAGCTTGACTCCCTTTCTTTGGGGCAGCCCCTGCGATTGGAACATGGCTATCACGTCCCCCCTCGTCCTTCTCTTTATTAAACTAGACCTACCCAATTCCAGCAACTGTTACTTGTATGTTTCAGCCTCCAGTCCCCTGATCATCTTTCTTGCTCTTCTCTGCGCTCTTTCTAGAGTCTCAAGTTCTGGTGGCAAGCTGTTCCACTGGTTAATTGTTCTAACTGTCAGGAAGTTTCTCCTTAGTTCTCTAGGTTGCTTCTCTCCTTGGTGAGTTTCCATCCGTTGCTTCTTGTCCTGCCTTCAGGCGCTTTGGAGAATAGCTTGACTCCCTCTTCTTTGGGGCAGCCCCTGAGATACTGAAAGACTGCTATCATGTCCCCCCTGGTCCTTCTCTTCATTAAACTAGACATCCCCAATTCCAGAAACCGTTCCTCGTATGTTTTAGCCTCCAGTCCCCCTGATCATCTTTGTTGCTCTTCTCTGCACTCTTTCTAGAGCAGTGGTTCTCAACCTTTTTAATGCCGCGACCCCCAACTGGTCGTAAGTCGAGGGCTACTCAACTGGTCGTAAGTCGAGGACTACTCAACTGGTGCAGCACCATTTGCAGACTGGGACTTTTGGCGGGCTCAGCAGGGCAGAGACAGCCTGGACAATTCCTATTGGCTTTTGAAAGCCAATAGAATTAGACTCTATTCAAGAGAGTCTATTCTATTGGCTTTCAAAAGCCAATAGAATAAAAGGGAGGAGCACAGCTAAGGAAAAGGGGGAAAAAATGGCGGACTGCGTTGTTTGGCGACCCCCGTGAAATGGTCGTTCGACCCCAAATGGGGTCCCGACCCACAGGTTGAGAACTGCTGTTCTAGAGTCTCAAGTTCTGGTGGCAAGCTGTTCCACTGGTTAATCATTCTCCCTGTCAGGAAATTCCTCCTTAGTTCTAGGTTGCTTCTCTCCTCGATTAGTTTCCATCCGTTGCTTCTTGTCCTGCCTTCAGGCACTTTGAAGAATAGCTTGCCCCGCCATCGTCTTTGCAGAATGTTTTTGTGTGATTAGAAGACTATTGATCATCCTCGCTTGGTGTAAGGATAAGATGATCAGCCTGATGTGAAAAGCCACTTTTTGCAGGCTTTTCCAGTAGAGTGGGTTAATTAGCATCCCCGAGTTGCTTTTGAAGATGAAAAGCACTCAGCGCTAAGTGCTAATTATTGTTAGGGCTCGTGGTAAGAAGGTCCTCGCCCTGTCCGGCTCATCAAAGATGTGCCAGATGCAGCTCCTCTTGTCGATGGCTGAATACTCAAGTCTTGTGTCATTCTTCTCAGGGAGATCGCGAGGCCATCCAGTCTGAGTCCAAAGGGGTCTGTCTGTTGCGCGTTCTTGTAGCCCATCCGTTTCGGAGATCCTCCAGAGAGGTCCTTTCTCAGTAGTGTGAGATGAAGCACATCGGCTCGTGACCAGCCCTTCCCCACTGCTTTGTCTCAAGGCTCAAGGCAGGGGGTTGGACTAGATGACCTCCAAGATCCCTTCCAACTTTACTACTATTATTATTATTATCCTTGTGGAACTGGATGTGAAACAGTTCAATATCAGAGGGGCCTCGGTGCTCCTCTCTGAGCTTGTTTGTTTTCTTGTAGATGTTTCATGATCCAAACTAGGTAACGTCATCAATGCTGATGATGTTACCTAGATGGGTAATGAAACGTCTGCAAGAAAACAACCAAGCTCAGAGAACATCAAGGACCCCACAGTTCTTTTCTTCCACCTCCTCCTCCTTCTTTCTCCTTCCTTCCTTCCCTCCTTCCTCTTTCTTTCTTTCTTTCTTTCTTTCTTTCTTTCTTTCTTTCTTTCTTTCTTTCTTTCTTTCTTTCTTTCTTTCTTTCTCTCTCCTCCTCACAAGTAACAACAAGAACGGCCGACCGCCCCGTTACACCCTCCATCATGGCTCCCCTACAAGTTCTCATCGTGATATATTCGATCGAGGAAATGGCAGCTGCCCACAGAAAGATTCAGTGGAAAATAATGTGCTGAGCATTGTGTGATGGGGATTATTTTTCTTTTTTCTCGTAATGGTACCGATCGAAAAGGAGGGGGTGGGGGGAGAAAGAAAGGGAAAGGATTGATTGCAGACCTCATGTCCCTTTTCCAAAAGAATGCCTTCGGAGTAAATGGGATTCAGCTCCAGTCCTGAGCAGTCAACGTTGTAAAATATGAAACTCCCGGTCCAAGACAGAGTTACTTACCAGTATGTTTTCACTTACAACGGGGAGCAAAGGTTTTGCTGGGGTGAAATATAGCCTCCCCTGGGCCCATTTTTCCTGCCTTTCTGACCCCCTCCCTCTCCTGCCCCCCCCCACCCCCAATGTTACCTGTATTTCATAGTGACAGCGGTGATGAAAAGTAACAGCAGGAACAATCAGACTTCACTTTGCGGAGTTGCTGACAATAACGCATGACACCGGCAACGCGCTCATAAATCCAATTACGAGTGAAGGCAACGTTTTTTCTCTCTACAGCGTGGCAGCCCGGAAAGGACCAAATCCAGCCCAAATTTTCAAGAATGCTGTTTTTTTCTCTTTCCTGGCACTCAATTTCCCCACCGGTTGTGGGTGCATTTTCTATCCCAGCCATCTGTCCCCAACCCCTATCCAGGAGAAAAAGAGCCAGACTCTTACATTCATTTCTCTGTCCAAAAGGATTACACAGGTAATCCTGGGCTTAAGACCACAAGGGACCCCCAAATTCCCAAAGGTTAATAATAATAATAATAATAACAACAACAATAATAATAATAATAATAAAGTTGGGATCGTGGAGGTCATCTAGTCCAGGGCTTTTCAACCAGTGGTACGGGTACCACCTGTGGTACATTGGCACCTGGCAGGTGGTACGCGACCCTCCTAGAAAAATAGCAGGGGAGAGGAATGAGCTGACCTGGAGGCAGCACCAGACAAGCCTGAGCGAGAGATGGCTGGACCTACAGGGCAGTCAGGGCTCAGCAGAAGCGCCAGGATCAGTGCTTATTCGGGACTGTCAGGGCTCAGCGGAAGCACCAGGATCAATGCTGCTTTCCAGCTGATCGGCGCTTCTTCGGGGCTGTCAGGGCTCAGCAGAAGCACCAAGATCAGCGCCAGGCTCCAGCTGGAGCTTGGTGCTGATCCTGGCGCTCCTGCTGAGCCCAGAAGAAGCGCCGATCAGCTGGAATGTTGCAGCCTCTCCAGGGTCTTGTGATTTACATTCAGATGCTTGGCAACCGATTCATATTTATGACGGTCACAGTGTCCCAGGGTCTTGTGAAGTGACCAAAAGCTGCTGCAACCACCCAGCAGACGGGGGGGGATAAAAACCGAACACCCCCCCCACCCCACCCCCGCTGCCAATCCTCAACAGAAATGCTCACAACAATGAAAACCTCAGACAGGAGGAAGAGCGCTACCGGGTGGGCAGGCAGGTGTCTTGCTCGGCTATGGCTTGGGGGGGGGCACTTTTTTCAGTGCCATTGTAACTTCGAACAGTCACTAAGTGAACTGTTGTAAGTCGAGGACTACCTGTACTTTATCACTTTTTTCCTTTTTTTTTTTTTTTTTTTTGGTCATCAAGTTTTTGACCCCTTGCTAGGCGACTGGTGGTACTCGGATGTTGTCATATCCTAAAAGTGGTACACTTTTCAAAGGTTCAAAAGCCCTGGTCTAGTCCAACCCCCTGCTCAGGTTTGGAAACCCAACCCCTACAAGCTCGGAGAACGGACCCTCGCCCTCATCCTACTCCCTAAGCTGCAGATATTCGCCACGATTGGGAGACCCAAATTTCTCTCACGAAGGAAAACCTTTAACGCAAATTTCCCCCCCCCCCCAGTTTACGACTTTTCTTGTCCCGGTTGTTAAGTGAATCACTGCAGCGGTTAAGTTAGTGGCACGGTTGTTAAGTGAATCTGTCTCCCCCCTGTGGACTTTTCTTGTCAGGGCGCCGCAAAAGAGGGGGTCATATGACACCCCCCCTGGGATGCTGCGACCGTTGTAAATACGAGTCAAGTTGCCAAGAGTCCGAATTTTGGGGACGCTGCCAGGGTCGTGAATGTGAAAAACGGCCGTCGGTCACTTTTTTTAGCGCCGTTGTAACTTGGGACGGTCACTAAATGAACCGTTGTAAGTCAAGGATTACCTGCAATTGATGAGAGATTTTTAACATGGGAAAAAAACATGCTTTGCTAGGAGGAGTCTACCCCAGCCTAGAGAGAGTCCTCGAATTACAGCCGTTATTTAGAATGGAATGGAATAGAATAGAATAGAATAGAATAGAATAGAATAGAATAGAATAGAATAGAATAGAATAGAATAGAATAGAATAGAATAGAATAGAATAGAATAGAATAGAATAAAATAGCAAGGAGAATAGAATGGAATGGAATGGAATAGAATAGAATAGAATAGCAAGGAGAATAGAATGGAATGGAATGGAATAGAATAGAATAGAATAGAATAGAATAGAGAATGGAATGGAATGGAATGGAATGGAATAGAATAGAATAGAATAGAATAGAATAGAATAGAATAGAATAGAATAGAGAATGGAATGGAATGGAATAGAATAGAATAGAATAGAATAGAATAGAATGGAATGGAATAGAATAGAATAGAATAGAATAGAATAGAATAGAATAGAATAGAATAGAATAGAATAGAATAGAATAGAATAGCAAGGAGAATAGAATAGAATAGAATAGAATAGAATAGAATAGAATAGAATAGAATAGAATAGAATAGAATAGCTGAAAGGGACTTTGGAGGTCTTCTAGTCCAGCCCCCGGCTTAAGCAGGAAAACCTATACCATTTCAGATATGACAGTCTAGTCTCTTCTTAAAAACCTCCAGTGATGGAGCACCCACGATTTCTGAAGGCAAGCTGTCCCACTGGTTAATTGTCCTCACGGTTAGGAAGTTTTTCCTTAACTCCAGAATGTGGAGCAAAGTCTACAACAAACTCTTTGCCTGAATCCACACGTTGCTCTGTTCATCCTGTCCCTCAGTAAATCCATATGCAAAGCAGTAGAAGAGAATATGTAGCTCAGAGTTGAACTGTGGGGTCCTTGGTGTTCTCTGAGTTCGGTTGTGAAATTTAAATTAAAGGGAGACTAGTCTAGCTATTTCTGAGTTTGGTTGTTTTCCTGCAGACATTTCATGACCCAACTAGGTAACATCATCAGTGGTAAGTGAGTGTGGGGTTGACTCCCTGTTTAGATAGGCAATAGCTTGCCCCTCCCGTGTTGGCGGGGAGGTGTGCTTTTCTCCTTGGTAATTCCTTGATGAGGGTATTGTTTTCTGCTTGATTATTTGTCTGGTGTTAATCCCTGCTTATCTGCTGTTGATTGCTGGAGGGGATATATTCTGGTCTCTTTGTTTCCTTCTTAGCTTTCTTCCATTGTTTCTTTTGAATGGTGTGTAAATGTGGTCTATCGCTATGTGTCAATCAGCCATCAATCGTCTATTGCAATCATCGCCTATTCTATTCAGCAATCATGATCTATTCAGCCATCAATAGACACACAGAGATGTGGATATGGATCACCAGGCTCATCGATAGGTAGAGAGAGAGAGGTGGATTTGTGGAGAGCATCAAAGGCTCCCAAAATCCATATGCAAATTATATTTCTCTCAACGATGTTCAAATCAGCTGCCTGCACAAGAATCCATGACGAGCCAAGGAAGGGCAGACTTCCTTGCCGCAACTTGATAGTAAGTTGGAACTCATGGCCGTGAGTCCTGGATATGGTGATCTCCTTGGATGAGAGAGCCTTCTCGATGGCCCCTTGAGTTTGAAGGGGACTTCTCTTCTCAAGGCTACTGAATCCCAGTTCCATCATCCTTCTCATGGTTTTTTTTTTTCTTATTTCTGGTCCCCTGAAGATCTTAATGTCCTTCTCTGGACCAGTTTCTCTGAATTCTTCTTGAAGAACAGTGACCAGAGCCAGAACCAGCACTTGGGATGGGTGTGACCAACACAGTATAATTAATTGGAAATTCTTTCCTTCTTGTAACATCAAAACTATACTTTGGCTGAGAGCTAGCTAGATAGCTAGATACTGCTAGATAGATAGATAGATAGATAGATAGATAGATAGATAGATAGATAGATAGATAGATAGATAGATAGATGGATGGATGGATGGATGGATGGATGGATGGATGGATGGATGGATGGATGGATGGATGGATGGATGGATGGATGGATGGATAGATAGATAGATAGATAGATAGATAGATAGATAGATAGATAGATAGATAGATAGATAGATAGATAGATGTTGTTAATTGCGAAGTCATGTCCGACCCATCGCGACCCCATGGACAACGTTCCTCCAGGTCTTCCTGTCCTCCACCATCTTCTGGAGTCCATTTAAGTTCACACCTACTGCTTCAGTGATTCCATCCAGCCATCTAATTCTCTGTCGTCCCCTTCTTCGCTTGCCCTCAATCTTTCCCAGCATTAGGCCCTTTTCCAGTGAGTCCTTCCTTCTCATTAGATGGCCAAAGTATTTGAGTTTCAACTTCAAGATCTGGCCTTCTAAAAAGCAGTCAGGGTTGATCTCTTCTAGGACTGACCGGTTTGAACGCCTTGCAGTTCAAGGGACTCGCAGGAGTCTTCTCCAGCACCATAGTTCAAAGGCCTCCATTCTTTGGCGCTCAGCCTTTCTTATGGTCCAACTTTCACAGCCATACATTGCAACTGGGAAAACCATGGCCTGGACTATACGCACTTTTGTTGGCAGGGTGATGTCTCTGCTTTTTAGTATGCTGTCTAGATTTTCCATAGCTTTCCTCCCCAGGAGCAAGCGTCTTTTAATTTCTTGGCTGCAGTCCCCATCTGAGATGATCTTTGAACCCAGAAAAATAAAATCTGTCACTACCTCCATTTCTTCCCCATCTATTTGCCAGGAATTGAGAAGGCCAGATGCCATGATTTTGGTTTTCTTAATGTTGAGTTTCAAGCCTACTTTTGCACTCTCCTTCTTCACCCGCATTAAGAGGCTCTTTAGTTCCTCTTCACTTTCTGCCATTAGAGTGGTATCATCTGCATATCTTAGGTTGTTGATATTCCTCCCAGCAATCTTAATTCCAACTTTTGATTCATCTAGCCCTGCCTTTCTCATGATGTGCTCTGCATATAAGTTAAATAGGCAATCAGTGGTTCCGTGTCCAGTTCTCACTGTTGCTTCTTGACCTGCATATAAGTTTCTCAAGAGACAGAGAAAGATAGATAGATAGATATAGATAGATAAATACCGAGATAGATAGATAGATAGATAGATAGATAGATAGATAGATAGATAGATAGATAGATAGGATAGATAGATATAGATACTGCTAGATAGATAGATAGAGATAGACAGATAGATAGATACCGATATAGATAGATAGATAGATAGATAGATAGTTAGATAGATAGAGATTGATAGATGATAGATAGATAGATAAATAGATAGATAGATAGATAGATAGATAGATAGATAGATATAGATAGATACTGCTAGATAGCTAGATATAGAAATAGATATATAGAAACAGAAATAGAGATATAGAGATAGAGAGAGAGAGAGAGAGAGAGAGAGAGGGATAGAGAGAGATCTTGTAATATCAAAACTATACCTATACCTTATATTATATATATTTCCATCAGTCAAAATATACTTTTGAGATATATATATGTGTTTGTATGTATGGCCAAGGTTTCCCTGTCAGTTGTGTCTGACGGGGCCTGGTGCTCCTTCTCTGTTTCTTGGCTGTGGGAGCCAGTGTTGTCCGATGCCAATTTAGTGGCCACATGGCCAGCCTGGCTATATGCCAAAGATGCAAGGAACGCTGTTGCTTTCCCACCAAAGTGGTACCTATTAATCTACTTGCATCTGCCTGCCTAGGTGAGCAGGAGCAGGAGGCAAGGAACAGGAGCTCTCCCCGTTAACGCAAAGTTCAGGTCTCAAATCCAGGCCGTGAATTCTTCAAGCTCAACTTCTTTTAACTGCTGAGTCCTCGCGCGGGCACACACACACCCCTTCCACATATACAAAATGGGTGCAAAACTCACTTAGCCAATGTCTCGCCTAGCAACAAAACTATAGGCTCAATTGTGGTTGTAAACTGAGGACTACCTGTACTGCACTGGTGTCTTTTGCACGACTGCATGGGATTGATAACGGTCCGTTCCTTTTTTTAGGTGCCAGATGGATCTCTGGTGGCTTTGGTGTCCAAGCAAGTTACTGCTTACAACGCAGTGAACAATTTCACCGTCTCAAGGACTTCGGCAAGCAAGTACGGTAAGGATTTTTCCATCAGAGGCATGTGAGGAGGTGAAAGTCAGTGAGGACATATAGACCATCCTTTTCCAGATGGTTTAGACCAGGGGTGGGGAATCATGACCCTTTTATGACGTGTGGACTTCAACTCCCAGAATTCCTGAGCCAGCCATGCTGAGGGGAAAGGGAGAGGTTTCCAAGCTGAGCCATGCTGGCTCAGGAATTCTGGGAGTTGAAGTCCATGAATCATAAAAGGACCATCCAGCCATGCTGGCTTAGGAATTCTGGGAGTTGAAGTCCACACGTCATGAAGGAGCTGTTCAGCCATACTGGCTCAGGAATTCTGGGAGTTGAAGTCCACGAGTCATAAAGGGGCTATCCAGCCATGATGGCTCAGGAATTCTGGGAGTTGAAGTCCACAAGTCATAAAGGGGCTATCCAGCCATGATAGGAATTCTGGGAGTTGAAGTCCACACATCATGAAGGAGCCATTCAGCCATGCTGGCTCAGGAATTCTGGGAATTAAAGTCCACAAGTAATAAAAGGGCCACCCAGCCATACTGGCTCAGGAATTCTGGGAGTTGAAGTCCACACATCATAAAAGGGCCCTGGTTCCCCATCCCTGGTTTACACACTGAGAGGACAGTAACAATCTGACAAGCCCTGAGGAACACAAATTACAGAATAATCTCTATAATAAAATATGGCCAAAATTGTGAGAAATAATATATAATTTGGAGTTGAATGTCCTACACCCAGTGGTGGAATTCAGCCGGCTCGCACCACTTTGGCAGAACCAGTAGCTAATTTTTTGTTGCCCAGGCCCAGAACGGACTTCCGGAAGCAGCATCCCCACAGAGAACCGGTTGTTCACATGTTTGAATCCCACCACTGCCTACACCCTGGAACAAAGTACATCAAGTAACAAATAACAGAACAGAACAACGAGACTGGAAGGGGACCTTGGGGATCAAATCAAACTTTGAACATCTCGATCCAGCTGTTTTTAGACTAGCAACTCATTCCTCAATACACCGCTCCAGTTACTCTTAGGAAAACCAATTCAAATCCAATAAAGAAAACCATTGGTAGCTTACATTTGAAATGAGGGGTCCTTGGTACTCTCTGAGCTGGGTTGTTTTCTTGCAGATGTTTCATGACCCAATTAGGTAACATCATCAGTGCTAGAAGGGAAGGGGGATTGTGGAGAGGAGGAGGAGGAGGGGGAGAATTGTGGGGTCCTTGGTGCTCTCTGAGCTGGGTTGTTTTCTTGCAGACGTTTCATGACCCAACTAGGTAACATCATCAGTGTTAGAAAGGAGTGAGGAGGAGGAGGAGAGTTGTGGGGTCCTTGGTGCTGTCTGAGCTGGGTTGTTTTCTTGCAGACGTTTCATGACCCAACTAGATGACATCATCAGTGCTAGGAGGGAGTGGGGTTTGCTCTCTGTTTATATACAGCACAAGCCTCTTGTGGCACTGATGATGTTACCTAGTTGGGTCATGAAACGTCTGCAAGAAAACAACCCAGCTCATACAGCACCAAGGATTCCTTCGCTGTTTCAATTCCCCCCCCCCACACACACACACTTAGACCTTGGAAGACCATCTTCAAGGATTTGTGTCCCATTTTGTGCTTTTTCAGAAAACATGATCCGCTACACCGGAAGCCCGGACAGTTTGCGTTCCCGGACGCCCATGATTACGCCCGACCTAGAAAGTGGTGTGAAGATGTGGCATTTAGTGAAGAACCACGAGCATGGCGATCAGAAAGAAGGGGATCGAGGGAGCAAGATGGTATCTGAAATCTACCTGACAAGGCTGCTGGCCACCAAGGTAGGTGAGGCTGGAAAGAAGGGCCTGGACCCCAAAAGGGAAGGTGGGGGGGGGGACAGAAAAAAATGGAATTGTGCCAATCAAAGAGAATCTTTGTAGCTCAGGGTTGAATTGTGGGATCCTTGGTGCTCTCTGAGCTGGGTTGTTTTCTTGCAGACGTTTCATCACCCAGCTAGGTGACATCATCAGTGCTAGAAGGGAGTGGGGTTTGGGGGGGGGAAGAGAAGAAGAAGAAGAAGAAGAAGAAGAAGAAGAAGAAGAAGAAGAAGAAGAAGAAGAAGAAGAAGAAGAAGAAGAAGAAGAAGAAGAAGAAGAAGAAGAAGAAGAAGAGGAGGAGGAGGAGGAGGAGGAGGAGGAGGAGGAGGAGGAGGAGGAGGAGGAGGAGGAGGAGGAGGAGGAGGAGGACTACTACTATGGGGTCCTTGGTGCTCTCTCAGCTGGGTTGTTTTCTTGCAGACGTTTCATGACCCAAGTAGGTAACATCATCAGTGCTAGAAGAGAGTGGGGCTTGGGGGGGAAGAGAAGAAGAAGAAGAAGAGGAGGAGGAGGAGGAGTACTACTGTGGGGTCCTTGATGCTCTCTGAGTTGGGTTGTTTTCTTGCAGACGTTTCATGACCCAACTAGGTAACATCATCAGTGCTAGAAAAGAGTGGGGTTTGGGGGGGAAGAGAAGAGGAGGAGGAGGAGGAGGAGGAGGAGGAGGACTACTGTGGGGTCCTTGGTGCTCTCTCAGCTGGGTTGCTTTCTTACAGACGTTTCATCACCCAACTAGGTAACATCATCAGTGCTAGAAGGGAGTGGGGCTTGCTCTCTTTTTATATACAAGTGACTTTCCCTCAGTTGGTAGAACTGTTCTTGGTGTCTTGATGATTGTTTATTGTTGGACTCCTTGTCTTCAACCTAGTGAAGTCAATATGGTAAGTTATCAAAGTTCTAAGAGATACTTCCAACCGTGACCCCATCAATGAGGTCTTGCACCTTTCCTGCAGCTCCAATCAATTAAACCAGGGGTGCTTCAACCTTGGCTACCTTAAGACCTGTGGATTTCACGGCTGGCTGGGGAATTCTTCCATAAGTCTTAAAGTCGCCATGGTTGCAAACCTCTGTATTAAATCCTAATTTTTGTGATACCTTCCTGATGCAAGCATTGTTCGCCATTTGCAGAAATGGCCCTGTTCCACCTCATTTCTCATCTGCAAGGGGTTCCTCAGGAAGAGAGCCTTTAGTGGAAGGCAGGAGGGAGAAAGAGAGAGACAGAGACAGAAAAAGAGAGAGAGGAAAAAAAGAGTGAGAAAAAAAGAGAGAGAAAGAAAAAGAAAGAGAGAAAGAGTGACAGAGAGAAAGAGACAGAGGAACGAAAAGAAAGAGACATAGAGAAAAAGAGAGAGAAACAGTAAAAGAGAGAGAAAGAGAAAGAAAAAGAAAAAGACAGATACAAAAGAAGAGAAAGAGGGAGAGAGAGAAAGAGTACAAGAGAGAAAGAGACAGAGAAACAGAAACAGAAAGAGACAGACAAAAGAAAGAGAAAGAAAGAAAGAGGGAGAGAGAGGGAGGGAGGGAGAGACACAGAGAGAGAGAGACAGAGAAAAAAGAGAAAGGGAGAAAGAAAAAGAGATACAAAAAAAAGAAAGAAAGAGGGGGAGAGAGAAAGTAAAAGAGAGAGAAAGAAAGAAAGAGACAGAGAAACAGAAAGAGACAAAGAGAGAGTGAAACAGAAAGAGACAGAGATACAAAAGAAAGAGGAAGAAAGAAAAGAAAGAGAGAGAGGGAGAGAGAGAGACAGACAGACAGAAAGAGAGAGACAGAAAGAAAGAAAAAAAGACATACAAAAGAAAGAGAAAGAGAGGGGTAGAGAGAAAGAGTGAAAGAGAGAGAGAGAAAGAAAGAGACAGAGAAACAGAAAGAGACAGACATACAAAAGAAAAAGAAAGAAGGAAAAGAAAGAAAGAGGAAGGGAGAGGGAGAGGGGGGAGAGAGAGACAGAAAAAAGAAAGAAAGAGAAAAAGACATACGAAAGAAAGAAAGAAAGAGAAAGGGGAGAGAGAAAGAGTAAAAGAAAGAAAAATAGAAAGAGACAGAGAGAAACAGAAACAGAAAGAGACAGAGATACAAAAGAAAGAGAAAGAAAAGGAAGAAAGGGAGAGGGAGGGAGGGAGAGAGAGAGACAGAGAGAGAGAGAGAGAAAAAAGAAAAAGAGATACAAAAGAAAGAGAAGAGGGAGAGAGAAAGTAAAAGAAAGAAAGAGAGAAAGAAAGAGATAGAGAAAGAGACACAGAGAGAGAAACAGAAAGAGAGAGATACAAAAAAAGAGAAAGAGAGAGAGAGAAAGAGTAAAAGAAAGAAAAATAGAAAGAGACAGAGAGAAACAGAAAGAGACAGAGATACAAAAGAAAGAGAAAGAAAAGGAAGAAAGGGAGAGGGAGGGAGGGAGAGAGAGAGACAGAGACAGAGAGAGAGAAAAAAGAAAAAGAGATACAAAAGAAAGAGAAGAGGGAGAGAGAAAGTAAAAGAAAGAGAGAGAGAGAGAAAGAAAGAGATAGAGAAAGAGACACAGAGAGAGAAACAGAAAGAGAGAGATACAAAAAAAGAGAAAGAGAGAGAGAGAGAGAGAGAGAGTAAAAGAAAGAAAAATAGAAAGAGACAGAGAGAAACAGAAAGAGACAGAGATACAAAAGAAAGAGAAAGAAAAGGAAGAAAGGGAGAGGGAGGGAGGGAGAGAGAGAGAGAGACAGAGACAGAGAGAGAGAGAAAAAAGAAAAAGAGATACAAAAGAAAGAGAAGAGGGAGAGAGAAAGTAAAAGAAAGAGAGAGAGAAAGAAAGAGATAGAGAAAGAGACACAGAGAGAGAAACAGAAAGAGAGAGATACAAAAAAAGAGAAAGAGAGAGAGAGAGAGACTCCCAAATCGGTTGCTTGACAAGGAAACCGTCTCTCCTCCACGGAGGTGTTGACCTCAGCTGAAGCGCTGGAGAGGAAGGAAGCTCTCGGCTGTCACCCGAGCGCAGTGCTTCCAGGGGAGATGATTTGTGTGTGACAGCTTTATAATTCTCCGTTGTTGACTTTCGGCCCAGGGAAGACGGCGAAGGTGGTTTAACACTCAGCGCCTCCCATCTTTTCCTTGCTCACCGCCAAGACTGGGCGATTTATGCAGCATTGATTTTGCTGACACTTTCGAAGCGCCAAACCCAGCAGAGCAAAGGGGGGGGGGGAGTGGAACCGGTGCAGGCAGGCAAGGGAAGTGATTTCCCAGACACAAATGGGGGGGTCCCTTTGTGGGGGTGCTGGCCCCCTTTTTCTCCCCCCACCCCCCCCCCCCGCGCTGACCTTGCCCTGCCCCTGATGGGGCCCGTGAATGCCATCTTGGCTTATATTTCGTCTGTCTCAACAAGTCAGCTGAGATACGTTTGCCTTTGGTGGTGGCTCATTTTGTGTGGTTTTTGCAAGACCCGAACGAATCGAGAGCCTGGGGTAATTTCCTGGGATGGCCTGTTTCACACCACAGGCCCAGAGAACATAGACTCACAGATTGAAGGCACCTTAGAGGTCCTCTAGTCCAACCTCCTGCTCAAGCAGGAGACTCTATGCCATTCTGGAGAAATGGCCGATGCAATCTTTTCTTAAAAACCTCCAATGTTGGAGCACCCACAACTTCTGTTCCACTGGTTAATTGTTCCAACTGTCAGGAAATTTCTCCTTAGCTCCAGGTTGCTTCTCTCCTTGGTTAGTTTCCATCCGATGCTTCTTGTCCTGCCTTCAGGGGCTTTGGAGAATAGCTTGACTCCCTCTTCTTTGGGGCAGCCCCTCAGATACTGGAAGAGTGCTATCATGTCGCCCCTAGTGCTTCTCTTCGTTAGACAATCATATCTAGTTCCCTTAGTGGTTGATCACGATGGCATTAAGAAAATAACGGAGTTGGAAGGGACCTTGGAGGTCATCTAGTCCAACCCCCAGCTCAAGCAGGAGACCCTACACCAGTGATGGCGAACCTTTTAGAGACCGAGTGCCCAAACTGCAACCCAAAACCCACTTATGGATCGTCGAGTGCTGGGTGGGTGTGGCCCATTGGGTGGGTGTGGCCCATTGGGTGGGCGTGCTGCGGTGGTCACGGCAGACTGGGTGGGACTAAAAAGTTCAATCAATCCATTCCAACTTTGCAAGGTCTTTTTTTTCCCCGCAAGAAGTTGAAATTGACTGATTGGACCTTTTTTTTTTTTTTTGCGCACGGTGGGGAGGCCTAAAGCGAAAAAGTTTTATAAAACCCAGCTGAAGGCCTAGGACTGGGGCGACAGCACGCGTGCCCACAGAGAGGGCTCTGAGTGCCGCCTCTGGCACCCGTGCCATAGGTTCGCCACCACAGCCCTATAGGATTTCAGACAAATGGCTGTCCAGTCTCTTCTTAAAGACCTCCAGCAATGGAGTACCCACAACTTCTGGAGGCAGGTTGTTCCACTGGTTAATTTCTTCTTTGTTCTAGGTTGCTTCTCTCCTTGATTAGTTCCCATCCGTTGCTTCTTGTCCTGCCTTCAGGGGCTTTGGAGAATAGCTTGACTCCCTCTTCTTTGGGGCAGCCCCTCAAGTACTGGGAGACAATCCTCTTCACGGCGTTCCCCTTGCGAAATGTTTCTAATGTTGGTTTTAATCGTTTCAAATCTTGGAATCCTGATTAGTTCTGGTTGTAATGTTTCGTTTTCTGGGTTATCAAGGGCACTTTACAGAAGTTCGTGGACGACCTCTTCGAGACGATCTTCAGCACCGCACATCGGGGCAGTGCACTGCCCCTGGCCATCAAGTACATGTTTGACTTCCTGGATGAGCAAGCCGATAAGCACAACATCCACGATCCTCACGTGCGGCACACCTGGAAGAGCAATTGGTGAGTGCTTCCCAAGAGCCCGGCACACCTGCCCTCCCAGCAGGACGAGGGAAGAGAAGGCCGTTTGGAGAGGGCTCTTAAATGTAAAGGAAGGTTTGGAGGGAGGGAGAGAAAAGAGAGGGGAAGGGAAGGAGGGAAGGAAGGAAGGAAGGAAGGAAGGAAGAAAGAAAGAAAGAAAGAAAGAAAGAAAGAAAGAAAGAAAGAGAAAAAGGAATGAAGGAAGGAGGAAGAAAGAAAAAAAAAAGAAAGAAAGGAAGGAAGGAGGGAGGAAGAAAGAGAAAAAGGAAGGAAGGAAGGAGGAAGAAAGAAAGAAAGAAAGAAAGAAAGAAAGAAAGAAAGAAAGAAAGAAAGAAAGAAAGAAAGAAAGAGAGAAAAAGGAAGGAAGGAGGAAGAAAGAAAGAAAGGAAGGAAGGAAAAAGGAAGGAAGAAAGAAAAAGAAAGGAAGGACGGAAGAAGGAAGAAGAAAGAAAGAAGGAAGGAAGGAAGAAAAAGAAAGAAAGGAAGGGGAAGGAAGGAAGGAAGGAAGGAAGGAAGGAAGGAGGAAGGAAGGAAGAGAAAGGAAAGAAGGAAGGAAGAAAAAAGGAAGGAAGGAAGGAGGAAGGAAGGAAGAAAGAAAAAGGAAGAAAGAAAGAAAAAAAGAAAGAAAGAAAGAAAGAAAGAAAGAAAGAAAGAAACTTGGAACTAATAAAACATTAGCATATTATTAACATCATCTGTGGCACTCATTTAAGGCTGATTGAAGCCATGGGGGGGGGGCTTCTTTAAAGAGAGGGGGAAAGCGGTGGGCGTTGAAAGCGGGATTAAAGGAACGGAGACATGGTTTTGAGCAGATTCAATTAATTCCATGTCCGTTTCCCCAACTCCTTTCCTCACGATGTTTTCTTGACTTATCGCCCGCTCCTCCCTGCAAAGAGAGCAACACCCGGGGATTCAGGGAAATCAGAAACAGAGAATCACGAGGACATTAATAAAATAGCCAAGAACATGGGTCAGGGTACAGAAGGACTTGAAGAATTGGGAGAAGTTGCAATTATCCCTCATGGGAAGAATTGCAGTGATAAAAATAAATATTCTACCCAAGTTTCTTTTTTTGTTTCAAATGTTACCGATTTTGAAAAATGAGATTAATTTAAGTGAGTGGCAAAAGGGTCTTAATAAATTTATTTGGGCAGGGAAAAAGCCAAGGGTTAAGTTTAAAATTATGCAAGACTTCCGTGAGAGGGGTGGACTTAAGGTACCAAATTTGAAATTATATTATGATGCGGTGGTTTTAACACTAATTAGTGATTGGGTAAATTTGACAAATCCTGAGATACTTCATTTAGAGGGATGGGACTTACTTTATGGGTGGCATGCCTACCTAATATTTAATAAAAAAATGGATTGGGTCTTTAAATCTCATATCTTAAGAATTTCTTTACTTAGGATTTGGAGAAAATATTATAAAAGTGATTTTAAAGTTCCATTATGGGCTATACCTTGGCATGCGATAGAAGGAATAAAAAGAGGAGTAAAAATGGACATGGTGTCTTATAGTCAACTACTCAGATGGGATGGGCAAAAATGGCAGTTGAGATTACGGGAAGATTTAGCGCAAGAAAATATTATTTATTCTTGGTTCCAATATAGGCAACTAGTAGATAAATGGAAGATGGATTGCAAATTGGGTTTTCTTAGAGAAGATGGAAATTTTATTAAACAAGTTAAGGACCAAAGACAAACCCATATTAAGAGAATTTATGGGGTATTAGTTGAAATGGACTCAGAAACGGAATTAATTAAAGATTGTATGATTAGATGGGCGCAGAATTTTGGCGAACCAGTTCCATTGGACATCTGGGAAACTATATGGGTGAGAAATGTCAAATTTACACAAGCACAGAACCTTAGGGAGAATTTTTATAAAATGTTTTATAGATGGCACCTTGATCCACAAAAAATGTCTCTTATGTACCCTGACGTGCAACCTAAATGTTGGAGATGTGGTTATAAGGATGCTTCCTATTATCATATTTGGTGGTCATGTAGAGAGATAAAAGTATTTTGGATCAAAATATGGTGGAATATCCAGAGAATTTTTAGAAGGAGGGTAAAATTTACTCCGCAATTATTTTTGTTAGGTATTGTTACAGATTGTGATACAAAGGAGGTTGTATTGATGTTAAATTTGATTACAGCCGCTAGGCTGTTAGTAGGACAATATTGGAAGAAGGAATCTTTGCCTACATTGCAGGAATGGTTTCTTAAAGTAGCTTATTTGGCAGAAATGGCAAAGATTTCGGCTTTCTTAAAGCAACAAACCCAAGAGAAGTTTATTGCTGTTTGGGACAAATGGATAAAATTTATACAATTTAGATTGGGTATACAAAAATATCATATAGCTTTTTCATAAGTTTTATTCTATATATATATATAGGTATTTTTTTTTCTTTCCTTTTTTATATATAAATATAAAATTTTTAATTTAATTTTTTATTTTTACTCTTAAATTTTTAACTAAGCCTATATTCTGCTCTGGGAAGCTCAGGGGGGGGAAGGGAGGGGTTTTTGTGTGGGGTGGGGGATGGGGGGGGTTTTTTTATATGTAATGTTTAGTTTCCTTTTTGTATATGTTGTCTTTTGTTTTGTATTGTTTTTGTTTTTTTGTAAAATTTATAAAATTTTTAATAATAAAAAAAAAAAATAGCCAAGAACATGTCTTAGAAGGGATGGAGCTGGAGGACATTTCTCTTTGGGTTATTGGGGAACATTTCTCTTGGATTAAAACAACGGCGGGCGTTGACACTTGGGAAGGTGGGTGAGGATGAAGGACTCAGGAGAAACCCTTTCGAGCAACGTTTTTTGTCTGCTCAGTCAAAACATCTGCCTAGAGGTCATCTAGAAATATCACAGTGAGCTTCTCCAAGGTGGTGCCCTCCAGATGTACAATCAGAGCTGGAAGGGACCTCGGAGGTCTTCTAGTCCAACCCCCTGCTCAAGCAGGAGATCCTATACCATGGCTGTCCAGTCTCTTCTTAAAAACCCCCAGTCATGAAGCACCCACAACTTCTGGAGGCAGGTAGTTCCACTGGTTAATTGTCTCACTGTTAGGAAGTTTCTCCTTAGTTCCAGGTTGCTTCTCTCCTTGATGAGTTCCCATCTTCTTGTCCTGCCTTCGGGGGCTTTGGAAAATAAGTGGACCCCCTTTTCTTTGTGGCAGCCCCTCAAATGTTGGAACACTGCTATCATGGTCCCCCCTTGTCCTTCTCTTCGTTTGACTAGCCATTACCCAGTTCCTGCCACCGTTCTTCGTATGTTTTAGTCTCCAGGTCTTTGATCCTCTGAGTTGCTCTTCTCTGCACTTCTCCAAACTCCATTTGAATAAATGAATAAGTCCATTTTTCCAAAGTCTCAACATCTTTTTTTTTTTGTAACGTGATGACCAAAACTGGATTCCAAGTTGTGATGGCTTCCAAGTTGTCTCACTCACAGCCAATGTGACGGAAAGCTGATTTAACATTATAAACAGTGTCTAGGGAAGGGTGATCCAAATTGCAGTGTTACGTGGCTTTGTGATTGTTGTTCAGTCGCTAAGCATGCTAGGACCCCCGTCTTCCACTGTCTCCTGGAGTATGCCCAAATTCATGTTTGTTGTGTCGATCTAACCATCTCATCCTCTCGTGTTCCCTTCTCCTTTGGCCTTCAGTTGTAGGAATTCCTCGACGTATTCCTTCAGTAGCACTTTTCAAAGTTACAACGGCACAGAAGAAAGTGATTTATGACCATTTTCCCATACTTATGACCCATGAGCCAATCAATGGGGAAAGCCAGATTAATTTGACAAGCTTAACCACCATGGTGACTCAGTTAACAACCCGGGTAGAAGAGGTGATAAAATTGGGAATTGACTCTTTCAGCAGTCCCATCAGTTTAGGGATGGAAGTTCCATTTCTAACTGTGGTGGTAAGTCAAGGACGACTCGTATTTGAGTTTTAAAAACCATAACACCTCCACATCTTTTCTTCTGTCTTTTGACTTCAGCTTGCCCTTGAGGTTTTGGGTGAACATGATCAAAAATCCGCAGTTTGTCTTCGACATTCACAAGAACAGCATCACAGATGCCTGCTTATCGGTGGTAGCACAAACCTTCATGGATTCTTGTTCAACCTCAGAGCACCGTTTGGGCAAAGATTCCCCGTCTAATAAACTGCTTTATGCCAAGGATATCCCCAGCTACAAGAACTGGGTAGAAAGGTAGGTCTGACACTCTCTCTCTCTCTCTCTCTCTTCTCTCTCTTTCCTTCTCTCTCTCTCTCTGCTTTCTTTCTTTTCTCTCTGCTGTCTTTTCTCCTCTCTCTCTCTTCATTCTGTAGCTCTTCTCTCTCTCTGCTTTCTCTCTCTCTCTTCTCTCTCTCTCAATCTCTTCTTTCTCTTCTCTCTCTCTTTCTCTGTCCTTTCTCTCTCTCTGCTTTCTCTCTCTTCTTTCTTTCTTTTCTCTCTGCTCTCTTCTTCTCTTTTTCTCTCTTCTCTCCCTCTTCATCCTCTCTCTCTCTCTTCTCTTTCTCTCTTTCTCTCTCTGTCCCTTCTCTCTCTCTCTGCTTTCTCTCTGCTCTCTTCTCTTTTTCTCTCTTCTCTCCCTCTTCATTCTATCTCTCTCTTCCCTCTTTTCTGTCTCAATCTCTTCTCTTTCTCTCTCTCTCTCTCTCTCTCTCTCCGTTCTCTCTCTTTCCTTCTCTCTCTCTCTGCTTTCTGTCTCTTCTCTTTCTTTTCTCTCTGCTGTCTTTTCTCCTCTCTCTCTCTTCATTCTGTATCTCTTCTCTCTCTCTGCTTTCTCTCTCCTCTCTCTCTCTCTCAATTTCTTCTTTCTCTTCTCTCTCTCTTCTCTCTTTCTCTGTCCTTTCTCTCTGCTTTTTCTCTCTCTTTTCTTTCCTCTCTGCTCTCTTCTTCTCTTTTTCTCTCTTCTCTCCCTCTTCATCCTCTCTCTCTCTCTCTTCTCTTTCTCTGTCCCTTCTCTCTCTCTGCTTTCTCTCTGCTCTCTCTTCTTATCTTTTTCTCTCTTCTCTCCCTCTTCATTCTATCTCTCTCTTCCCTCTCTCTCTTTTCTGTCTCTCTCAATCTCTTCTCTTTCTCTCTCTCTCTCTCCTCTTTCTCTCTCTCTTCTTTCTCTCTCTTCTTTCTCTCTCTATAAGAGCATTACAGGTAGCTGTCAATTTACAAGACCACTGAAAAAAGTGGTCTCTTATGACTGTTTTTCACACTTACGACCGTTGCAGCCTCCCTGTGTTCACGTGATCAACATTTGGATACTTGTCAACTGCCTCATGACGGTTGCAATTGGCATGTACTGATGACGGTTGTAGGGTCCCGGGGGGTCACGTGACCCCCTTTTGCAACCTTCTGACGAGCAAAGTCTACAGGGGAAGTCAGATTCACCGAGCAACCCCGTTGCTAACTTAACAACTGCAGCGATTCACTTAACAACTGTGGCAAGAAAGGTCGTAAAATGGGGCCAACGCTCACTTAACAAACGGAAGGGAGGGAGGGAGGGAGAAAAGGAGGGAGGGAAGAATGGAGGGAGGGAGGCAGGAGGAAAGGAAGGGAGGAAGGGAGGGAGAAAAGGAGGGAGGGAAGAATGGAGGGAGGGAGGCAGGAGGAAAGGAAGGGAGGAAGGGAGGGAGAAAAGGAGGGAGGGAAGAATGGAGGGAGGGAAGGAAGGAAAGGAGAGAGGGAGAGAGGGAGGGAGAAGGAGAGGGAGACAAGAAGGGGAGGCAAGAATGGCAGGAGGCAGGCAGGAGGAAAGGAAGGAAGGAAGGAAGAAAGAAGGGGGAGGGAAGAGAAGGAGGGAAGAATGGTGGGAGGGAAGGGAGGGAGGGAGGGGAAGGCAAAGGGGGGTTTCCAATGTTTCCTGTCAGGTTCCCACAAGGAAATTCAATGGGGAAGCCGGCAGGAAGTCAGAAGGCGCACCTGTTCCCTCTGTTGTTGTTGGGGGTTTTTTTGCCTGTCCTTGGTCATTCTTTTTCTCTGCTCAGGTAAGGCAATATCTCTCAAACGATGACCCAATAGGCACAGGTCGACTAGCTCATAATTAAATGTCTCCAAGAACATCACACCACGCTATTAGCCTCCCAGCAGAATTCTTTCCTTTTTGGTTCCGAGATTAAATTCGCTGGACGGTCCAAACCCACGCTGTTTCCTCTGACAGTCCCCCGGAGGACCCACAGCCTTCTCCCGGACCGAGATCAGAGACGACAACTTGACCCTCACAACCCTGGCCGACATAATGAGCCCATCTCGCCTGCAGTCTGGTCAGTGACCCAGCCAGCCTTTGCAAAGCCCTCACAACGTTTACGACCTCCTTCCCAGGGCTTGTAAGCAGCTCGCGTTTCCTCTCATCCTCGCGAACGTTGGCCTGGAGTGAAAACGGGAGCGTAATTAAGCCAGGGTATCTCCTGTGCTGCCTTTGGGTTGCTAAGAAACTGCATCGGTAGAAGGCAAAGTCTCCATCCAATTCTAAAAAATAATTATCTGGTCAATTGGGAACACGGCCGCGGCTGAGTTGAGCAAAATAGCCTTTCATATTGCCTACAACATAGAAGCCTTTAGCGGGTTTGGGCCTCTCTTCCTGACAAATGAGCTCACGCCAAGCTCGAAGAAAGGACGAGCAGTGGGGTGCTTCTCAAACAACGGTACAAAAACGGGAATGCCCGCTTCTTGAAGATTAACCGGCGCAGACTCGCCAAGTGGATTGAAGTGCCAACCATCAGGAAAACAGGAAAAATAGGAGCTGCTAAACATGCCATTAGAACAGGAGTCCCCAACCTCCAGGCCGTGGACGAATACCAGGCCATGACATGCCAGCAACCGGTCCGCAGAAACAAGCAAAGCCCCATCTGCGGGATGCAGGCAGCACACAAATCCACACACCCTTCCGTCCGCGGAAAAACCTCTCTCCACGGAACCGGTCCCTGGTGCCCCAAAGGTTGGAGACCTCTGCATTAGAACATCGGCACATCTCTGAGGCGTCAGGTAGTGCCTCAATGTACAATGGCTCATTTAGTGACCGAAATTAACAATGGCACTGAAAAAAAAGGAACCGGTGACCATTTTTCACACTTATGACTGTGGTAGCCTCCCCACGGTCTCATGCTCAAAATTTGGACGCTTGGCAACTGACATGTACTTATGACGGTTGCAGTGTCCCGGAGTCGTATGATCCCCTTTTGCGACCTTCTGACAAGCGAAGTCAATGGGGGGAAGCCCGATTCACTTCGCACCCGTGTTCTTCACTTAACGACTGCTGTGGTTCGCTTAACAACTGTGGCAAGGAAGGTCGTGAAATGGGGCCAAATTCATTTCTTGCTTAGCGATGGACACTTTGGGCTCTGTCGCTGTCGTAAGTCGAGGACTTCCTGTGTTTTCACATCTTTCCTTGCTAACGTTTAAGCAGCATCTATTATCCCGTACGATGTATCTGTTATTTGGATTTATTGCACAAATCAAGACGCGTCAGCAAAGTTGCTGCTTTGGGACATGCAACAAGGCCTTGAAAGCACGTCCTAACTAAAGGAGTAGAGTTTACGCTGCAACCAGCCTCTAACACACCCAGATGTTTCTGTTCCCTTGTCAAGTGGTCACGGTTGCTATGGATGCTTTTTACGTGAGGCCTTTAAATCTGTTTGCTTGAGCTCATGATAAATAATCACTTTGTTTGTTGGGGTGTCAAGTGGTCAAGGTTGAGAAGCTCTTCGGCTTCATCTGGTCTTTCCCAGCTGAGCTGTCTGTCTGGAAAGATTCCTGTGTTACAGGCAGTAAACAATAAAGTAGCTAGTATTACACAATGTGGGTCGGGCTGTTTGCAGTGGACAATACAGATCGTCCTCGACTTACCAACGCAGTTGAGCCCAAAATTTATGTTGTTAAGCGAGGCGTTTGCGACGTGAGCTTCACCCCATTTTATGGCTTTTCTTCCCACGTTTGTTAGGTGAATCCCTGCTCTTCTTCCTTTCGTCACATGGTTGTCAGGCGAATTTGACTTCCCCGTCGACTTTGTCAGAAGGCCACAAAAGGAGATCACTGCGACCGTCATAAATACGAAGCGGTTGCCCAGCGTCTGAATTTTGATCACGAGATGCTGCAACGGTTGTGTGAAAAATGGTCATAAGTCCCAGAACTGTTGTAACTCTGGAACAGTTGTTCAACAAACTGTTGTAAGTCGGCGACTACCTATATAATAGACCCGTGGTGGCGAACCTATGGCACGCATGCCACAGGTGGCACGCAGAGCCCTCTCTGTGGGCACGCATGCTGTCGCCCCAGTTCTAAGCCTTCAGCTGGGTTTTATAAAACTTTTTCGCTTTAGGCCTCCGCCATCGTGTGCAAAAAAAAAAGGTTCAATCAGTCAATTTCAACTTCTCGCCGGAAAAAAAAAGATCTCGTAAAGTTGGAATTGATTGATTGACCTTTTTAGTCCCGCCCAGTCTGCTGTTACCACTGGAGCAACGCCCACCCAATGGGCCACACCCACCCAATGGGCCACACCCACCCAAAGGGCCACGCCCACCCGGCACCTGACTATACATAAGTGGGTTTTGAGTTGCAGTTTGGGCACTCGGTCTCTTAACATATTCGCCATCACTGTAATAGACCCTTGAGCTAAAATGTCCCATGTTGATATCCTTAGTAATGTGGGCATCAGCCCCGCTGTCTTCTTCTAGATGGATTTCAACCAGTGGACCACCCCTAAAACAGGTTGGCGCCACTAGGTTGCCACCATCACCTGGTTGTGTTTTCTTTGACTTTGTGGTTCTTCTGAGCTTCTGATGAAGACTTGCATGCCCCCTTGCACCTGAACGGCAGAGCGGTTGCGTAAATATGTCATTCCCCGTAATTGCCATCTTCTGTCTGCAACACATGGTCTCATTACCGGCGTTTCATATGCTAAATGATTATTAACGAGCTTCGTAACGAGCGGCAGCAGCAACCCCCTCCAAAGGCCCTCACAAGATAATTAGCTCCATGCCACAGCAGAAAAAAAAAAAAAAACCCGGACCACCCTGGTAGATTACAGCACGAGGAGAGGCGATAATCGTTAATGAAGTTTTGCATTTCGATGAGCTGTCAAACCAAGTCAAAGGAAGGAAAGGCTTCCTCGTGGCGCAGGCACACATGGGTCTCTGCGCCCCGAGAGTTGGCCCGAAGCCTCTGGGGGTGTCTTGTGCAAAAGCCCTCTTTGCAACATTGCCAAACTTACAACAGGTTGTCCAAGTGCAGAGAAGAGCAATTAAGATGATTAAAGGCCTGGAGACGAAAACATATGAAAAAAGGCATATGCAGGAATTGGGTATGGCTAGAAGGCCAGATCCTGAAGTTGAAACTCAAGTCCTTTGGCCATCTAATGAGAAGGAAGGACTCACTGGAGAAGAGCCTGATGCTGGGAAAGACGGAGGGCAAGAGAAGAAGGGGACGACAGAGAAGGAGGTGGCTGGATGGAGTCCCTGAAGCAGGAGGCGTGAGCTTCAATGGACTTCAGAAGATGGTAGAGGACAGGAAGGCCTGGAGGAATGTTGCCCATGGGGTCGCGATGGGTCAGACATGACTTCGCAACTAACAACAACAACAAAGTCTAGAGTAAAGAAGGATTGAAGACATTCCACTGATTAATTGTCCTCACTGTCAGGAAGTTTCTCCTTAGTTCTAGATTGCTTCTCTCCTTGATGAGTTTCCATCCGTTGCTTCTTGTCCTGCCTTCAGGCGCTTTGGAGCATAGCTTGACCCCCCTTTTCTTTGGGGCAGCCCCTGAGATATTGGAACGCTGCTATCACGTCACCCCTACTCCTTGTCATGAAACCCTGTTGTACACTGCTTCCTCCCTCAGCTATCTTGGTTAACTTCAACACAAATATTGATCCGTTTAATGTTTTATATTATTTGATCTTCCTGTAAGCCGCCTGGAGTCTCTGGATGGCAAGACGGGTAAAGAAATGCTCTTCAAAATATCCCACCTCTTGCCTGAAGCCCAGCGGGCCGTTAAGAGTCCTTCCTCAACTGGAGAAGTCAATTACACAAACACAGAGCCTAGATCTGTCAGAGCCAGCCCGTGTCCTCCAGCCTCTTTCCGAGGGAAGCTTGACGGCTCCAGAGTAATAGAGATATCTCCGAGCCTTTGACAGGAATAGGCACCCAGAGCCAGCTCTTTGCAAATTAATCTGTCATGCCATCCTGGATGCCGTTCAAAGTTGATATTGGAAGAGCTTCACAAGGGCCGTCTCTTGCTGGCTGTCTCTCCCAGGACATAAGAGCACCTGAGTTATGACAGGAGAAGGAGGGAGAGCGGGAGAGAAGAGGGACGCAGGAGAAACTATCAGAGCTGAACAGCTAGACTACATGTATGCGACTTCAAACTAGCTCAGGGGTAGGCAACCTTGGCTCTTTTATGACTCGTGGACTTCAACTCCCAGAATTCCCGAGCCAGCATAGCTCGGGAATTCTGGGAGTTGAAGTCCACAAGTCATAAAAGAGCCAAGGTTGCCTACCCCTGAACTAGCTACTTTATTGTTCTGTGGCCCATTACAGGAATCTCCCGACTGGCAGCTTTTGCCTGGGAAAGACCAGATAAGGCAGGGGTGTCAAACTCAATTTCATTGAGGGCCGCGTAAGCATTGTGGTTGCCCCTGGGGGGGGGCAGGTGGGTGTGGCCAGGGTGGGTGTGGCCTACTGGGTGGGTGTGGATGGAGTGGGTGTGGCCTATTGGGTGGGCATGGCCAGCTCTACATCATTCGAGTCAAGGGTGCCTGTGGGGGCCAGGGCAGGAGTGGAACAGATCTGAGGGTCTCTGGCAGAAAGGGGGGGGGACCGGGGCAAGTGCCAAGGCATGGCCCACTGGAGGAGCCTCACTGCCTGCTGAAACCCCTCCGCCGGAGCCCATCAAGCCGGATATGTGAAGTAGGTGAGGGCCATTTGCTGGCCACTTCCAGGCGATGGTGCATTTCTTCATTCCTCACAAAGGGTGACCTCTCCCCAGCATGCACCCAGGGGACGGGGCCGACGCGGCAGGGGCTGGTTCCTCGCTGTTTCCAGACCGCCTTGTGGAGCTAAGACTGAACGCGTTTCAGCATAGATGGCCACCACAAAATTGTACATTGGCTCCCGGCCGGCCTGGGCCAGGGCCAAGGCAGCGGGGGCCGTTCCCTCACTGTTTCCAGGATGGGTTTGCGGGCCACATGAAACCACTTCACGGGCCGCATCCGACCCCCCAGCCTTGTGTTTGACATGTCTGAGATAAGGCTTAAAGCATTTATGGGTGGGACAGGGTGTCAGATCTCTTGTATGTATGGAACGTGTTCAGTTTAATTTCTATCTTCTGCTGTAAGGAGTTCAGACTTACGGGTCATCCTCAACTTACAGCCACAATTGAGCCCCAAATTTAGGTTGCTAAGGGAGACATTTGTTAAGTGAGTTTTGCTGGGGTGGCCCAGTGGTTAGAATGTTCTATTCCAGGCTGACTCTGCTCACTGCCAGCAGTTCGATTCTGACCGGCTCAAGGTTGACTCAGTCTTCCATCCTTCCGAAGTCAGTAAAATGTGGACCCAGATGGTTGGGGGCAATAGGCTGAAGCTGTAAACTGCTTAGAGAGGGCTGTAAAACACTGTGAAGCGGTATATAAGTCTAAGTGCTATTGCTAACTCTGCCAACTGCCAAGAGTTCGATCCAAACCGGCTCAAGGTGGACTCAGCCTTCCATTCTTCCAAGGTCGTAAAATGAGGACCCAGATTGTTGGGGGGCACCAGGCTGACTCTGTAAACTGCTTAGAGAGGGGTGTAAAGCACTGTAAAGTGATATATAAGTCTAACTGCTATTGCTATTTCTACTGCTATTGCCCCATTTTATGACCTTCCTTGCCACAATTGTTAAATGAATCAGTGCAGTTGTTAAGTGAGTAACACAGTTGTTAAATGAATCTGGCTTCCCCCTTGAGTTTGCTCGTCAGAAGGTTGCAAAAGGGGATCCCGTGATCCTGGGACACCGCGACCGTCATCAATAGGAGCCAGTTGCCAAACGTCCAGATTTTGATCCCGTAACCATGGGGATACTGCAACAGTTGTGTGAAAAATGGGTGTAAGTCCCTTTTTTTCAACGCCGTTGTAACTTTGAACAGTCACTAAACGAACCATTGTAAGTCAAGGACCTACCTGTAATACGTTGCTCTCTCCAACATCAGCGGTGTCCCCCTCCAGGTCCCCTTCTCCTAACCTGTGGATCGCTACGGTTTTTGCACCCCAACAATTGTTGACATGACCATCTTTGGACCAATAGGCCAGGCTTGGATTTGAATTAGCTTGATTTTTTTTTTCCGGGGGAGTGTCCTTTATTCTAAAACCACCCAGCTATTGGAGGCAGACCTGGAGGAAATCAGCTAGCACAGAGGTCCCCAACCTTTTGGGCACCAGGGACCGGTTCCATGGAGAGAGGTTTTTCCGCGGACCGAAGGGTGTGTGGATTTGTGTGCTGCCTGCATCCCGCGGATGGGGCTTTGCTTGTTTGTGCGGACCGGTTGCTGGCATGCCATGGCCACTACCAGTCCACAGACTGGGGGTTGGGGACCCCTAAGCTAGCAGATACTGATTGAACATTTTGCAATATATACCACAGCTTTGCACGTCGCAGCGATAACCCATTGTCAGCCAGCTCTGCCCTCCCTGCTGTTGGAAAGACGGTTAGATCAGGGGCTGTCTTGTTACAGGCTGCAAACACACACACACACACACACACAAACAAACAAATGCCCCCTCCCCTTATCATAGATTAGCTTGGATTTGGCAAGCATTCAAGCTACTCTGTTGCCAGCTCTCTAGTCTATGCAACAGGCCGGAAGAAAACTGGGTTTGGATAGTCAATCTGATCATTTGCATTCCTCTCCCAGGAGGGACGTTAAATGGGGACGTTCCACTGGGTTGATTCTGATTCACTGAGTGCCTCAAAGCGGTTCATAAACAGTTCACAACACAGCCCGCCTCTCCAAAGTGGATTATGTCACTGTTGGTTTTCTTGCGCGAGCACCATTCATTTTTAATCGGGTATAATACCCGTGCGCGTTCTCATGTTCCACTCAGCAGGATCAGCGAGCAGGGAATATTTCTAAAGTGCATGACTGCCTTTCAGCAGGTCATTTTGGAGGAGCAGAAGTCACTCTCCTCCTTGCCTGGAACCTACAATGTTGTGGGGGGGGGACTTGGTTTGCCCCCTACAACAGACAAAAGAGCGCAGAGAAGACCAACAAAGTTGATTAGGGGACTGGAGGCTAAAATATATGAAGAACGGTTGCTGGAATTGGGTATGTCTAGTTTAACGAAGAGAAGGACAAGGGGGGACATGATAGCAGTATTCCAATATCTCAGGGGCTGCCATAAAGAAGAGGGAATCAAGCTATTTTCCAAAGCACCTGAAGGCAGGACAAGAAGCAGCGGATGGAAACTAATCAAGGAGAGAAGCAACCTAGAATTATGGAGAAACTTCCTGACAGTTAGAACAATTAACCAGTGGAACCACCTGCCTCCAGAAGCTGTGAATGCTCCAACACTGGAAGTTTTTAAGAAAAGATCGGACAGCCATTTATCTGAAATGGTATAGGGCAGTGGTGGCGAACCTATGGGACGGGTGCCAGAGGCGGCACTCAGAGCCCTCTCTGTGGGCACATGTGCTGTTGCCCCAGTCCTAGGCCTTCAGCTGGGTTTTATAAAACCTTTTCGCTTTAGGCCTCTGCCGCCGTGTGCAAAAAAAAAAAAAGGTCCAATCAATCAGTCAATTTCAACTTCTCGCGGGGAAAAAAAAGATCCTGCAAAGTTGGGATTGATTGATTGAACTTTTTAGTCCCACCCAGTCTGCTGTTACTACCCCAGCCACGCCCAGCCAATGGGCCACGCCCACCCAATTGGCCACTCCCAGCTAATGGGCCACACCCACCCGGCACCTGGCGATGCATAAGTGGGTTTTGGGTTGCAGTTTGGGCACTCGGTCTCTAAAAGGTTCGCCATCACTGGTATAGGGTTTCCTGCCTGAGCAGGGGGTTGGACTAGATGACCTCCAAGGTCCCGTCCAAACTCTGTTATTCTATATTCTAAACACACTCACCCGTTCCAAAAGAAGAGAATATCTGTAGCTCGGGATTGAACCATTTTCTACATAAGTACAAAAACACCCTATACCAGTGATGGCGAACCTTTTAGAGACTGAGTGCCCAAACTGAAACCTAAACCCCACTTATTTATCGCTGGGTGCCAGGTGGGCGTGGCCCACTGGGTGGGCATGGTTGTGGTGATCATGGCAGATTGGGTGGCTGTGGCCAAGATGGGCGTGGTCACCTCAATGTTGCTCGTGGGGATGGATGCCTGTGAGGGGTGGGCAGGGTTGGGGGAGATCCAGGGGGTCTCTGGCAGGTGGGCGGTAGGCAGGAGGCTTGTCCTGCAGGGTGAGGCGAGGCAGGGCGGGGGTGCCATTGCCACGGGACAAGGCAAGGGCTGGGGTGGCTGCTGCCTGACACCGTTGGCCCCCACACACAGAGGCCAGCGAGCGCATGGGGGCCGACGGTGTCCGTCAACTGCCACAGCCTGCCAGCCCCTCGACTAGCACCTTCTGGGGCTCTGCAGCCTGTGGCCAGCAGTTCAAAGAAGCCACCTCTGAGCTGGATGGCGGTCAACAGCTGAGGAGGCAATGCAGTGGGTCATGCCTGAGAAAAGGAGAGCATGTGAGGCCAGGAGGAATGGGACAGAGGGAGGGAAACCAGCTGTGCCGGGATGCATCTGGCCACGTGGGACCTCGGCGAGTTAGTGGGCAGCTGGTTGAAGAGGGACAGTGCCGTCTCTGGGGCATGGCACGCATGCCCACAGAGAGGGCTCTGAGTGCCGCCTCTGGCACGCGTGCCATAGGTTCGCCACCACTGCCCTATAAAAAATGAAAAATAACAAGAGGAAAAACAATAAAATAATATAAGAAGACACACACACATCCCACACACACATAAACACTACTTCAGCGACAACCCCCGATTCGGTGTTCTTGCCGGAGCAGTGCCTGCCTCACTTAGCAACAGAAATTTGGAGCCCAGGTGTAGTCGTATGTCAAGGACTATGTGTCCTGAAATTAGACTGAGGTCACAAATTGTTCATTTCTATTTTAAAGTCCCTTTGGCAGGGGTGACCGTCAAACAAAGGGAAGGAACCAAACTCTGCAGGTGACTTTGATGGCTTCACCTGTCCTCGATTTCAGCTCCTGCTTTTTTTACTTTTTTCCCCCCCTTCTCTCTCTCTGCGGACTTCCAAACTCTGGATGCTCCTGGGGGGAACGACGGGGGCGCGTGGAACACGTGCCGCTCTTTCTCGGCAGGCATGCGAAACGTCAGATTGCGGGAATTAAAAATGTAAATGATGGTGTCTAATTAACCAGTTGACAGCGGAGCCCAGCTGCCGGTGACAGTGACAGATTACCTTCTGCAAATCCTGTCCTCCACGGCCCAAACAGACTTAAAAGCCGGGGAGAAGCAGGGGACACCCCTGAAGTAGCAGCTTCCTGAAAAAGCCCAGGTCCCCACGCACAAATCTTTGCGCCGCATTAGGCGGATGTCAAAGCCCTGTTAGCTGCAATAAGGTGTTGCAGCTGAGAGCAAACAACGATTGTTCTCACAACCCTGCTCACTAAATTCCTCCATTTTCTACACGGCTAAGCTCTCAATTTATGAACCAAAGTGGGACTAGAATTTTCATTGTTAAGCGGGGCAGGCGTTGAGCGGGCAGGGCCCGATTTTATGACCCTTTTGGCCCATGGTTGGTAAGTGAATCACTGCGGTTGTTAAGCGAGCCGTATGGTCATTAAGCGAATCCAGATTCCCCCCTTGACTGCTTGGCTGAACCTGGCTGGGGAAAGTCGTAGATGGAGATCACAGGACTCCCACCCCCTGCGCAATCCTGCAACCATCGTAAATACCGATCAGTTGTCAATTGCCCGAATTTTGATCCCATGATACGGGGGGATTCTGTAACAGTTGTAAGGACATGAACTGACCAGACCACAGCTCAATACCGGGCTGGGCCCGATTCAGAACTGGGCTGCATGAGTAATTGGCTGGCACACGTGTGCTGCTTGACTTGCGCAAGCGACAGGCTGGTTCCCCTCTCCCTCCCTCCGGTTGGGCCGCCAAGCCATAAAGGTTGGGCACCAGAAATGGGGAATCTGTGGGCCTGTATCTTTTCTTGGGGTCATCTAGATCAGAGGTCCCCAACCTTTTGGGCACCAGGGACCGGGTTCCGTGGAGAGAGGTGTTTCCACGGACTGGAGGGTGCATGGTTTTGTGTGCTGCCTGCATCCCGCGGATGGGGCTTTGCTTTTTTGTGCGGACCGGTTGCTGGCATGCCATGGCCCAGTACTGATGCACAGACCGGGGTTTGGGGACCCCTGGTCTAGATCTTCTTCTGTTGACTAACACTGGAAAGGATGAGCAAAACGTATTCTTGGAAGAGTGGGAGCGCGTTAGCGAAATGGAAATAAAGAGGGAATGTGTGCGAATGGGGCAACTTTCGAGTGCTCAATGTCAAGGTTCCAACTGACAGACCCAAACAAACAAACACCTTTGAGACATAGAATTCCCCTTCCCATCCCTGAACAATTAGGTGCAATTACATTGTTATGAGAAAATGTCTCTGAATAGAGTCGGACACCTGATGAATCGTCCTTGATTCTCAAGGTCTGCCTCCTTTACCTTTGTAGCCTGCATTCCAATTCCCCATCCTCCCCCCAAGTTCATTGGCAAGTTAAGAAGCGATACTTGTTGCACCAGGAAAGCAAACGTCAAGCTGGACACTCAGTTCTCAATACACTTTATCAAAACTTCTAGCAATGGATGGGAACTAATCAAGGACAAAACCCACGTAGAACCGAGGAGGAATTTCCCAACAAAGAGAACATTTAATTTCAGTGGATTGACTGGCCTCCAGAACTTGTGAATGCTCCATCACTGAAGAGTTTGGACAGTCATTTGTCCGAAATGGTATAGGGCAGTGATGGCGAATCTTTTAGAGACTGAGTGTCCAAAAACCGCCCCCCACCCCTGTCCCTGCTCTGACCTGTCCACTGGGCCACCCACCACCTCCACGGCCCGCCACAGATCACCCAGGCAGCCCAGCAGCGCCATGGCGGCCACGGCCTCTGCCCATGCCCCGCAACATCATCTGCGCGCGACATAGCCCAAGAGCAGAGTCTTGTCCCCGCTGCCCGGCTACCATGTCCTTGGCTGCGCTGCTTCGCATGGGCCTCGCCCAGGGGCGACTCTCCTCTGGGGGGGGGCTGCTGGTGAGGAGGGGGCCGTGGGAGGAGGAGGGGCTGGGGAGATGGTGTGTGTGCCCATAGAAAGGGCTCTGAGTGCCGCCTCTGGCATCCGTGCCATAGGTTCGCCACCACTGGTATAGGGTCTCCTGCATGACGGGGTTGGGCTAGAAGACCTCCAACGTCCCTTCCAATTCTGTTATTCTGTTGTAGGTGCTCCAACCTTGGAGGCGTTCAAGAAGAGACTGGGCAGTCATTTGTCCAGAATGATATAGGGTCTCCTGCTTAACAGGCGTTGGACTAGAAGACCTCCAAGGTCTGTTATTCTGTTCTCTGTACATCAAGCCTTTTTTTTATGGGGGTCTCACCCTTTTCGTTTTATTCCCCACCAGGTACTATTCAGATATAGGCAAGATGCCAGCGATTAGCGACCAGGATATGAATGCGTATCTAGCTGAGCAATCACGTATGCACATGAACGAGTTCAACAGCATGAGCGCACTCTCCGAGATCTACTCGTACGTGGGCAAGTACAGCGAAGAGGTGAGCGTGGGGCGGTGAGGCCTGGCTGTCCCAAAGGGTGAACTGACATTTTGTTTTGGCCTTCAGCCACTTCTGTGGCGTTCTTGTGAAATAAAAGCCGGAGGACAATTGTTATTTCACAATTGGTTGTCTTTCGATTCCGGGCATAAACGTTCTGCAAATCGTTTCCTGGAATTTTCTGGAATAAAGTTTCTCTACCGCAGCATATTTAGATGGGTGGACTTAACAGGGCTGGTTGGGGGATTCTGGGAGTTGAAGTCCACTCATCTTTTTCAGGAAGCAACATGACTTCCTTGTTTTTCTTTGAAGACGTTTCGCTTCTCATCCCAGAAGCTTCTTCAGCTGTGATTGGATGGTGGGGAACGGGAAGACTTATACTCCTTGCAGACAGCTGGTCATTTGCATTCTTTTAGAGCAGGGGCCCCCAACCTATGGGCCACAGCCCAGTATCGGGCTGTGGGCTCTTGGCCAGTGGGCCATGGAAATGGCTGGCCAGGGCATGCACACGTGAGCGCTTATTCCCTCCCACTCGTGCCCACAGGCCCATTTGCATATACACGTAGGTGTGAACGGGGACACTAGTGTGGGTGTGTGTGCGTGCACCATTTGAGCATGCGTGAACGGGCCGCTAGCATGGGATGTGTGCAGGGCCCATTTGCGCATGCATGAATGGGCGCTAGCTGCCGTGGGGATGTGCAACCATTCGCACATGTGCATGGTGCCAGCGCATGCCACATGCCCGAACACGGCTACTACTACTGCACCAGTGGGCATGACCCCATTTGCGTGCGTGCGTGCACGCAGTAATTTGGAAGCTTTCCCCTCTGGGCTGCCAGAAAGGTTG
This sequence comes from Crotalus adamanteus, assembly GCA_039797435.1. Classification (NCBI taxonomy): domain Eukaryota; kingdom Metazoa; phylum Chordata; class Lepidosauria; order Squamata; family Viperidae; genus Crotalus; species Crotalus adamanteus. Next base: position 91,127,416 of record CM077923.1, on the reverse strand, counting down.
GAGAACTCTGTTCTAGAAAGTCGTTGAGGCCATTTGAAAATTTATCTGTTCCATGAAGGCTCCACACCCATTTGCACCACTCAGGTGACCTTGGGAGCGTAACGACTCCAGGCTGATTCCTCTCTTGACGACTCCTCCACGCTTTGCCTCTCCTTCTCCTACAACTCATGCTTACGGACCTCTAAGACAGAGGTCCCCAGCCTTTCTTGGTCGGTGGATCGGAGGTAAAGGGAGGAGGAAGCATTTTATGCGTGTGCACGCACACAACGCAGATAGGGTGGCGCTAGCCCTGCCCCATTTTTTGTGCCATATGATGCACTGTTTTCACACTAAGTGGCGCAGCGCCTCGTTTTCAACACAGCCGTGGTGCTAGCACAAGTGGGGGTGAGTGCCCACACACATCTGTGCACCGGCCAGCCTGTCCCACAGCCCAGTGGCCAGCAGACCATAGCCTTGTAGTGGGCCCTGGCCCACAGGTTGGGAACCCCTGCTCTAAGATGTATCCATCCATACATCCATACTGTCATGCCTCTGTCGGAGCCTGAATCTGCAGAGGAAAATGAACTGATACGGGACCCTGTGGAGGGCGAGGGAGAGCGGTCTGTGGCTTCAGAGGAATGTGGAGAAGAACAGGCTGAGGCAGGCCAGGACCCTTCAGGATTGGGACAGGAGGAACAGGAGAGGCAGAGTTCAGGCAATGAGCAAGGGCCACCCCCTCCTGATCCTAGAGCACGGAGAGTGTAGAGAAGGAGGGAACAATGCAGGCAGGCTCAGCTACTTGGGAGGAGAGCGTCCGGCCCTTCTCCACAAGGAACACCTGGAGACTGGGATTTAAGGAGACACTGTGTGGAGAGGTATTTGTCAGGAACAAATGCTGATTCTTGGAGTGTTGTGTGTTGTTGCTGATCTCTTCTTCTGTGACTTCTGTTTGGAAACCTGGAAACTCGGACTATTGGATTAACTGACCACGTTACTTGAATGTTTAAAGACCTCGGACTGTATTTCGGCCTCTCTCTTTTGAAAACTGCTCAGGCAAGCTAGGATTCAAACAGCAGTTTATGTTGTCTTCCTTGTTATCTCTATGGCCTTGAGTACTTCCTTATGCTAATCAGACTGTATTTGAACCTACTTTCAGCCAGAGTCGGCGGAAGGGGTGTCTGTGTGTTCTTTTGTTGGAGGCTTGCCAGCAAATGTGGGAGCATTTGGGGAAAATTTGGAGCAATAAAAGAACAGCTTGAATTGCCAGCTGACTGCATTGCCTCGGTGCTGTGCCCTGGGTCATCACACATACATACATCCAGTGCATCCATCCATCCCTTGGGTGGTTCCTTTCAGCTGGACACGAGTCCCGTCCACTACTAACGCCTTTCTCCTGTCTCCCTTTTCCACAGATCCTAGGAGCCCTGGATCAGGATGACCAAGCCGGCAAGCAGAAACTCACCTACAAACTTGAACAAGTTATAACCCTCATGAGCATAGACAGCTGAGAACTGCCCCCCCACTAGAGGACTTTTCCGGGAGGGATCGACACAAGCAAATGAACACACACGTACACACTCACAAACACAAAATACAAAAAAAAACAAAAACCAAGCCGTGCCTCAGTCCAGTTTTTTCATCAAGTGCAAGTTTCCAACTGGCTGCCAAGGAGAGCCGCCAGAAGACGCTTTGAAGTCTCCGAACCTCGCCCGCCGGACCCACCAACCCCGAGGAACACGTCCTCAAGGATTTGAGGAACATCTCTCAGGAGGACTCCCCAAAGGCAGGGAGGGTGCAGGTGGGGTCCCCGAGGTTCCTCTTTGGTGGTGACCAGAATGTACCACTGCCTGCTCCATGAACCGAGCGGGAGTAACGTTGGGGTTCACCTCCATCATGCTTTGCTGCTTTGAGGGCACGCCGTCCTGGGGCTCACCCGTGCCGAACGGAGCCCAGGGTTCACGCAGAAGCTGTGCCAGGAGAGATTTCCTCTCTTGCCTTCAGACATCCCCACCAGTTTGTGGGGTGGGGAAAAAAAACCCTACAAAACTTCTTCTCCAGTGGCTGCCTCTCCTCGGTCTTTGCCCTCCAGAAAAGGAACGGAGAGGTTGCTGCGGAGTCATGGATAGAAGGCCCTCAGCGACCTGTGAACCGAGGGGATTGTCCACCGATCTCTGGAGATTGGGTGGAGAAGGGAAGTCAGCCTTTCCCCTCTTCCCCTCTTCTGATTTTTCATACGGTTTCCTTCTCTTTTTTTTTTCTGTTCGGTTTGGTTTGAGGGAATCAATCATGGTTACTTGCGTTGTCACGGAAAGAGAGCTGCTTCTCGCAATCCTAGGTCATCTGCGTCCCCACCCGTTCCTTCTCCCATTACGTCGACAAGCACCCCAGATCCTTTTGCTTCTCCTCCTTAAACCAGCAATGTCGTGTCTGCTGGGGAAAAGGCAGCTCAACCTGAGTTGGGCCTGCCCTTGAAGACGCCCCAAAGGATATCTCCCGTTTTCTCTCTCTGGATTGCCTTCCTAAACCACCAGGCCCAGCCGAGGCCCAGAAATAAGAGCCAGCGTTATGGATAAGGCCGAGGCCCCGAGCCTGGAATTGGAGGTGGGGAGGTTGAAGATAAAGAGTTTGTTATGTTGAGTTGTTGGTCTGTGTGTTTGTGTCGTAACCATGCCTTTCCCAACGAAATGGAAGTTGTGGTGGCCATAATACGATCTGTTCGATTTCCTACCGGGTCTTCTTCTACGGAACCATCATTACAGCTGGGATAATCAGTCAATCAGAATAGAGCTGGAAGGGACCTTTGAGGTCTTCTAGTCCAGCCCCTTGCTTAAGCAGGAGACCCTATACCATTTCAGACAGGTGGCTGTCCAGTCTTTTCTTAAAAACCTCCAGTGATGGAGCACCCAAGACTTCTGGTGGCATGCTGTTCCACTGGTTGATTTTTCTCACTGTTAGGAAGCTTCTCCTTAATTCCAGGTTTCTTCCCTCCCTTTCTTCCTTCTTTTACCTTTCTTTCTCTCCTTCCTCCCTCCCTTCCTTTCTTCCTTCTCTACTTTCTTCCTTCTTCCTATTTACCTTTCTCCTTTCCTTCCTTCCTTCCCTCCCTCCCTTCATCCTTTCTTTTACCTTTCTTTCTCTCCTTCCTTCCTTCCTTTCTTCCTCCCTTTCTTTTTTCCCTATTCCTCCCTCCCTCCCTTCTTTCTTTCCTACTTTCTGCCTTGCACCTCTTATTTTCCTCCCTCCCTCCCTTCCTTTCCTTCCTTCCTTCCTTTCCTATTCCTCCCTCCCTTTTTTCCTTCTTTCCTTCTTTCTGCTTTCCACCTCTTATCTTCCTTCCTTCCTTTCTTCCTTCCTTCTTTCTTTCCTTCCTTTCCTATTCCTGCCTCCCTTTTTTCCTTCTTTCCTACTTTCTGCTTTCCACCTCTTATCTTCCTTCCTTCCTTCCTTCCTTCCTTCCTTCCTTCCTTCCTTCCTTCCTTCCTTCCTTCCTTCCTTCCTCAAAACAATTCTGATTTGATCCAAGAAAACATCTTACACTTCTCTGTGCCAATAATAACAGCTCCAAACGACGGTAGCTGTGATCAAATCACTCCATTTCTGAATTCAGTGTTCCACAACCTCTTTCTCCAGTTTCCAGTCTCATTTTCCTACAAATTCCGCTGAGACCTCAGTTCCCCAACTGTGCATTTTGCACGGACTCGGGCCATCTAAAGCAGGAGTCCCCAACCCCCGGTCTGTGGACCGGTACCGGGCCACGGCACACCAGCAACCGGTGTGCACAAACAAGCAAAGCCCCATCCGCGGCATGCAGGCAGCACACAAAACCACGCACCCTCCGGTCCACGGAAAAACCTTTCTCCATGGAACCCAGTCCCTGGTGCCCGAAAGGTTGGGATCCTCTGACCTAAAGCGTCTTCTCATTTTAAATAAATCCAGAGCTGTGTGAAATTTAGCAAGCTGTAGATCAGACATGTCAAACACAAGGCCCGGGGGCTGGATGCGGCCCGCGAAGTGGTTTCATGTGGCCTGCAAAGCCATCCTGGAAACAATGAGGGAATGGCCCTTGCTGCCTTGGCCCTGGCCCAGGCCGGCCGGGAGCCAATGTACAATTTTGTGGTGGCCCTCTATGCTGAAACGCATTCAGTCTTAGCTCCACAAGGCCGTCTGGAAACAGCGAGGAACCAGCCCCTGCTGCGTCAGCCCCGCCCCCTAGGTGCATGCTGGGGAGGGGTCACCCTTTGTGAGGAATGAAGAAATGGACCATGCCTTGGCGCTTGACCCGGTCCCACCTCCTTCTGCCAGAGACCCTCAGATCTGTCCCACTCCTGCCCAGCCTCCCACAGGCCCCCTTGACGCGAACAATGTAGAGCTGGCCATGCCCACCCAGTAGGCCACACCCACTCCATCCACGCCCACCAAATAGGCCGCACCCACCCTGGCCACCACCCCCGGCCCCCTCCAAGGGCAACCGCAATGCTGATGCGGCCCTCAGTGAAATTGAGTTTGACACCCCTGCTGTAGATGGATGCAATTGCTGTACGTGGAAGCCGGTAGGAAAGTGAAAGAAATCGCAGGGATTAATCTCCCTATTGTTAGAGGCAGTCCTCGACTTATAACTGTTCATTTAGTGACCGTTCCAAGCTGCAATAGCGCTGAAAAAAGTGACTTAACAACCGTTTTTCACGGTTACAACCATTGCAGCCTCCCCGTGGGCAGGTGATCAAAAATTCAGCCACCTGGCAACCGGCTCTTATTTATGACGGTTGCAGCGTCCCAGAGTCACGTGATCCCGTTTTACGACCTTCCGACAAGCAAAGTCAATGGGAGGGAAGCCAGATTCGATTAATGACGACGTTACTAACTTAACCACTGCGGTGATTCGCTTAGAAACTGTAGGAAGAAAAGTCGTAAAAATGGGGCCAAAGATACCTGTCTTGCTTAGCAAGATAAATTGTGGTCGTAAGTTGAGGACTGTCTATGTGAGAAATTTTGCATTCAGTAGACCTGGGGTTTTTTTTGTTCAAAAGCTTGATTATAATTCTGGATATGTTTTGTCCGACATGCTGAAGCTGGTGGTTTAAAAGTTTGGCAGCCCCCTTCAAACTTCTCATTTAATTTTTTAAATTTTTTCATGGTGGATCGTTCTCCCGTGGGATACCGTCTCGCTCCTACCCTGCCCGTTTGCTGGTTTATGGTTTATTGTATGATGTGACACTAGAACAGTGGTTCTCAACCTGTGGGTCGGGACCCCATTTGGGGTCAAACAACCATTTCACGGGGGTCGCCAAACAACGCAGTCCACCATTTCCCCCCCCCTTTTCCTTAGCTGTGCTACTCCCTTTTATTCTATTGGCTTTTGAAAGCCAATAGAATAGACTCTCTTGAACAGAGTCTAATTCTATTGGCTTTCAAAAGCCAATAGAAATTGTCCAGGCTGTCTCTGCCCTGCTGAGCCCGCCAAAAGTCCCATTCTGCAAACGGTGCTGCACCAGTTGAGTAATCCTCGACTTACGACCGGTTGAGTAGTCCTCAACTTACGACCGGTTGGGGGTCGCGGCATTAAAAAGGTTGAGAACCACTGCACTAGAAGATGAGGCAGTTTGGTAACCGGGCTTAACGTGTTGTGCTTCAGAGAGCATGACGAGGTTCACACAGCTTCCTCAGCCTGTGAAATCAACGCATCTGTGTGTCTTGAATGGTAGGATGACCACATGGGACACAAAATAAGCCGAGATTAATCCTAAGCAGGTTCACCGGGTATGTGAATGGAGACGCCTGATCCATAAAGACCTTGATGTGTGTGTGTGTGTGTGTGTGTGTGTGTGTGTGTGTGTGTGTGTGTGTTATTTAATCACCTTCAACGTGGTTGGCTTAAGGCTCAATCCAGAAAAATTCAAGGACCCAGGTAAAATTTAGGGTTCTATCCTACATCCCAAAAATGTGTTTTTTCCCCCCCAGGAAGCAACTGGACTTTCTGGTTTTTCTCTGAAGACGTTTCCCTTCTCATCCCAGAAGCTTCTTCAGCTCTGAGAGGGAGACGCTGAAGAAGTTCCTGGAATGAGAAGCGAAAGGCCTTCAGAGAAAAATCAGAAAGTCCAGTTGCCTCTTGAAAAACCATTTTGGGGATAACGATGACCTGGATGACTGGGAATCCCCATAGATCTTCCATCTCACACGGAATAAAGAAAGTAAAACTTCCTTCAAAGTGGTTTTTGTCCCCCTTCATGCCATTTCCAAGGATGCTGCAATGAAGTTCTGAATTCCCAACGCAATTTTTTAATTTTCGCGGTCCGAAATCTTCCCACCCCCCAAAAAAAACCTCTGATTCTTTTCCCATATGAGGACTCTCATGATTTTTTTTTAAAGTGCCATTTACCTGATAATTATTTTTTTTTAAATGCATGGCATTCAAAGAGCTACAAGCGGTCATTTCTTACCAAGACTCGCGGGAACTACAGGAAATACAAAGACTACCTTGCCATACTAGGCGGAATTTGAGCCAATGTACTTGTAATCCTCGGCTTACGACCCTTTGAAGTTACGTCAGCAGGGAAGAAAGTGAGTTACGCCCGGTCCTCGTACTTACGACTGTCACGGAATCCTCACGGTCCTGTGATCAAAATTCGGGCACATAGTCTCATCCAGGCCTCATGTGATCACCCTTTGCAGCCCCCCCCCATCCAGCTTCTGACAAGCCAGGTCAATGGGGGAAGATGGGTTCACTTAATGACCACACAATTCATTTAACGACTGCACGAATTTGCTTGACAAGCCGAGTCAACGGGAGAGTTAGATTCACGTTAACGGCCGCACGATTCATTTAATGACCGCACCAATTCGCTTAGCCACCCCGGCCAAAAAAGGGGCAACTCGCTTAGCGACAGAAATTCTGATCTGGAGTGTTGTCATAAGCCGAGGACTACCGGTAATTGTTTATGCCAGCGACAGAACACTCTGGCGATTTTTAACTGTGTTTCAATCCTGTGTGCTGGTGTTCCTCAACCTCCGCAACTAAGAGGTGTGTGGACTCACAGTCCCGAAATTCCCAGTCAGAATGGAATGGGAGTTGTAGTCCACACATCTTCACGTTTGGTACTATAGGTCAACCTCTGCCTGATTTAGTAAAATTCCTATTTTGAACAGGAAGTGTTGGGAGCAAGTCTCATCTTTATAAGACAGTATTACAAAGAGCCACAATAATAATAATAATAACAATATTAATAATAATAACAAACACAGCCTGGATTGCAAATGTACAGGCTTCGGACGATTGAAGTCTGCTGCTTTTCTTCCTTTTCCAGTTATTTTTTTGTTTTCGTTTAAACCTAATATCTTGAGTTTCCAAACCCAAACCGTATCACAGAAACGATGAGTTCTTTCAAACCAGGATCCTGTTGTTACTTGGTAAAGCTTCTGTACCTTTGTTATACTTCATTGTATACCTGTGTTTGTAAATATAAGGCGTTCCTATTTTGCAGTCCAGAACAGAACAGAACAAAACAAAACAAAACAAAAAAAAGCTATTTGTAATATAGAATAAAGTTTATTTAAAAAAAGAGAGAGAGAAACCAACCCCGTTGTGATCCTGTGAGTCCTTTCTTCGAACGCTTGGTTGGCGATAACTTCAGCTGAAAGGCGAAGTTTATCTGAGGTCACCCTCCAGGGAGAAAAGTAGGATGGCTGAACTGGTCTTGTGAACACTCCTTGGATTCTGTATGGCTCAAGGGACGCGGAGGGAGGGAGGGAGGAAATAGAAAGACGGAGAGAGAGAGAGAGAGATGATGATGATGGAGAGACACAAATGATAAAAATGGAGATATGGAGAGCTAGCTGAGAGAGGGATGGATGGATGGATGGATGGATGTATGGATGGATGGATGATATAGATAGGTAAATAGATGGTAGAAGATGGATGGGAGGATGGATGGATGGACGGACAGACAGATAGATAGAGAGATAGAGATAGATGGAGAGATAGATGAAGTAGCGAAATAGACACAAACATACATACATACATACAGTACATACATACATAAATACGTAGATACATAGATGATATAGTTGATAGACAGAGATGAGAGAGAAATAGATGGAGAACTAGATGGGAGAGAAATGGATGGATGGATGATAGAAGATAGGTAGGTAGATAAATAGATGATGAGAGAGAGAGATTAGATAAAGACAGACGGATGGATGTTTAGAGATAGAGATAGATCAGGCATGTCAAACTTGCAACGTCACGTGACGTCGCGCAGCGTATCAGAGCTTTTTCTCCATTGCGGGCAATGGGATGGGTGCGGTTTTGGGATGACGCATCTGGCCCGTGGGCCGGCAGTTTGACACCCCTGAGATAGATTTATTTATTTATTTATTTATGAGACTTATATACCGCTTTAAGCGCAAGCACTCTCTAAGCGGTGTACACCAATAAGCAATGTATATATATATATATATTTTACATTGCCCCCAAACAATCTGGGTCCTCATTTTACCTACCCCGGAAGGATGGAAGGCTGAGTCAACCTTGAGCTGGTGAGATTTGAACCGCTGACCTGCTGAACACAGTCAGCTAAAGTGGCCTGCAGTACTGCACTCTTAACTGCTGCGCCACCTCGGCTCTAGATGATAGACAGACAGGCAGACGAGAGATGGAGAGCCAGATGGGAGGGGTGAGAGAGATGGGTGGCAGGCCGGATGGACGGATGGACGGATGGATGGACAGAGAGAGACAGACGGGAGATACAGATCTTCCCGTAGCGAGGAGTGTTTCCCACAAGGACCTAACACAAGCCTACCAGAAAGTCACCGGGCTGTCCACCCTTCCACCAACATGGTCTGAGATGGAAAATGAATTGGTGGAGCCCTTCTGTCCCAAAAAGCCTTCTACCCTTGTTGGCAATCGTGCTTCTCTCGAGTAAGGAGATGCCTCGCTCAACCACAGGGCAAAACAGGCCCCCTAAAACAAACGGTTCACGTTTAATCAGGGCTGTCAGTCCAAGAAGGGTTGGGATGCTGGGCGCCACTCAGTTACTGGCCTGCAAAAACCCAGAGAACCCCAGAAATAGAACATAGGCAGTCCTCGGCCTACAACAGTTTAGCAATGGCACTGAAAAAAGCCACTTATGGTTGTTTTTCACACTGAACGACCGTTGCGGCGTTCCCCCACGATTACGTGCTCCAAATCTGGACACTTGGCAACTGCCTCGTATTTATGACGGTTGCGGTGTCCCCGGGGTCGTGTCATTCCCTTTTGCAACTTTCTGACCACCAGATTCACTTAACAACCGTGTTCCTAACTTAACAACTGTAGCGATTCGTTTAACAACCATGGTGAGAAAGGTCGTCAAGCGGGGCGAAACCCACCACAACTGTCTTGCTTAGCAAGAGAAAATTGGGGCTTAATTGTGGCCCCCTTAAGTCGGTCACTACCTGTACAGGAAGGTAACTTTTGATTAGGATGCAGGTGCTGATTATACTTTAATTAAAATCATCTTAGCTACCTTCTGGGTTTATTCTCTGCTTTATCCTTGTCCCATATTACCTTCCAGGGTTGACTTTTGTCTTTCTTCCAGCCTCTTTTGAATCTGTTTCTTCCCTCTCTAGATTCTCTGTTGGCTACGTTTGTGAAACTTCCCCAAAAAAATCCCTTTTCTCCACATCTAAAAGAGGTTGTGCACTGGCCAAGCCAGAAAGCTGAACGCAATGAAAGGATATTATTTTCCTTGCGTTTTATTTAGTGATTCCACACCCCCTTCTCTTCAAGGGTCTTTGCAATGCTTCCATTCAAATGGCATTTTTTTAACTAAAAGTTATAGAGAGAGGGAGGGGGGGAAACAAGAGCTTTTAATCTCGGTTTTCCAGATGTTTTGCCTCGTCGGGTTTAATTTACGCTGCCGTCATTATTCCTCCAGCAGGCAATTTTCTTTCTTCTTTCTTTCTTTTCTTTTCTTGTTCTGCCTGTCCCAGGGCCTTTTAATGGCAGATTTGTAAAGTGTGGGGTGAAAGCACAACAGGTCACGTTGGTTATTGTTATTTTCCAGCAGCGGAAAAAAGGAAAGACGTGGACCTGAGGGGGGGGGGGGAGAACCATGTAAAATCAGAACGTACAAGCCGATAGCTTTGATTTAGGAGCTGGGATTAGACTGGTCCTAGCTTAAGAAGCTAACAGTTTCAAGGACTTTGGAAGACTCATCAATCAATCAATCAATCAATCAATTAGAATACAGTTGGAAGGGACCTTGGAGGTCATCTAGTCCAACCCCCTGCTCAGGCAGGAAACCCTATACCATTTCAGACAAATGGCTGTCCAGTCTCTTCTTAAAAACCTCTAGTGATGAAGCACCCACAACTTCTGGAGGCAGGTTGTTCCACTGGTTAATTGTTCTAACTGTCAGAATATTTTTCCTTAGTTCTAGGTTGCTTCTCTCCTTGATGAGTTTCCACCCATTGTTTCTTCTCTTACTTTCTGGTGCCTTGGAGAATATGTTGTCCTCTCCCCCCCCCCCTCCTCTTTGTGGCAACCTTTCAAATATTAAAAGACTGCTATCAAGTCACCCCTAGTCCTTCTTTTCATTAAACCAGACTTACCCAAGCAAAATTTATCCCGGTCTTTTGATCTGTACTGGGTCTGGGGGAGGGTGGATAACATCAAATATATGCCCCAAGTCAGGGAGGGATGAGATGGCTGTTTTATTTTAAGATACGTGAGAAAGCTGAGTCTCAGTTCTTTCTTCCTTAAAATTATATAAAGATGGTTAAGACCCTTGAGGCTGTGAAACCCAAGCTCTGCGGAGTGCAGGAATCCTGCTTTATGGATCACGGACAGGCTGTCCTGATTCCATTTGGATCCCTCTAATAAAGGGAAACCCAGGACTGAGTCTGCTGAGGCCCCGTCAATCTGCTGTTAAATACTAATACTAATGAAAAAGAACTGGAAAAAATTATGAAATATCGTGACCTGGCCATCGAAACTGCGTGATTATGGATGAAATGTGTAACAGTGGTACCCATTGTCATCGGGGCACTGGGAACTACGTCCAAAAACTTTGCAAAATACATCAGGAAATTGCAGCTTCCTGCAATAACTCCAGCAAAGTTACAAAAAACTGCCGCTACTCGGAACATCTTATATTTTAAGGAGATACCTGGTTGACACCTAGGATGCTGGTAGCAACCCGTGTCAACCATCAGCGCCAGCCAATTTGAATGTCCAGTTGACTGAGGTTTATGTCTAATCAATAAAAGATAATAATAATAACAATAATAATAATAATAATAATAATAAGAATAAGAAGAAGAAGAAGAAGAAGAAGAAGAAGAAGAAGAAGAAGAAGAAGAAGAAGAAGAAGAAGAAGAAGAAGAAGAAGAAGAAGAAGAAGAAGAAGAAGAAGAAGAAGAAGAAGAAGAAGTTGATGATAGAGTTGGAAGGGATCTTGGAGGTCTTCTAGTCCAACCCCCTGCTCAGGCAGGAAACCCTATAACATTCCAGGCAAATGGCTGTCCAGTCTCTTCTTAAAAACTTCCAGTGTTGGAGCATTTACCGCTTCTGGAGGCAGGTTGTTCCACAGGTTAATTGTTCTCACTGCCAGGAAATTTCTCCTTAGTTCTAGGTTGATTCTCTCCTTGATTAACTTCCATCTGTTGCTTCTGCCTTCAGGGGCTTTGGAGAACAGCTTGACTCCCTCTTCTTTGGGGCAGCCCCTGAGATATTGGAAGACAGCTATCATGTCCCCCCTCGTCCTTCTCTTCGTTAAACTAGACATACCCAATTCCAGCAACCGTTCCTTGTATGTTTTAGCCTCCAGTCCTCTGATCATCTTTGTTGCTCTTCTCTGTACTCTTTCTAGAGTCTCAACATCTTTTTTACATCGTGGTGACCAAAACTGGATGCCGTATTCCAGTGTGGCCTTACCTTTTTTATAGATTGCCTTCTTCCTTTCCCACTCTAAGACCCAGCTAATTTTTGCCTACGTATTTATCTTACATCCCGCCTTTATGCTATCCTTTCCTGTTTCCCAGCCATTCTAGTTTTGGGTAAGCTTGTTTATCCAGGTGGTAAGTTTCCACTGCAGCAAATTGCATTTTAAATTTCTCTTTCAATATTAAATTTTGAAGACCTTTCCTTTACTTCAGGGGTGTCAAGCTCAATTTCATTGAGGGCCACATCAGCATTGTGGTTGCCCTCGGAGGGCCGGGTGGGTGCGACCAGGGTGGGCACGGCCTACTGGGTGGGTGTAGATGGATTGGGTGTGGCCTACTGGGTGGGCGTGGCCAGCTCTACATCGTTCGCGTCAAGGGTGCCTGTGGGGGCCTGGGCAGGAGTGGGACAGATCTGAGGGTCTCTGGCAGAAGGGGGTGGGAGTGGGGCAAGCGCCAAGGCATGGTGCATTTCTTCATTCCTCACAAAGGGTGACCCCTCCCCAGCATGCACCCAGGGGGCAGGGCCGATGCGGCAGGGGCCGGTTCCTCACTGTTTCCAGACGGCCTTGTGGAGCTAAGACTGAATGCGTTTCAGCATAGATGGCCACCACAAAATTGTACATTGGCTCCCGGCCGGCCTGGGCCAGGGCAAGGCAGCGGGGGCCGTTCCCTCACTGTTTCCAGGATGGCTTCGCGGGCTGCATGAAACCACTTTGCGGGCTGCATCCGGCCCCCGGGCCTTGTGTTTGACATGTCTGCTTTACTTCTATCGGCTGGGCGGAGGGCAAACAGGCTGATTCTGTAAATTTGTCCTCTTACAGTAGAGAGGGCTGTCAAACACTGTGAAGCGATATATAAGTCCAATTGCTAGTGCTGTTCCTCTTGATCTCCAGTTTGCCTTGAGAGAAAAAATACAGGAAGGGTTTCAATTGCACCCTCCTGGTTGCCATCATGACTTTGTTGACTGTTTCTGACCTCTCTCCCTGGTACGATGAAAGCCCCTCCCTCCTTTTCATGTGCCAGTTCAGCTCCCCCCACCAGGGATGTCCTTGCCTTTAAGCGAAGAGCAGTGGAAAGCAGGAGGCTGGTAATTGCCTTGTGTCTGCTTATCTTCAAACCATCTGTTCTCAGCACGGCCTCGGCCCTAAAGTTTAATTGAAGAAGGAGGCCTGGAGAAGAAAAGTACCTCTGCTCAGCCCAAGACTGAAATCATCATCAATCAGAATAGAGCTGGAAGGAACCTTGGAGGTCTTCTAGTCCAGCCCCTTGCTCAAGCAGGAGAATCTAGACCAGGGGTAGGCAACTTTGGCTCTTTTATGAGGCGTGGACTTCAACTCCCAGAATTCCTGAGCCAGCCTGGCTCAGCTTGGAAACCTCTCCCTTTCCCCTCAGCGTGGCTGGCTCAGGAATTCTGGGAGTTGAAGTCCACCAGTCATAAAAGAGCCAAGGTTGCCTACCCGTGTGCTAAGTCCTCCTGTTCTAAGTGGTGAGCCTCCTAGAGCAGGGGTAGGCAATCTTGGCTCTTTTATGACTGGTGGACTTCAACTCCCAGAATTCCTGAGCCAGCCACGCTGAGAGGAAAGGGAGAGGTTTCCAAGCTGAGCCATGCTGGCTCAGGAACTCTGGGAGTCGAAGTCCCTGAATCCTAAAAGAGCCGAGGTTGCCTACCCCTGGTCTAGGAGGCTCACCGCTTAGAACAGGAGGACTTAGGACACGGGTAGGCAACCTTGGCTCTTTGATGACTCGTGGACTTCAACTCCCAGAATTCCTGAGCCAGCATGGCTCAGCTTGGAAACCTCTCCCTCTCCCCTCAGCATGGCTGGCTCAGGAATTCTGGGAGTTGAAGTTCACGAGTCATAAAAGAACCAAGGTTGCCTACCCCTGCTCTAGACCATTTCAGACAAGTGGCTGTCCAGTCTCTTTTTGAAAGTCTCCAGTGATGGTCCAGATGCAAAAAAAACTGAAAACATGGGGGGGGGGAACAGTTCCCCCTCTGTTTTTTCCCAAATGGCTTGAGGGGAGAAACAGAACCCCCCCATTTTTCTGTTTTTTTTCCTTCCCAACTCTAGTGATGGAGTGTTCCACCATCCCGGGTATCACATGATCACTATGTGTAACTTTCTCAGCCAGCTTTTCGCAAGAGCAAAACTGGGGGAAGGCAGATTCATTTAACAACCAGTGATTCACTTAAGAACCGCAGTGATTCACTTAACAATCATGGCGAGAAAGATTGTAAATGGGGACAAAACTCACTTAAGAACTGCCTCGCTTAGCCATGGAAATTTTGGGTTGCGTGGTGGTCGTACGTTGAGGTCTTGGTTCAAGAGTGTGGGAAGTCAGCCCCTCCCCCCACCAGAGAAGGAAATGGGCAGAATATTATATTTCCCCTAAAGATCTTAAAGGCAGAAAAGCAGGCCCAGTTTTTCTTAATAGAAACTCAGGAATCCACCTTTTAGAAATGCAGATTTGATCATCCTATTCAGAAAGACTGAAGCCCCATTATGCAAGACAAAATATTTTGAAATCCCTTGCAGCAAAACTGATAGCTAACAACAGCAGAGTGATAGAATTAGAACCAGCAAACCCTCACCCCAAAATCCAACACAGGACATAGCCATCAGCCACAGCCCCAGAGAAGCAGGACATGAATTTTAGGACGTAATAGGATTAACCCCCCCACAATCAGAATACCAAAGGGGCACACTGAACCTCAGGTCAAAGTTCATGCCACAGGAACAACTCCGAACACGAAAGCCCAAGAAGGTATAAAACCCACCACTCCCAGCTCCATGTGGCCAGCTGCCCCAGAATCACATGCGGTGTCAATGAAGTTTGTGGCAACTTGATAAACAGGAACCTTCTTTCCAAACAGCCTCCATTTTGTTTATTCCCGGCTTCGATTGGACCCCGATGAAGATTTTTCTTTCAACAAGTGTGTGTGGTATGAACGCAGCTAGTGGCACTGGGCAACTTGGACTGCAAAATTCAGCAGGCTGTACATTGCAGACCAATGTTCCCTTAAGTGCCACAGTGGAGAAATCGGCTAATAAATTTCATTTGTCCCCTCTTCCAAAGGAGTGGAAAGAAGTCGCCATTTCATGGGCAATTATACAGCATGAGCATAAAGGCTCTTGAAGATCAAAGATGAAGCCTAATGAGAAACAGCCAAGAATGAAGGCAAGAAGATCAAGTGATGGCAGTGGCCGATGACATCATGGGCCAGGGTTGTCCCACAGTCTTCTCCCATATTTCAAACAACCCTCGGAAAGTGATCTGGAAATCGTGAATTTCTAACCCAGGGGCCCTGCCTCCATTTACATCAAGACGGAGACATCTGCCTAGAGACATTGTAAGAGGAACCAAAATGATTAGAAGCTAAAACAGATTGCACGAATCAGGTATGCCTAGTCTAGTGAAAAGAAGGGCCAGGGATGACACAGTAGCAGTCTCCCAATATTTGAGGTCATGTTGGTCTTGTCCGCAAAGGTGCTTTTTCCATAAGGCAACTGGATTTTCTGGTTTTTCTTTGAAGACGTTTCACTTCTCATCCAGGAAGCTTCTTCAGGTTCTGACTGAATGGTGGGGAATGGAAGGATTTATACTCCTTGCAGACAGCTGGTCATTTGCATTCTTTGAGAGAGTCATTGAGGCCACTTGGGGTTTATCCGTGTCCTCAAGTTCATAAGAGTGGTGCAAATGGGTGTGGAGCCTTCTTGGCTGCAGGATGATGATGATGATGATGATGATGATGATGATGATTGGAAGGGACTGTGGAAGTCATCTCATCCAACCCCCTGTTCAGGCGTCCCAGTCTCTTCTTAAAAACTTCCAGTGTTGGAGCATTCACAGCTTCTGGAGGCAGGCTGTTCCACTGGTTAATTGTTCTAACTGTCAGGAAGTTTCTCCTTAGTTCCAGGTTGCTTCACTCCTTGATTAGTTTCCATCCGTTGCTTCTTGTCCTGCCTTCAGGCGCTTTGGAGAGTAGCTTGACTCCCTCTTCTTTGGGGCAGACCCTGAGATATTGGAACCCTGCTATCATGTCTCCCCTCGTCCTTCTCTTCATTAAACAAGACATACCCAATTCCAGCAACCGTTCTTTGTATGTTTTAGCCTCCAGTCCCCTAATCATCTTTGCTGCTCTTCTCTGCACTCTTTTTGTCACTAAATGAATGGTTGTAAGACGAGGACTACTTGCACTGAAAGCAATTTTGTGGCGTGCAAGGAAGTTACCATCCTGGGATCTAGGGAGTACTGAGGCTCACAAATATAGGTAACCCTCAACTTACCATCATTCGTTTAGTGACCGTTACAACGGCACTGAAAACTTAGGACTTAGGACCATTTTTCACACATACTGTTTGTGATTCCTCGTCAGCCGGTAGACCCGGCAGCTGAGTCTGAGGACTCAGAGGAGGAGGAAGAAGGGCCTGTAGTGACATCAGAGTCAGAGGAAAGCTCTGAGGAGCTCCAAGACTTACAGTCAGATGAGGAGCCTGGCCCCTCTACTCGCGCTCAGGCTGAGACACAGCTGTATTGGGAGGCTGAGTTGGACAGTGATGAAGAACAGCTGGGACAAATCCCGCATGCACAAAAGCTCAGGCAAGAGAAATGAGTAGGACAGAGGAATGCAATGGGGCTGCTCCAAAGGCAAAGGAGAAGGCATTAGGAAGCCACGCCTTAGCTGTCTAATAAAAGGGAAGGTGTGGGAGGTGCTGGTGTTGAATAATCGAGTTTCTGTGTTTGTTTGCCTTGGACATTGACTCAGGTCTGTGAATAATAAAAGGGGATTGGTTTTTTCCTGCGGTTCCAGCCTGCTTGATTGGAAGAGGGGTTTCTCCTTGTGAGAATAACAAGGACTCACATCAACTGGGACAGAACAGGTACGACCGTTGCAGCATCCCCGTGGTCACGTGATCAAAATTCAGACACTTGGCCACTGATTCATATTTATGACGGTCACCATGTCCTGGGGTTACGTGATCCCCTTTTGCGACCTTCTGACAAGCAAAGTCAATGGGGGACACCAGTTTCCCTTAACGGCCGTATTACCGACTTAACCACTGCAGCGATTCACTTAACAACTGGGGCAAGAAAGGTTGTAAAGTGGGGCAAAACCTCACTTAACGACTGTCTTGCTCAGCCACAGAAATTCTGGGCTCCGTTGTGCTTTTAAGTCAAGGATGACCAATTGTTGTACTGGACATTTATACTGTCACGTTCAAATACTGTCTGTTATTTCTGCGTCGTCCATAGAATCGAGGGCTCGCTGCATACTGTGACTGGAGGTCACAGGTCTGAGGACCCTTTTCACCCTGCAGTGTGAAAAAGCTTGTCCTTTCAACGGAGGGTCAATAGTCAAATTAGTAAATCCATGAACCGGCTTTATGGGCCTGTCAAGCTAAGATGGACTGTTTCAGCCACTGCAGCTTCTCCTTCCTCCTCTGCTCTGAATTATACATGCTGTGGTTTGAAAGACAGCTGTCTTTCTTTCCTGGTATGAAGGTGGACTTCTATTTGCTGAAGGCAAGAAAATGCGACTCAGGGTGTTACCTGAGAGCTGATGTGAAGTATCAGATGTCAGTCAGTTTGGTCTAGTGGAAGGGCAGGCAATCTTGGCTCTTTTATGACTGGTGGACTTCAACTCCCAGAATTCCTCAGCCAGCATGGCCCAGCTTGGAAACCTCTCCCTTTCCCCTCAGCATGGCTGGCTCAGGAATTCTGGGAGTTGAAATTCACGAATCATAAAAGAGCCAAGGTTGAAGACCCCTGTCCTAAGTCTTCCTGTTCTAAGCGGTGAGACTCCTAGGCCAGGGTTAGGCAACCCTGGCTCTTTTATGAGTGGTGGACTTCAACTCCCAGAATTCCTGAGCCAGCATGGCTCAGCTTGGAAACCTCTCCCTTTCCCCTCAGCATGTCTGGCTCAGGAATTCTGGGAGCTGAAGTCCACCAGTCATAAAAGAGCCAAGGTTGTCTACCCCTAGTCTAGTGGTAAAGGCGCCTGGCTAGAAAGTGAGAGAGAGTGAGTTCTAGTCCCACCTTAGGCATGAAAGCCACAAGGTGACCTTGAGCCAATCACCAGGAGATGGTGAGTTCTAGTCCCACCTTAGGCATGAAAGCCACTGGGTAACCTTGAGCCAATCACCAGGTGGCAGTGTGTTCTAGTCCCGTCTTAGACATGAAAGCCACTGGGTGATTTTGAGCCAATCACCAGGAGACGGTGAGTTCTAGTCCCGCCATAGGCATGAAAGCTAGCTGGGTGACTCTGAGTCAACCACTCTCTTTCAGCCCAAGCCACTTTGGAGGGTTATTGTTGGTGGGTAAAACGTGTGTGTGTGTGTGTTTATGTGTGTAGGTTCTATACATACCTGAACATTTCCAAGAAGGTCAGCCAATATAATGATTTTTTTTTAAAAAAATAAAATAACAAAACCTTGCAGTTATCCTGGTTTCCAAGCCTCTCTCGCCGAGACGATTCCATTGAGCAATCTTTCTATGTGCCCTCAAAAATACCCTTTTAATGGGTTGCTTTTGCTCAGGGGCCGCTGTCTGCCAATCTGATCGCAAGTCCTGAATGAGTTACACAGCAGTTGCCTCTTTAGTTTCCCCGCTCTGAATAATCCTAAATCTCCTGCAGGACAGAGCTATTTAGTTCACCTGCCCACTCAGCCATGGCTTCTCTCCTCCAGATAAAAATTATCTCTTTGTCTCAAGGGCACCGGCCCCAGATTTGCATCAGTGTCCCCAAAGCCTGTACAAAATAAAAACCCCTTTCCAATTTCTCAACAAAAAAAAGTTTTTTCTCCCTTTTGACAGAGAAGCTTCTCTCTCTCTCTCTCTCTTTTTGGTCTCTACAGGTAGTCCTCACATTACGACCACAACTGAGCCTAATTTTTCTGCTGCTAAGGAGGTGGGTTATTCCATGAGTTTTGCCCCGTGTTTTACGACCTTCTTGCCCCCCCCGTCGTAAAGCGAATCGCTGACTCACAGGGTGGCTAAGTGCATTTCCCCCCGTTTCATGGCCTTTCTTGCCCCCGTTGTTAAGCAGACCCCTGCATTTGTTATGTCAGTAAGTGAATCTGACGTCCCCCATTGATTCTGTTGGTCAGAAGATTGCAAAAGGGGATTCCGGGGACACTGCAACCATCATAAGTACATGCCAGTTGCCAAAGGTCTGAATTTTGATCACGTGAGCACGGGGATGCTGCAACGATCTTAAGTGTGAAAAATAGTCCTAAGTCCATTTTCAATACTGTCGTAATTTCAAATGGTCCCTCAATGAGGACTAGCTGTCCTTGAACTTCTGAGATTTTTGGAAAACCCGTTTCCGGTTTCTCTTGAAAGGATCTCTTTCCTGACAGGATTATCAGAGCTGGTGAAAACTGTTATTCGCTTTTCGGTCTTTTGAGCTCAGAAAGCTCTCTGACTGCCTTTTTTTTTTTTCCAGGCTGATCAAACCACAAAGTAGATCTTGTCTCCCAAAGTCCGTTTTGGAGACTTTAGCGCAGGGGTCTTCAAACTCGGCCCTTTGATGACTTGTGGACTTCAACTCCCAGAATTCCTCAGCCAGCCTCCATTTTGTTTGTTAGATTTAAGCCAGGGGTCTTCAAACTCGGCCCTTTGATGACTTGTGGACTTCAACTCCCAGAATTCCTCAGCCAGCCTCCATTTTGTTTGTTAGATTTAAGCCAGGGGTCTTCAAACTCTGCCCTTTGATGACTTGTGGACTTCAACTCCCAGAATTCCTCAGCCAGCATGGACCATATAAGCCAAGAGTCTTCAGACCTGGCCCTTTGATGTCTTTTTTTTTTTTTTTATTGAAATTTTTCAAAAATTTTACAAGTAAACATCCCCCCCCCTCCCAAACCACCCCACCCTCCCCCCCCCGACTTCCCAGAACTGAGTATAGGATTATTTAACAAATTTTAAAAAATAACGTTTACAATTTATAAGATAATTAGTAAAAATAATAAAAGTCATAATAATAATATATATAATAATATATATAATAATAATATGCATAACATAAGCTTTAAAATGAATAATATATACTAAGAAAGAAAAAAAGGAAAAAGAAAAGAGAGAGAGAAAGAGAAAAGAAAAAAATAGACAAAAAATAGAACATATATATATATAAAAAAATAATAATATATAAGTAATAATACGTAAAGAGAAAAGGAAGAAAGAAAGAAAGAAAAAAACAATCATTACAAATTATAGAAAAGCTAAATGATATTTTTCCATATCCAAATTATGTTGTATGAAATTTATCCATTTTTCCCATACTGCAAAAAATTTTTCTTGAGATTGCTCCTTTAAAAAAGCCGAAATCTTTGCCATTTCTGCCAAATACGAAACTTTGTAAAACCACTCTTGCAAAGTAGGCAAAGATTCCTTCTTCCAATATTGTCCTATTAACAGCCTAGCGGCTGTAATCAAATTTAACATCAATATAACCTCCTTAGCATCGCAATCAATAACAATACCTAATAAAAATAGTTGCGGAGTAAATTTTACCCTCCGTTTAAAAATTCTTTGAATATTCCACCATATCTTAATCCAAAAAGCTTTTATATGCTTACACGTCCACCAAGTATGATAATAAGTAGCATCCAAATGTCCACATCTCCAGCATTTCGGCTGCAGATTAGGGTACATAATGGACATTTTCTTTGGATCAAGGTGCCATCTATAAAACATCTTATAAAAATTCTCTCTTAAATTTTGCGCTTGTGTGAATTTAACATTTCTTATCCAAATAAGTTCCCAGGTATCCATTGAAATCGTTTCACCAATATTCTGTGCCCATTTAATCATACAATCTTTAACTAATTCAGGTTCTGAGTCCAATTCCACTAAAACCCCATAAACTCTCTTAATATGGGTTGGCCTTTGATCTCTTACTTGTTTTAAAAGAACTTCATCTTCTCTGAGCCAACCCATTTTACAATCCATCTTCCATCTATCCACTATTTGTCTGTATTGGAACCATGAATAAGTTAAATTTTCATGTGTTAATTCTTCCAAAGATTTTAACTGCCAATCTTGGCCATCCCATCTAAGTAACTGTGCATAAGAGACCATATCCATATTAACCCCTTTCCTTATACCTTCTATGGCATGCCGAGGTATAGCCCATAATGGTATTTTGAAGTCACTTTTATAATACTTTCTCCACACTCTAAGCAAAGAGATTCTTATAATATGAGACTTAAAAACCCAATCCACTTTTTTATTAAATATTAAATAGGCATGCCATCCAAAAAGTAAGTCCCAACCTTCCAAATGAAGTATTTCTATATTTGTTAAATTCACCCAGTCGCTAATCAGTGTTAATACTACAGCCTCATAATACAATTTCATATTTGGTACCTTGAGTCCACCTCTCTCACGAAAATCTTGCATTATTTTAAGTTTCACCCTTGGTTTTTTCCCTGCCCAAACAAATTTATTAATACCTTTTTGCCATTCATCTAAATTACGTTCATTCTTTAGAATAGGTAACATTTGAAACAAAAAAATAAACTTTGGCAGGACATTCATTTTAATAACTGCAATTCTACCCATAAGAGATAACTGTAGATTGTTCCAGTTTTTTAAATCCTTCTGTACCTCCATCCACAGCTTTTCATAATTATTTTTATACAGTTTTGCATTGGAAGCAGATAATATGACCCCCAAATATTTTACCTTATCAACAATTTCAAAATCTGTTAAATTGACTAAAACCTGTTTATCACCATTAGTCATATTTTTAGCTAATATTTTGGTCTTATTATTATTAATTTTAAAACCAGAAACACGTCCATATTGTTGAATCAATTGTAATAATTTTACCACCGAACAGGTAGGTTGAGACAAAGTAACAACCAAGTCATCTGCGAAGGCTCTTAATTTATATTCTTTTTTATTAATTTCTATTCCTTTTATTTCTTGAGACTCCCGAATTTTAATCAACAAAATTTCCAATGTTAAGACAAACAATAACGGAGATAACGGGCATCCCTGTCTTGTTCCTTTTTCTATTACAAAAGCCTCTGACAAACCCCCATTTATAATAAGTTGAGCAGTCTGTTTTTGATATATATTAGATAATACTTGTAATATATTTTGTCCAAAATTCATCTCCTTAATTAAACATAACATAAACTGCCAATTCACTTGGTCAAAGGCTTTTTCAGCATCCAAAAATATCAGGCCTGCAGAGACTTGGTTATTCTTTTCTAAATACTCTAATAAGTTAATAATTTGTCTAACATTATTTTTCATATACCTTCCAGTTATAAAACCCGATTGATCCTTATGTATAAACTGCTGCAAGATCCCCATAAACCTATTAGCTAAAATTTTTGCAAAGATTTTATAATCCACATTTAAAAGAGATATAGGCCTGTAATTTTTAGGCAATGTAAGATCTTGATTATCTTTTGGAATCAATGATATGAATGCATTACGCCAAGATGGAGGGATCTCTAAACCCTGTAATAAGTTATTAAACAATTCACACAATGGTTGAATCATCTCTTCTACTAAAGTTTTATAATAAATAGATGTCAACCCATCCGTACCCGGCGCTTTACCCAATTTCAATTGTTTAATAGCTATAACAATTTCTTCTTTAGTAATTAAGCCATTAATCTCTTTTTCCTGATCTTCTGTTAATTTAGGAAAGTTAACTTTACCTAAATAATTATTTATGTCTATAGTTTGAATATTAGCACTCTTGTATAATTTTTGGTAGTATTCTAAAAAGGATTTCTTAATCAATTCTTTCTGATAGACCAATTTACCATTATAATTTATTTTATCTATATTCCTCTGTTTCTGTTTCTTTCTTAACTGATAAGCCAACCATCTCCCTGGTTTATTAGCATTACAAAATGTATTTTGTTTCATAAATACTAAATTGGTTGCAACTTGATCAGCCATCAACATGTTAAATTGTGTTTTTAACAATTTTAAAGCTCCTTTCACCTTTTCATCTAAAGGATTTGAAATTAAAAGTTTCTCTTTTAATTTAATCTCCTCTTCTAAATCTTTACGTTTCTGAGTCTGTTTCTGTCTATGCAAATTATTCATTTTTATCAAGATACCACGCATAAAAGCTTTACTTGCATCCCACACCATTGACATTGATGTTCCCTTATTCATATTTAAAGCAAAATATTCCTTTAAACATTCCTTTAATTTATAAACATTTTTTTCTTGTTTAAATAAATTCTCATTCACCCTCCAGGATCTCCTATCTTCTTTCTCAGCAAACAGTTCCATCCATACTGGACTATGATCAGACAATGTCCTAGGAAAAATTTTTACATTCTTCACCCTGTTGTATAAGTCCGTTGTAATCAAAAAAAAATCAATTCTTGAAAAAGATTGGTGTCTATCTGAAAAGAAAGTAAAATCCCTTTCTTCTAAGTTACGTTCACGCCAATAGTCCCTCAGTTCCCAATCTTCTTTCATGTCAAAGAAAGTTTTAGGTAGTTTAGCCTGTTTAAAAAAAGTAGAAGAGCCTTTTTTATCCTTTTGTATGTCTAAGACACCATTCCAATCTCCCATTAAAATCACAGATCTGTAATCCAACAAAGTTATTTTCTGATGTAGCAACCTATAAAATTGCTCCTGTTGCTGGTTTGGTGCATACAACCCCACAATAAGAATTTTCTTGCCATATAAACCAAGTTCAAGCATAACATATCTTCCATGAGGATCTGATTCTAACAAAACAGCAGATAAATTCTGTTTAACATAAATTACCACACCCCCTTTTTTCCCAGGGGCAGGTGATACAAAATGAGATCCCAAACGAGGATTGTTTAAGTATTTTTGGTCTTTAGATGTAATGTGGGTTTCCTGCAAGCAAATAATATCATTGTTGTGTTGTTTCAAATAATGGTAGATTTTTCTTCTCTTTTGAGGAATGTTTAATCCATTAACATTCCAGGTCAGGAGCTTTGCCATCTCCCTTGGCCTTAAGCCTGGAGAAGATCCCCTCAAATTCTGCTACTGAAGAATATGTTGCAGAGCTTTTGGGTCTTGCTCCTCCCACCGGCACTGAAGCAATTTGCTGAGTAGATTCTTTGATTTCTTTTTCTTTTTTCTGTTGTTCTTTTTCTTTACGTTTATGTGCTGCACGGGTCATTCTCTGTTCTTTAACCTCTGCTTGAGACATCCATACCACCTGTCCAGCATTCATCGCATCTGCATCTTCAGATTTCTGTTCCATCTCTTTATCACTCAGGACTTTATGCATCATGGGCAAAGGTGAGCCTGCACCCAGGACCGTTTTATAAAATTCCTTAGCTTTAGCAACTGTATTAAGTCTATAACGTGTCCCCGCATGGCTCAAAACAATGCCCATCGGAATCTCCCATCTAAATGGCATTTGTCTTGCTTTAAGTTCATTTGCTAAAAAAGCAAAATCTTTTCTACTTCTTAAAATTTTAGGTGGAATTTCCTTTAAAATAATAATATCTTGAGCAGCAATCTGGAATCTTTTGTTGTAAAAAGTTTGGAGAATCTGATTTCGCAAGGACTTCTTAGCAAAATATATCACCACATCTCTAGGCAAATTCCTCTGTTTTGCAATCCAAGAATTAACTCTGTAAATTCTTTCTACTTCCCCACGTAACTCATCTTTGTCTATATTCAAAATAACAGCCAAGTCATTAATCACCATTTCCATCAAATCTTGAGTTTTATCTTCTTTCAGGCCCCTTATTCTCAAAGCATATTCCATCTGTCTGTACTGGAATATAAGAATATCATCTTGTGAAGTTTCCACTTTTTTCTCCATCTCTTGGAATTTATAATCCAAAAGTTCTACTGTTTCTTCAATTTCCTCCACTCTAGAGTCCAGCTTCACAACCACTGAGGCCACTCCAGATAAAGCTAAAAGTATGTCCTCCCTCAGAATAGTATTATTTTGTTCTAAAAGATCCTTCATCTCTTTCTTCATTTCTTCCTTGCTTTCAGATTTATTCTGTTCCAAAAGTTGCTTCATTTCCTCCCTAAACTGTGACACAGCACTTACCATTATTTCTTTAATGTCTTGTGCTGATGTGCCAGATGGAGGAGGTGAAGGTGGAGTAATTTTAGGTTGCTGCACTGAGGGTATTATTTTAAGTTGTTGTTGCACAGTAGATGTAGCAGGAGAAGAAGTTACCTTAGGAGCTGTAGTAGCTGGTTGTCGTTTTGAAGCCATTTCAATTTATCTTTCTTTCTTCATAAAAATACCAATAAAAAGTAAATAGTCCAAAAGTTAAAAATAAGGTAAAATAGAATAAAATAGAATCAATTTAAAAGCTCCCAAAAGATAAAAAAGACTTAAAAAGAAAAGC
The DNA here is from genome assembly GCA_039797435.1 of Crotalus adamanteus. Lineage (NCBI taxonomy): Eukaryota > Metazoa > Chordata > Lepidosauria > Squamata > Viperidae > Crotalus > Crotalus adamanteus. The sequence continues at coordinate 91,102,181 of CM077923.1, read as the reverse complement.
AGTATTAAACGACAGTACAGCCAGTCCGTCTTTCAAAAGAAAAAAAAAACTTTCAAAACGCCATTTTACTTTCACTCTCACTTTTCCGCCCGAAAGAAAAGAGAGAAAGCTCAAAAAATAAAAAAAAATCAACACAAACTAATAAACTAAATAAACTAAAAAAAAAAAAATAAAATAAAACTAAACTATAAATAAAATCCTTTAAACAGTTCTGTCCGGTTTAAGATTACTCACGGTTACTTTAAATACGGAGATGGTAGCGGCGTTTCGCTTTGTTTCCGAAGAAACAAAGACAGCTGAGAGGCGGAGAAGGCAATGAACTCCGAGGGAGCACTCTTTCTACCCCCCCTAAAATAAAAATCCAGGGAGGGTTAAGAGGTTCTACCTCTATTCATGCGATCTCTACCCCTTCCCTTCGCCCGGGAAGGGGATTGCGAGCCGCGGGCCAGCTGATGAACGCTGTGCTCCGCGGATCTGACACCTTCTCAGGAGGACGGCTACAAAGTAGCCGCCATCTCCACCGCTTTAACCACCGGAAGTCAGACCTGGCCCTTTGATGTCTTGTGGCTGAGGAATTCTGGAGTTGAAGTCCACAAGTCATAAAAGGGCCAAATTTGAAGACCCCTGTTTTAGCAGGTGTGTAGGAAGTCGGGATTTTCCAGGCATTTTACAAGAGTGAGAGTGATGTGGGCACGGCTCCTGAGGAAAAAAAAAACAGATAGTCCTCGACTTAACGTCCACCTTGGGACTGGAACCTCTGTTGCTAAGTGAGGTCATTAAATGAGTCACCCCAAATTTGATGATCATTATGACTTGCGACTGTAATGAACAGGCTCCATTATGGGCAGGCATGAAAGCCAGCTGGGTGACTTTGGGTAAATTATCCTCTCTCTCAGCTTAATCCATCTCACAGTGTCGTTATTGTGGGTGGAAAGTCGGAGGAGGAAGCAATATTCACCGCCTTGAGTTACTTATAAATAGATGCAAGATTAAAAAAAAAAAAAATCATCGAATTGCTTTTTTAAAAAAATAGCCCAAGGTTTAGCAAAGAATGGATTCATTTATTCTGGGCAACAGGAACTTCTTCTGGACTTTCAGGCCATTTTTCTGCCCACTCTGATTTTTTTAACTTTTACAATACTAATAACTTACCTCCCCCTGCCCCAGCTCAGGATAGCGCCCCCCCCCCGCCCTAGCTGCCTACCTAGATGAAGGATTTAACTCAAGGAAAATATTTTTTCCAAAAGACAGAAAGCACTTCTCCATCGATCCTTAGTTGCAATTGAGGTCCTGCTTTTCATGAGCCATGCAACATCTTTGCATCCCTGTGGAGTTAGAACCACCGATTTTTTTCTCCTGTGGCCCTCCAACTTTCTTTCTTTCTTTCTTTCCTTCTTTCTTTCTTTCTTTCTTTCTTTCTTTCTTTCTTTCTTTCTTTCTTTCTTTCTTTCTTTCTTTCTTTCTTTCTTTCCCTCTCTTCCTTCCTTCCTTCCTTCCTTCATTTTTTCTTTCTTTCCATCTTTCCCTTCCTTCCTTCCTTCCTTCCTTTCCATTTTCCCTCTTTCTTTCTTTCTTTCTTTCTTTCTTTCTTTCTTTCTTCTTTCTTTCTTTCTTTCCATCTTCCCTTTCTTCCTTCCTTCCTTTCCATCTTTCCCTCTCTTCCTTCCTTCCCTTCCTTCATTTTTTCTTTCTTTCCATCTTTCCCTTCCTTCCTTCCTTCCTTTCCATTTTTCCCTCTCTTTCTTCCTTCCTTCCTTCCTTCCTTCCTTCTTCCTTCCTTCCTTCCTTCCTTCCTTCCTTCATTTTTTCTTTCTTTCCATCTTTCCCTTCCTTCCTTCCTTTCCATTTTCCCTCTCTTTCTTTCTTTCTTTCTTTCTTTCTTTCTTTCTTTCCATCTTTCCCTTTGTTCCCTTCCTTCCTTTCCATCTTTCCCTCTCTTTCTTCCTTCCTTCCTTCATTTTTTCTTTCTTTCCATCTTTCCCTTCCTTCCTTCCTTCCTTTCCATTTTTCCCTCTTTCTTTCTTTCTTCTTTCTTTCTTTCTTTCCATCTTTCCCTTTCTTCCTTCCTTCCTTTCCATCTTTCCCTCTCTTCCTTCCTTCCTTCCTTCATTTTTTCTTTCTTTCCATCTTTCCCTTCCTTCCTTCCTTCCTTTCCATTTTTCCCTCTCTTTCTTTCTTTCTTTCTTTCTTTCTTTCTTTCTTTCTTTCCATCTTCCCTTTCTTCCTTCCTTCCTTCCTTTCCATCTTTCCCTCTCTTCCTTCCTTCCTTCCTTCCTTCCTTCCTTCCTTCCTTCCTTCCTTCATTTTTTCTTTCTTTCCATCTTTCCCTTCCTTCCTTCCTTTCCATTTTTC
>CM077923.1:91054352-91099729 GCA_039797435.1 Crotalus adamanteus | reverse complement strand
TTGGCAGCTACATGCCTCTGCGTTTCAGCTTGCCTTAACATAAAGGGGGGAGGTGTTATGCTCAAGTAGGTAGATAGAGAAACGAAACTTCTTCGATTCAGCTGAAGACAGTGAGAGCCTGAAGTCTTGTCAAGGACATCAGAAGAGGTGCGGATTTGAAGCAGACGGTTCCCATAACCAAGTGGACTTGTTGATATGGGTTACATAAAACGTTGGGGGTTTGGCTGGGAACCCACAGTCCTTCTCCTCCTCCTCCTCCTCCTCCTCCTTAAACCCCACTCTCTTCTAGCCTGATGATTTTAGCTAGTTGGGTCATGAAACGTCTGCGAGAAAACCATCAAGTTCAGAGAGCACCAAGGACCCCCACAGTCCTCCTCTTCCTCCTCCTCCTCCCCATAAATCCCACTCCCTTCTAGCCTGTTGATGTTACCTAGCTGGGTCATGAAACATCTGCGAGAAAACCACCAAGCTCAGAAAGCACCAAGGACCCCCACAGTCCTCCTCCTCCTCCCCACAAATCCCACTCCCTTCTAGCCTATTGATGTTACCTAGTTGGGTCATGAAACGTCTGCGAGAAAACCACCAAGCTCAGAGACCACTAAGGACCCCACACTTTTCTCTCCCTCAGCAAGCCAAAAAAAGTTCTTTTGGAGTTACTACAAGTTCTCTTGATCTGGAGGGCTGATGTCAGTTCTATTTTGATTGAAGGCAGGACCATCTGCTGGAAAAATTCAGGATCCCAGTCCTCTCCTCCCTTCTTCCATCTTCAGGGCAAAACCCTTCCTCTTCATATCAGCCTCAACCTTGACTTACGATCGCAGCTGAGCCCAAAGTTTCTGCTGCTAAGTGAGACACTCGTGAAGTGAGTTTTTGTCCCATTTTATGACTTCTCCTGCCATGGAGGTTCAGCGAATCACTGCAACCCTTAACTTAGTAACATGGTCGTTAGGCGGATCCGACTCCCCCCATTGACTTTGCTTGTCAGAAGGTCGCAAAAGGGGATCCTGTGATACACACATCCCTGGGACGCTGTGACCGTCATAAATACGAGTTAGTGGCCAAGCATCTGAATGTTGATCACATGACCACGGGGATGCTGCAACGGTCCCACGTGTGAAAAACGGCCGTGCCATTGTAACTTTAAATAGTCACTAAACCAGGGGTGAGTTTTTTTTTAATTAATTTTTTTTTTCATCAACATATGTTAACTTTTCCAATCAACAAGTTGTCTGGAGTTTGCTAAGCTAATACATGTTCAATTCCTAATCCTTCATTCTTTTCTCTAACCAAGAATAAAATAAATTCCAAATTTGATAGTAGTCTGTATCTTCTTTGTCTTTCAGCCTCATAGTTAGTCTGTCCATCTCTGCACATTCCAGTATTTTCCTGATTATTTCTTCCTCTGATGGCAATCCTTCATTCTTCCAGTATTGTGCAAAAATTATTCTCGCTGCTGTGGTGATGTGTAAAATTAAATATAATTTCTGCTTATTAGTCTTTTCAGGCATAATGCCTAGTAGAAAAAGTTCAGGTTTAAAATCTACTGGTTCGCCCAATATTTTTGTCTAACCATATATGTATATTTTTCCAATAAGTCTTTGCCTTCCCACATGTCCACCAAATGTGATAATACGTGCCTATATTATGTTTACATTTCCAACATCTATCTGACATATTTTTAAACATTTTTTGCTAATCTTGCTGGTGGAAGGTGCCATCTATAAAACATTTTATACAAATTTTCTTTGTACGATGGTGTCAAACTTAATTTCATTGAGGGCCACATCAGCATTGCGGTTGTCGTCGGGGTAGGGGGTGGGGGCTGGGTGGGTGCGGCCAGGGTGGGTACGGCCTACTGGGTGGGCGTGGATGGAGTGGGTGTGGCCTGCTGGGTGGGCGTGGCCAGCTCTACATCGTTCGCGTCAAGGGTGCCTGTGGGGACCTGGGCAGGAGTGGGACAGATCTGAGGGTCTCTGGCAGAAGGAGGTGGGACCGGGGCAAGCGCCAAGGCATGGTCCATTTCTTCATTCCTCACAAAGGGTGACCCCTCCCCAGCATGCACCCAGGGGACGGAGCCGACGCGGCGGGGTCTGGTTCCTCGCTGTTTCCAGATGGCCTTGTGGAGCTAAGACTGAATGCATTTCAGCATAGATGGCCACCACAAAATTGTACATTGGCTCCCGGCCGGCCTGGGGCAGGGCCAAGGCAGCGGGGGCCGTTCCCTCACTGTTTCCAGGATGGCTTCATGGGCCACATGAAACGACTTCATGGGCCACATCCGGCCCCTGGGCCTTGTGTTTGTCATGTCTGCACTAAACAAAACCAAGCCCTACCTATTGACTGAATTTTTGACGGTTCAAACTTTAGCTGGGAAGCGAAGTAAATTATACGAATCGCTTCTGCGACACCGTTAGTCAAAGCATACATGTTGAGAGCAGGAAAAAAAAAGAAAAATACAGATTATGATTATTATTTTGAAGTTCTACTTTGGCTGGCAGCGACCCATTCCGCTTCTCCGGAAAGCCTCATTTTGAGAAGAAATTGTGATTCCCAACCGAAGCGATATTCTAAGGAAATGGTCCTTCCAGGTAATTGGAGCTGATCCATTTTTTTGCCCGCTGCTGGATCTTTTTTCACCTTTCCAATCTCAGAAGGATGTACATTTTCAATAAGCTGGCATCTAGACGTTTCATTCGGGTTTTTTTCTCTCTCTCTCCAAAGCGTCTAGCCAGAATATACATATAGATTCACATCTGCAGTGATCAGATGTGAATGTCAGCGGCAGTATAAAATAGGGATCTAAAATCATTTCACCACCTTTCCTCTAAGGCCAGGGATGAAATAGCAGTAGTCTATTTCAAACTAACGAAATCCATCTATCATTTACCTTCCGTGACAAGAACATGCTGTGGAGTTAACTGCTGACTCTTCAAGAAATAGATAGACCACAGACCAGCATTTAGTAGAGCGTCCACGAAGGAAAAGAACTTCAGATATTGTGATGGGTCTATACCAGGGCTCGTCAAACTTCGCCCTTTTATGACTCATGGACTTCAGCTCCCAGAATTCCTCAGCCCGCATGAACCATATAAGCCAGGGGACTTCAGACTTGGCCCTTTTATGACTTGTGGGCTTCAACTCCCAGAATTCCTCAGCCAGCGTGGACCATGTAAGCCAGGGACCTTCAAACTTGGCCCTTTTATGATTTGTGGGCTTCAACTCCCAGAATTCCTCAGCCCGCATGAACCATATAGGCCAGGGGACTTCAGACTTGGCCCTTTTATGACTTGTGGGCTTCAACTCCCAGAATTCCTCAGCCAGTGTGGACCATATAAGCCAGGGGACTTCAGACTTGGCCCTTTTATGACTTGTGGGCTTCAACTCCCAGAATTCCTCAGCCAGCGTGAACCATATAAGCCAGGGGACTTCAGACTTGGCCCTTTTATGACTTGTGGGCTTCAACTCCCAGAATTCCTCAGCCAGCGTGGACCATGTAAGCCAAGGGTCTTCAAACTTTGCCCTTTTATGACTCATGGACTTCAACTCCCAGAATTCCTCAGGCAGGCACGCTGGCTGAGGAATTCTGGATGTTGAAGTCCACAAGTCATAAAAGGGCCAAGTCTGAAGTCCCCTGATCTATACCTACAAAGATACAGAATACAAACTAGCAGAAGGGACCCTGAAGGTCTTCTAGTCCAACCCTCTGCTTAAACAGGAGACCCTATACCATTCTATCCAATCTCAGTATTTGAAGGGCTTCCATACAGAAAGGGTTGGGGGGGGGGACTCAATCTCTTATCCAAAGCATCTGAAGGCAGGACAAGAAGCAACGGATGGAAACTAATCAAGGAGAGAAGCAACCTAGAACTAAGGAGAAACTTCCTGACAGTGAGAACAATTAACCAGTGGAACAGCTTGCTTCCAGAAAGTTGTAGGTACTCCAGCACAGGAGATTTTTAAGAAGAGACTACTGGACAGTCACATAATAATAATAATAATAGTAATAGTAATAATAATAATAAAGTTGGAAGGGACCTTTGAGGTCATCTAGTCCAACCCCCTGCTCAGGCAGGAAACCCTATACCGTTTCAGACAAATGGCTGTCCAGTCACTTCTTAAAAACGTCCAGTGATGGAACATTCACAGCTTCTGGTGGCAAGTAGTTCCACTGATTTAATGTTTTAACCGTCAGGAAATTTCTCCTTAGTTCTAGGTTGCTTCTCTCCTTAGTGAGTTTCCATCCGTTGCTCTTGTCCTGCCTTCAGGCACTTTGGAGAACAGCTTAACTCCCTCTTTTTTGGGGCAACCCTAGGATATTGGAAGACTGTTATCATGTCCCCCCTCGTCCTTCTCTTCATTAAACTAGACATCCCCAATTCTAGCAACCGTTCCTTATATGTTTCAGCCTCCAGTCCCCTGATCATCTTTGTTGCTCTTCTCTGCACACTTTCTAGAGTCTCAGCATCTTTTTTACATCATAGTGACCCAAACTGGATTCAGTATTCCAAAGCCTTGTAAAGTGGTATTAACATGTCACGTGATCCTGATTCTATCCCTCTGTCAATGCAACCTAGCACTGTGTTGGCTTTTTTGGCAGCTGCAGCACATGGCTGGCTCCTATTTAAGGGTTTGTCCATTAGGACTCCAAGATCCCTCTCACAGTTGCTATTATTGAGCAAGGTACCCACCTATACTACTATACCTGTAGATTTAGTTTTTCTTGCCTAAATGTAGAACCTTACTTTTTTCACCATTGAATTTCATTTTGACAGAATGATTGTAAGTCGAGGACCACCCGTATCCGTTTTAGCTTACCCACGAACGCGGTGCAAACCTGGCTTATGCGTATTTCATGGGAATAGATGGAAATTAAATCCATAAAAAGCATCCTCTGGCATTTGGCAACTGGTAGCTGTTGGCTTTTCTCCTGGACCCTGGAAGTGGACATCTAACTGTCTGTAATCTAAAATGTCAAAGGTTCCTATTGAGGGACCAATAAAAAAACAATGGCGTTTGAGCATGGGCTGTTTGTCATGGGGGGGGGGGGAAGAGAAGTAGAGGGATGGAAACGAAGCGTTTGCCTTTAATTCTCCGTCTGTTTCAGTCAGCCTGGCTCCATCAGATGGAGCCTCAGATTCAACACACCATCACCGTGAAAAGCTAGTTGTTTGTTCCAAAGCTTCTTGCCGGCTGCTTCACACAACACCCTCAAAACCTAACAGATTAAAAGCCTAGCAGATCAAAACCTAACAGATGCACTCAGTAAAAGGAAGTGAGCATCACCTGGCTTATTTATGGCTGGTTTAATTTTATTTTTTATTTTTTTAACGGGGTTACAGGACTCAGTCTTTTGCGGATGTGCCCATTGGGTCTAGTGGTTAAAAGCACTAGGCCAGAAACCAGGTGTCTGGAAGTTCTAGTTATGTTTTAGGCATGAAAGCCGGCTGGGGTGACTTTTTGGTCAACCACCAGGAGACGGTGAATTCTAGTTCCGCTTTTCTGTCGTAAGCAGGATTACAACTCACTGTTTCCTGGTGATTGGCCGAGAGTCACCAAGCCTAAGGAGGACTAGAACTCACCGTCTCCTGGTGATTGGTCCAAAGTCACTGTCGGCGTTCATATCTAAGGTAGTACTAGAACTCACCATCTCCTGGTGACTGGCCCAAAGTCAGCCACCTGGCTTTCATGCCTAGGGTGAAACTAGAACTCATCGTCTCCTGGTGATTGGCCCAAAGTCATCCAGTTGGTTTTTATGCCTAAGTTGGGGCTAGAACTCACCATCTCCTGGTGACCGGCCCAAAGTCACCCAGCTGGCTTTCATACCTAGGGTGAAACTAGAACTCACCGTCTCCTGGTGATTGGCCCAAAGTCACCCAGTTGGTTTTTATGCCTAAGGTGGGGCTAGAACTCACCATCTCCTGGTGACTGGCCCAAAGTCACCCAGCTGGCTTTCATGCCTAGGGTGAAACTAGAACTCACCGTCTCCTGGTGATTGGCCCAAAGTCATCCAGTTGGTTTTTATGCCTAAGGTGGGGCTAGAACTCACCATCTCCTGCTGACTGGCCCTAAGTCACTCAGCTGGCTTTCATGCCTAGGGTGAAACTAGAACTCACCGTCTCCTGGTGATTGGCCCAAAGTCAGTAGACTTAGCCAGTAGACCAAACTGGGTCTCAGTAATTGAGAGATACAATAGGACAGATATGAAAACTGTCTACACGTCAACTAAAATTTCATGGATATCTTTACGAAGAAGTGGGTTGGTCTATATGAGCTCTGGGCACCCCGTTCATGCATCCCCCGATTCTACAATCTTAAGCCAGGGCATCCTCCTGTTTTAGAAGAGTGAGGGGCTAACCAACTACCACTAGCCATCACGATGCCCCGTGAAAACAGGAAGGGTTCATGAAGAGGGCTGGTGAAATTCAGGAGGCCTTGAATCCAGTGATGAGTTGATAAATGAACTGCTGACATTTGGAAAATAAATATGTTTACCTCGGAAACCTGTCGGAATCTCAGGGAAAAAGGATTGGCAACCCCTTCCATTCTGTTCCGAGATTAATTAATGCTTCCCAGCTGCTCTGCCTTCCTGGACAAAGTTTTTTCCCCCCCCCCCACCTCCCCAAGAGAAGATTGTGTATTCCAAATTCTTCACTACCTCTCCAGTGCAGCAAATTTTCTCTTTTCTTTCTTTCTCTTTCTTTCTTTCTTTCTTTCTTTCTTTCTTTCTTTCTTTCTTTCTTCTTCTTCTTATATATTTCTTTCTTTCTCTTCTTTCTTTCTCTTTCTTTCTTTGCTTCCTCTCCTCTCTCCCTCCCCTCCTCCCTTCCTTCCTTCCTTCCTTTTCTTTCTTCTTTCTTTGTATATATTTCTTTCTTGCTCTTTCTTTCTCTTTCTTTTTTTGCTTCCTCCCCTCCCTCCCTCCCTTCCTTCTTTCTTTGTCTGTCTTTATTTCTTTCTTGCTCTCTTTCTTTCTTTTTCTTTCTTCTTTCTTTGTCTGTATTTCTTTCTTGTTCTCTTTCTTTTTCTCTCACTTTCTTTGCTTCCTCCCCTCCCTCTCTCCTCCCTTCCTTTCTTTCTCTTTCTTTCTTTCTTTCTTTCTCTATTTCTTTCTTGCTCTTTCTTTCTTTCTTTCTCTCTTTGCTTCCTCCCCTCCCTCCCTTCCTCTCTTTCTTTCTTTCTTTCTTTCTTTCTTTCTTTCTTTCTTTCTTTTTCTTTCTTCCCTCCCTCCCTCCCCTCCCTCCCTCCCTCCCTCCCTCCCTCCTTCCTTCCTTCCTTCCTTCCTTCCTTCCTTCCTTCCTTCTTTTTTTCTTCGAAACTGATTCTCCAAAGAAGATAAAGGACAAATTGATTACAGTGAAAAGCGTTCCCCGCTCCCCCCCCCCTTTTGGCACTGACATTCCTGCAAAAGGAAATAATGTGAAATATTCCATATTAGAATGATGATATAATTGGCAGTATAAAGTTGGATAGCGGATTGGGGCTCAGTTTGTGACAAGACCAAGAACAAGAAGATGATTTATGGAGCAGCCAGAATCTTGAAATATATTGAGTAATAATAAAAAATAAAGCCACCGCTGCGGATACGCCTACGATTTCCTCCTTTTTCGCTGAGAAAGAGCCGTTCTAATTAGATTTATATTTCCTGCCCTCATTCTGAACTGGATTTATTTTGTCATTATTTCCATACATTTCTGTATGTCCTACCCTCATTCTGAATGTATTATAAGTGGTCCTCAACTTAACGACCACAATGGAGCCCAAAACATCCTCAGGATGTTGCAACGGTTGTAAGTGTAAAAAATAATCCTAAATCACTTTATTCGGTGCTGTTATAAATGAACTGTTGTTAAGTTGAGGACAACCTATATATTATCTTTTCTGTTCGGAACAAGATCTATCATTGCTTCCATTTCAATTGGAACTGGACAGCCATTTGTCCGAAATGGTCTAGGGCAGGGCTAGGCAACCTTGGCTCTTTTATGACGCATGGACTTCAACTCCCAGAATTCCTGAGCCAGCCATGCTGAGGAGAGAGGGAGAGGTCTCCAAGCTGAGCCATGCTGGCTCAGGAATTCTGGGAGTTGAAGTCCACGCATCATAAAAGAGCCAAGGTGGCCTACCTCTGCACTAGGCCAAGGCCACTTTATGACTGGTGGACTTCAACTCCCAGAATTCCTGAGCCAGCCACACTGAGGGGAAAGGGAGAGGTTTCCAAGCTGAGCCATGCTGGCTCAGGAATTCTGGGAGTTGAAGTCCACCAGTCATAAAAGAGCCAAGGAAGGTTGCCTACCCCTGTCCTAAGTCCTCTTGTTCTAAGTGGTGAGCCTCCTAGACCAGGGATAGGCAACCTTGGCTCTTTTGTGACTCGTGGACTTCAACTCCCAGAATTCCTGAGCCAGCCTGGCTCAGCTTGGAAACCTCTCCCTTTCCCCTCAGCGTGGCTGGCTCAGGAATTCTGGGAGTTGAAGTCCACCAGTCATAAAAGAGCCAAGGTTGCCTACCCCTGGTATAGGGTTTCCGGCCTTAGCAGGGGGTTGGACTAGATGACCTCCAAGGTCCCTTCCAATGTTGTTATTATTATTATTATTCAAGATCCTCCTTTCCTGTTTCCATTCTGAGTGTGAGTCCTCATTTGGGTCTGAGCAGACCTTACAAAATGGTAAGACTGGCGGGGACAATCCAAGTTTTGGATCTGATTGCTCGTTCGCTGCAGAAATTGAGATTCCAGCTTTCACGATAAACAGCGAGGCTGTTTTTGAGGGGGCCCCCCCTCCCCGTGAAGGGGAACTTGCCGTTACCATGGCATTTGATTCCATTCTTAAATGGCTTTTACCATGAGAAAGTTATTTTTTCCCCCCCTCCCTAATATCCAAGCTAACTGTCTCTGCTAGTTAGTTCCTAAACCTCTGATCAGCGCCTTTCAAACGAACGTGTTCCAGTTTGCCGGGGGAAAAAAATCTGAACGTGGCGCTTAGGTGCAGCCTCGTCCATGCAGGGATAGAGTGAGGCATTATTTCAGAGTTGAAAATCAGATTTTTGGTTACCATGACATTAGCTGTGAGATTTCCCGAATCTTGTGATCAGGGAGAGAAATTGCCTTCCTTCCGCCTTCAAAGAGAAGCAGCAGAGAAAGTGAAAAACACAATTTACACAAAGGACATTTCAGCTTTTTGGGGGGGAAAGTTCTCGCTATTCCCTTAAGAATTTGAAGCAGGGTTTCCCCCCCCCCCCCGTTCTGCATTTGGCTAGTGATGGGTAGAACAAAACAAATAGGAAGCTATAGCAAAGGTGAAAGTATAGGAAGCTCCAGGGCAAGGGTGTGTTTGTGTAGTTGTGAGGAGGAGGAGGAGGAGGAGGAGGGGGGAGGAGGAGGAAGATGGGAGTGTGTTGTCATCACACAAATGCTGCAACTTAGGTTGCATGAACCTAAGGGATGAAACAGGGGGAATCAATATGTTTTTTATATATTTCTTGGTGACAACCAGCCTGCCTTCCATTGAGGACCTGTACACTGCAGGAGCCAGAAAGCGGGCTGGGAAAATATCTACGGACTCCTCACATCCTGGACATTTCCACTTCTTCCCTCAAAATGACGCTAATAGGGCATTGCACGCCAAAACAAGTAGACACAAGGACAGTTCCCCCCCCCCATGCCATCACTCTGCTAAACAATTAATTCCCACAACACTGTCAAACTACCTAGTAGGGCTGTATTATTGTTATCCTTCTCGTCTTTTCTATTACCTATTTCCTTATCTTATGATTATAACTTTCTTGATTCTATCTTACGATTTGTGTTGTTTTATTTAGTATCCTAGTATGATTATGTTGGTTGCTTTAATATCCTATGACTATCACTGAGTATCATATCTTATGATTTATGATGAATGTATTTTATGATTATAATGATTTATCACCTGTTGCTCGTATGTCCTGTCCTGTTCTATTCTATTCTATTCTATTCTATTCTATTCTATTCTATTCTATTCTATTCTATTCTATTCTATTCTATTCCATTCCATTCCATATTCTATTCTATTCTATTCTATTCTATTCTATTCTATTCTATTCTATTCTATTCTATTCTATTCTATTCTATTCTATTCTATTCTATTCCCTTCCCTTCCCTTCCCTTCCCTTCCCTTCCCTTCTCTTCTCTTCTCTTCTCTTCTCTTCTCTTCTCTTCTCTTCTCTTCTCTTCTCTTCTCTTCTCTTCTCTTCTCTTCCATTCCTATTCTATTCTATTCTATTCTCTATTTTCTCTTCTCTTTTCTTCTCCTCTTCTCTTCCATTCCTATTCTATTCTATTCTATTCTATTCTCTATTTTCTCTTCTCTTCTCTTCTATTCCTATTCTATATTCTATTCTATATTCTCTTCTCTTCTCTTCTCTTCCATTCCTCTTCTCTTCTCTTCTCTTCTCTTCTCTTCTCTTCTCTTCTCTTCTCTTCTCTTCTCTTCTCTTCTCTTCTCTTCCCTTCCCTTCCCTTCCCTTCCCTTCCCTTCCCTTCCATTCCATTCCATTCCATTCCATTCTATTCTATTCTATTCTATTCTATTCTATTCCATTCCATTCCATTCCATTCCATTCCATTCCATTCCATTCCATTCTATTCTATTCTATTCTATTCTATTCTATTCTATTCTATTCTATTCTATTCTATTCTATTCTATTCTATTCTATTCTATTCCATCCCATCCCATCCCATCCCATCCCATCCCATTCCATTCGTCACAAACCCCACTTCTTTCTACCACTGATGATGTTACCTAATTTGGGCCACTAAATGTCTTCAAGGAAACAACCAAGCTCAGACAGCATTAAAAAGCCAAAGCTGTCCTCCTCCCCCCCACCCCCACAACCCCCCCTCCCTTACAGCACTGATGTTGTTACCAAGTTTGGTACTGAAACATCTGCAAGAAAAGGACCAGGCTCAGAGAGTGCCAAGGCCCGCTGTATTCACCCAGCCTGCCCTTTCCAGTTTGAACCATGGGAGAGCTTCTCCAGCCTTCTTGGGGGCAAGCCAACTGGAACCTCAAAGCCCCTCTTTCCTCCTCGGGGTGGGTCCCTGGCACGGGAGAAGATCTAAGCAATGCCAGGATAGGAGAACATCCAGGGAAATGGATGGATGATGCTGGAAGCCAGGGGCCCGCAACTTGGCAGCGGGAGACGCAAGAGCAACTTTTTTTGATGCTTTGTTTTCGTCTCCATGTGGCTGTCGCTCTTGAAGCTCAAATTAGATTTGGGTGCCTGTAGACTGAAGAGCCTTGATTGAAAACATACAAGCACCATCGGGTCGGCCGCCAGAAAAGCCGTGAATGAAACCCAAGGACTTGGCTGCGAGAGCAGGGAAGGCGGATTAAACAGATCATTGTGACAATCGCTGAAGGAGCCTCAGTCCTCGGCTCCAAGAAACATCAAGCAGAAGAAGAGACTCGGAGGGGAAGAGGCTCACCATCCAGGAAAGATAACTAGGCTGCTTCAGTGGGAAAAATAAGACGATTATTATTATATAGATATATATATATTGGCACAGCAGGCAGCGCAGAGCAGAGCTTTAGCTCCATCTAGTGGTATGGTGGGACAAGACAGGTGAAACAACGCCAAATGCAGCTGGTCAAAATAAAAACAGAATAGAGCTGGAAGGGACCTTGGAGGTCGTCTAGTCCAGCCCCCTGCTCAAGCAGGAAACCCTATACCATTTCAGACAAATGGCTGTCCAGTCTCTTCTTAAAAACTTCCAGTGTTGGAGCATTCACCACTTCTGGAGGCAGGTTGTTCCACTGGTTAATTGTCCTCACTGTCAGGAAGTTTCTCCTTAATTCTAGGTTGCTTCTCTCCTTGATGAGTTTCCATCGGTTGCTTCTTGTCCGGCCTTCAGGCGCATACAATACCCTAGAGCAGTGTTTCCCAAACTTGACAATTTTAAGGCATGTGGACTTCAACTCCCAGAATTCCACAGCCACCAATGCTGGCTGTGGAATTCTGGAAGTTGAAGTCCACATGCCTTAAAATTGTCAAGTTTGGGAAACACTGCCCTAGAGTGGCATTTTTGAGGGAAGGAGTTGAAACAGTTTAAGTCCAGGAGTCAGTAGATAACCTCTTGCCCTTCCTTTCCTTTGCAAAAGTACACACTCACAAAAAAGCCACCCAGAATGGATTCCCTCCCAAAGGCCACTTTGCTTTCCCTTCTACAAAAAAAAAATAAATGAGAATTTGTGTCCTCTCCTGCCACAGATCGCTGGCACGGATTGTCCCTGCTTTGCTGAGTCAGCAGCCAAGCAGGATGTGAGCGTGCCGGAGAGGGTTTTGCAAAGTGTTCGCCAAGCGAGCTGAGTCAAGGTGACGGGGCCAAGCTTGGCAAGCCATAATTGCAGAAGTTGGCCGAGCTTGAACGCTAGGATAGCCGTGAAAAGCTGGAAGACACGGGGATCTGAATTAAAATGTATGTGACGAAGCCTCGGGAAGCATTCTTGCTTTAAAGGGGAAGAATATACTTTTGGGGGAAACGGCCCCATCCCCATTTCTTGAAGAGCAAGTCTGTCCTTCCTCTAATGCAGAAGTCTTCAAACTTGGCCCTTTTATGACTTGTGGACTTCAACTCCCAGAATTCCTCAGCCAGGCACGCTGGATGAGGAATTCTGGGAGTTGAAGTCCACAAGTCATAAAAGGGCCAAGTTTGAAGACCCCTTGACTTGTGGACTTCAACTCCCAGAATTCCTCATCCAGCGTGCCTGGCTGAGGAATTCTGGGAGTTGAAGTCCACAGTCATAAAGCGGCCTAGGCCTAGGGCAGGCAACCTTAGCTCTTTTATGACTGGTGGACTTCAACTCCCAGAATTCCTGAGCCAGCCTGGCTCAGCATGGAAACCTCTCCCTTTCCCTTCAGCATGGCTGGCTCAAGAATTCTGGGAGTTGAAGTCCACGAGTCATAAAAGAGCCATGGTTGCCTAGCCCTGGTCTAGAAGCAGGGCTGGGGAACAATGGCCTGCTTATGAGCTGGAGGACCCCTCTAGCTCATAAAGGACCCCTGCGTCCTCCAGCTCAACAAAATTATGATGTATGGACTTCAACTCCCAGAATTCCTCAGCCAGCATTCTGGGAGTTGAAGTCCGAAGATCGTAACAATGGAGAGGTTGAGAAACGCTGTTCCACAATGCTATTTGGCTCACCAGCCATTTTGTAAATAGTTCTATTTGTAATGACCACTAGGAGGCACTGTACAACTAATTTCTTCCTTACACTGGGAGATAGATAGACAGATACAGGAAATCCTTGATTTACAACTGTTCCTTTCAGTGACCAGAGTTAAAAAGCACTGAAAAAACATGACTTACAATCGGTCCCCACGCTTACTATTGTCGCAGTATCCCCACAGTCATGTGATCAAAATTTGGGCATTTGGCAACTGGCATGTTTTTACGATGGTTGCAGCATCCCAGAGTCATGGGGTTGTCATTGGCAACCTTCCCAGAAATCTCTTGGCGTGCAAAGTCAATGTGGGGAGCTGGATTCACTTAACAACTTCATTGTGGCAAAAAAAAAAAAAAAGATCATCTTGCTCGGTTCGGCTCCCAATGGTGGTTGTAAGTCTAGGATGATGGATGGATGGATGGATGGATGGATGGATAGATGGATGGATAGATAGATAGATAGATAGATAGATAGATAGATAGATAGATAGATAGATAGATAGATAGATAGATAGATAGATAGATGTTGAGAGAGAGAGAGAGAGAGAGAGAGATGAATAGATAGATAGATAGATAGATAGATATAGATAGATAGATAGATAGATAGATAGATAGATAGATAGATAGATGTTGAGAGAGAGAGAGAGAGAGAGATGAATAGATAGATAGATAGATAGATAGATATAGATAGATAGATAGATAGATAGATAGATAGATAGATAGATAGATGAATGTTGAGAGAGAGAGAGAGAGAGATGAATAGATAGATAGATAGATATAGATAGATAGATAGATAGATAGATAGATAGATAGGGGATGGATGGATGGATGGATAGATAGATAGATAGATAGATAGATAGATAGATAGATGAATATTAAGAGAGAGAGAGAGATGAATATTAAGATAGATAGATAGATGAATATTAAGATAGATAGATAGATAGATAGATAGATAGATAGATAGATAGATAGATAGATAGATAGATAGATGGATGGATGGATGGATGGATGGATGGATGGATGGATGGATGGATGGATGGATGGATGGATGGATGGATGGATGGATGGTTGGACGGACGGACGGGCGGACGGACAGACAGACAGACAGACAGATAGATAGATAGATAGAGATAGAGATCATAGATAGATGAATGATAAATAGATGACAGAAAGACAGATAGATAGACATACAGACACACAATATAGATAGATGATAAATAAATATTACAGAGTTAGATGGGGGGGGAGGGGAGCAAGAGAGAGAGAGAGAGAGAGAGAGAGATGAATAGATAGATAGATAGATAGATAGATAGATAGATAGATAGATAGATAGATAAGGGATGGATGGATGGATAAATAGATAGATAGATGAATATTAAGAGAGAGAGAGAGAGAGAGAGAGAGAGAGATAGATAGATAGATAGATAGATAGATAGATAGATAGATAGATGGATGGATGGATGGATGGATGGATGGATGGATGGATGGTTGGATGGTTGGATGGTTGGACGGACGGACGGACGGACAGACAGACAGACAGACAGACAGACAGACAGACAGATAGATAGATAGATAGATAGATAGATAGATAGATAGATATAGAGATCATAGATAGATGAATGATAAATAGAAGACAGATAGACAGATAGATAGATAGACATACAGACACGTAGATATAGATAGATGATAAATAAATATTAGAGAATTAGATGAGAGAGAGAGAGAGGCAGGGAGGGAGGGAGGGGAAAGAGAGAGAGGGGGGGGATTGATTCAATCCTTAACCAGTTTTTGCATTCACCCAGTGCAGGGCCATAAATAGTTCATAGGAAAGGAAGTCTACAGAGGTTATGGAGAAACATCCTGCTTTTTTGCTAACACAATTGTTCTCCCCCCCCCCCAAAAAAAGTGTCGGAGTATTTTATTTACAAATGCGCTCAGCAGGAGCACTAGGGATATTGTTGGGCGTCGAAGGGAATTCAGAGCAAGAATCAAAGGAACAGAAGATTTCCTTTTCATTTCAAAAAAAAAATAAGTTTGCTTGAGTTCTTTTCATTTCTTTTACCGACTGACCAGGAAAAAAAAAAAATCGACTGTCTCAACTTTTCACAGCTGGTTCCGAGAAATGCACTTCCTCAGCGAGAACAGGAACAAAAGTAAGAGAAGACAGGAGGAAATAAGCCACACGCTTGGAAGAGGAAGGAGCTTGTTAGGTAAAAGAATCACACGCGCACCAAAAAAACCCCAAAACACACACAAGTTGAATATGTCCCACCTTGCTCCCTCACCAGCTTTTTGTGCTTTGGTGTCCTTATACACCTTGGTGGCCGGCAAACTGTTTCTGGGAACCCATCTAAATTGTTCATGGAGATACAGATAAGTAATAGTAGTAAAGTTGGAAGGGACCTTGGAGGTCATCTAGTCCAACCCCCTGCTCAGGCAGGAAACCCTACAACATTTCGGACTAATGGCTGTCCATTCTCTTCTTAAAAACTTCCAGTGTTGGAGCATTGACAACTTCTGGAGGCAGGCTGTTCCACTGATTAATTGTTCTAACCGTCAAGAAGTTTCTCCTTATTTCTAGGTTGCTTCTCTCCTTGATTAGTTTCCACCCGTTGCTTCTTGTCCTGCCTTCAAGCGCTTTGGAGAATAGCTTGATTCCCTCTTCTTTATGTCAGACCTTGAGATATTGGAATACTGCTATCGTACTGCAGTCGTAAGTCCTTGACTTACGACTGCAGTTTAGCCCAACAGCCTTAGTAAGGCCACACCTGGAATACTGCCGGCAATTTGGGTCACCGTATCCCAAAAAAGATGTCGAGAGTTTGGAAAAAGTTCAGAGAAGAGCAACTAAGATGATCCAAGGCTCGGAGCGTAAAACGTACGAAGAACAACGGCAAGACTTGGGTTTGGCTAGTAGAAAAGGAGAAATAGGGCAGACATGATAGCAGTGTTTCAGTATTTGAGGGGCTGCCACAAGGAAGAGGGGGTCAGGTTGTTCACCAAAGCACCAGAGGGCAGGGCGAGAAACAATGGTTGGAAACTGGCCAAAGAGAGAAGCAACCTGGATCTGAGGAGAAATTTCCTGACAGTGAGGACAAGTAACCAGTGGAACAGCTTGCCACCAGAAATCATGGGTGCTCCATCACTGGAGGTTTTTGAGGTTAGACAGTCACCTGTCAGAGATGGCATAGGTTCTCTTGTTTAAGGGGGGGCTGGACTAGAAGACCTCCAAGGTCCCTTCCAGCTCTATTCTGTTCTGTTCTGTTCCATTCCATTCCATATTTTCTATTCCATTCCATTCCATTCCATTCCATTCCATTCCATTCCATTCCATTTCATTCCATATTTTCTATTCTATTCTATTCTATTCTATTCTATTCTATTCTATTCTATTCTATTCTATTCTTCTCCATTGCTAAGCAAGACAATTTGTCAAGTGACTTTTGCCCCCTTTTACGGCTCTTTCCTGCCTCAGTTGTTAAGCGAATCACATCACTTATTCCATTAGTCACCCAGTTGTTAAGTGCATCTGGCTTCCCTTTTGACTTTGCTTGTTGGAAGGTCACAAAAGGGGATCATGTGACCCCAGGACATTGTGACCGTCGTAAGTATGAAACTAGTTGCCAAGCATTGGAATTTTGATCACGTGATCAAAGGGATGTTGAAATGGTCGTAAGTGTGAAGAACATAAGTCCCTTTTTTCAGTGCCACTGTAACCTTGAACAGTCGCTAAATGAAATTTGGGCGCTTGGCAACTGGCATGGATTTATTGCCATGGTTTTTGTATATTTGTGATTCTCAGCGTTGGTAATTTGAAGATACATGGACTTCAGCTCCCAGAATTCCCAGAAGTCCCCAAGTCTTAAAGTTGCCGTGGCTGGCTGGGGAATTCTGGGAGTCGAAGTCCACGCATCTTAAAGTCGCCATTGTTGAGAAATTTGTCTGGATTACGGGCCCCTCAGAAACAGGGAGAAGGTCTGGGCCTAGATTCCTCTCCTCCCACCCTCTCTGTTGATTTGACCTCTCCCATTCTGGCTGGGGAATTCTGGGAGTCGAAGTCCACGCATCTTAAAGTCGCCATTGTTGAGAAATTTGTCTGGATTACGGGCCCCTCAGAAACAGGGAGAAGGTCTGGGCCTAGATTCCTCTCCTCCCACCCTCTCTGTTGATTTGACCTCTCCCATGCTGGCTGGGGAATTCTGGGAGTCGAAGTCCACACGTCTTCAAGTGGCTGAGCTTGAGCAACTCTGCTCTGGAAGAAATATTCTGCTTTTTTTTTTTTCCTTTTTTTTTCCTGACTATCTGAGCTGAGTGTATTAACTGGAATTGATTGCAGCAGCTCCAGAGGGAGCAAAGTGACATTGGAAGAAAATGCTTGGGATTCTAGGCACAGCCTGCGCTGTTTCAAGCAGGGAACGGTCTGAAGGGATGTGTGTGTCTCTCTGTGTGTGTGTGTGTGTGTGTGTTGTGAAGCAAGCTTGCTGAAGCTGAGCAGAGCCCGATTCCAAAGGATGTCTGGATGATGGATTGTTTTGTGGCTGGATGTCCTATCTTGCCCTCCCCAACGATATTCCCAGGCATCTAACTAAATATCACTGGCGGTTCTTCTCAGCTGTCCCTGAGCTGAATTCATGCATTGTATTAGTGCTTCCAGCTGATTTCAAAGCCAGATGTTTGGCCCTTTCCAGGATGTACAGGGAATGGATCCATGAGAGGAGGACAGGTGGAGATTTCACCTGTGCAGGGAACAGCGACAAAGAGGATTAGGGGACTGGTGGCCAAAACGTACACCTGCAAGAAAAGAACCAAGCTCAGAGAGCACAGAGGACACTATAAGAAATTCCCCAGAATATCGCATCCAGTTTTGGTCACCACGATATGAAAAACGATGCTGAGAAAGAATGCAGAGAAGAGCAACATAAATGATTAGAAGGCTGGAGGCTAAAACACACAAAGAACGGTTGCAGGAATTGGGTATGTCTAATCTAATGAAGAGAAGGATGAGGGGTGACATGATAGTAATATTCCAGTATCTCAGGGGCTGCCTCAAAGAAGAGGGAGTCAAGCTCTTCTCCAAAGCGCCTGAAGGCAGGACAAGAAGCAACGGATGGAAACTGATCAAGGAGAGAAGCAACCTAGAACTAAGGAGAAATTTCCTGACAGTGAGGACAATTAACCAGTGGAACAACCTGCCTCCAGAAGCGGTGAATGCTCCAACACTGGAAGTTTTTAAGAAGAGACTGGACAGCCCTTTGTCTGAAATGGTATAGGATTTCCTGCCTGAGCAGGGGGTTGGACTAGATGATCTCCAAGGTCCCTTCCAATTCTGGTATTCTGCTATTCTGTTATTCTGTCACTGGAGTGAAGGGGTGTCTATAAAATTAAAATGGCAGCTTGGGAAATGCCCAATCAAGGCCCAGCCCTATTGAATACACAGTCCGAGCTGCCTTGATGTTGGTCTTGATGCTCCTGGATTGGGGTGATTAATGGGCTGCCCCTTGGTGAGGGGCAGTGCCTAAGTCATTGGTGAAGGGGACCTGATTTAAAAGAAAGTGGCGCCTCTCCCCCTATTCCAGGAGTAGGCAACCTTGGCTCTTTTATGACTCAGGGACTTCAACTCCCAGAATTCCTGAGCCAGCCATGCTGAGGGGACAGGGAGAGGTTTCCAAGCTGAGCCATGCTAGCTCAGAAATTCTGGGAGTTGAAGTCCACCAGTCATAAAGGGGCCAAAGTTTCCCCCATGCTGGCTCAGGAATTCTGGGAGTTGAAGTCCACGAGTCATAAAAGAGCCAAGTTTGCCTAGCCCTGTCCTACGTCCTCCTGTTCTAAGCGGTGAGCCTCCTAGACCAGGGGTAGGCAACCTTGGCTCTTTTATGATTCGTGGACTTCAACTCCCAGAATTCCTGAGCCAGCATGGCTCAGCTTGGAAACCTTTCCCTTTCCCCTCAGCGAGGCTGGCTCAGGAATTCTGGGAGTTGAAGTCCACCAGTCATAAAAGAGCCCAGGTTGCCTACCCCTGTCCTATTCCATCCCTGCTGATTTATCTTTCCCTGTGCCAGATTTACATAATGCGCCTAATTAGGTCAGTTGAACATGAATGTCTACATCCACACAACAAGCTTAACTTTGGGTAGGGTGAACCATGGTGTGTGTGCCTTCGAGTGACTTTTTCCCTCCTGTCTGGATCAGTTTGCCCCTGCAAGATACTAGAATTCACCATCTCCTGGTGATTGGCCCAAAGTCACCCAGCCGGCTTTCACAACTAAGATAGGACTAGAACTCACAGTCTCCTGGTGATTGGCCCAAAGTCACCCAGCTGGCTTTCATGCCTAAGGCAAGACTAGAACTCACAGTCTCCTGGTGATTGGCCCAATGACACCCAGCTGGCTTTCATGCCTAAGGCAGGACTAGAACTCACAGTCTCCTGGTGATTGGCCCAAAGTCATCCAGCTGGCTTTCATACCTAATGAGATACTAAAACTCACCATCTCCTACTGATTGGCCCAAAGTTACACAGCCAGCTTTCATGACTAAAATGGGACTAGAACTCACCGTCTCCTGGATATTGGCCCAAAGTCACGCAGCCAGCTTTCAGGTCTAAGGCAGAACTAGAACTCTATCACCTGGTTTCTGGCTTGATGTTTTAACCACTAGGCCAAACTGGCTTTTTCATGTTTTATGGAGCTTAGCATGTTACGGGGATCCAGAAAAGGAGTTAATCCAGTAACTAAGTAATGCTTGTTTCTGTGACTCTTTTTCTCCTTTTCTTTTCTTTGCAATCCAACGATCTTCTTTTTTTCTTTTTCTTTTGAGAAGTAATGTTTGATGTAGATGCTGTTGTCTGGTTGAGCCTGGCGATGCCGCCTGTTTTATCAATGCGTTTTAATTTAGCTGGGTGAGGCTTTGAATAGCTGATTTGATTCAAAGGAGATTAGATTGAATCATCCCTTCTAGTTGATTCTGGGCATTAAATCAAATTAAACCTGGCACTTTCTAATTGCTTCAGAGAGATGGAAAGATGATTCAGAGAGCCAGTCTCTGAAAAGAAGGACCAGGCCTGGCATGATAGCAGTCTTCCAATATTTGAGGGGCTGCCACAAAGAAGAAGTGGGGGGGGTCCACTTATTTGCCAAAGCACCTGAAGGCAGGACAAGAAGCAACGGATGGAAACTCATCAGAGAGAGAGAAGCAACCTGGAACTAAGGAGGAATTTCTTGACACTTAGAACAATTAATCAGTGGAACAGCTTGCCACTAGAAGTTGCGGGTACTCCAACATTGGACGTTTTTAAGAAGAGTCTGGACAGCCATTTGCCTGAAATGGTGTAGGGTCTCCTGCCTGAGCAGGGGGTTGGACTAGAAGACCTCCAAGGTCCCTTCCAGCTCTGTCGTTCTATGTTCAACAAATCTGTGTGTAGTCTTCAGCTTTGCTTTAAAACCTTCTTGCTCACATTTTGCCAGTTAATGGAGGGGGCAGGTGGTTCTTAAAAATCTTCCACACTGATATTTCTACCACCTCCTGCAGGTCCCAGAAATTAGGAAGGACTTGAAAAATTTTTTTTTTTTTTTTTTTGTCACTGAGTGAGAATCAAACATTTTGTTTTCGTCCAGCTTCCTGAGGTTTGAGGGAAGCGTTTGCATCCTTCATTCAGATGTTTTGGGAATTTTTTTTTTTTAAATAGCTTTGGTTAGCTGCCAAGCAGTATCATCCCTGCTGTTGACTTCATTGACTTCTTCAGTTCTGCTTTGGGTCTGTTGAAGATCCTTTAAACTATACTTCAAACTATCAGTGCATTCTGCAAGTGGTGTGTGTGTGTATCTGTCTGACTGTCTGTCGGTCTGTCTCTGTGTGTGTGTGTGTGTGTGAGAGAGAGAGAAAGAGAGAGAGATGATAGACAGTTGAGAAAGAGAGAGAGATGGATAGATAGAGATAGAATGAGAAAATTAAAGACTAAGAGGAAAGAATGAGAGAATTAGAGAATAAGAGGAAACAATGAGAGAGTGAGGAACTGAAAGAGAGAGCGAGAATGAGAATGAGTGAAAAAGTGAAAAAGAAAGAGAATGAGGAACTGAGAGAGGGAGAGAGAATGAGAAAGAGAATGAGTGAAAAAGAATGAGAATTAGGGACAGAGAGAATGAGAAAGAGAAAATTAGTGGGGGGAAAATGAGAGAAAAAGAATGAGAATGATAGAGAATGAGAAAAAGAGAATGAATGAGAGAATGGAAGAGAAGAGAGAAAGGAAAGAAAAATGAGAGAAGGAGAGAGAGAAGGAGAGTAAATGAGAGAAAGAGAGAATTAAAGAATGAGAGGAAAGAATGAGAGAGAGAATGAGGGACTGAGAGAAAGGGAGAGAAGAAGAGAATGAGAGAGTAAATGAGAGAAAGAATTAAAGAATGAGAGAAGAATGAGGGACTGAGAGAGAGAACAAGAGAATGGGAGAGAAAAAATGAGAGAAGGAGAGGAAGAGAATGAGAGAGAGAGAGAGAGAGAGAGAGAAAAGGAGGGGAGAGGAGAGAATGAGAAAAAACGAGAGCATGGGAAAAAGAAAGAAGGAGAGAGGAGAAGGAGAGAGAAAGAAGGAGAGAAAATTAGGAAAGAGAGAAGGAGAGCACAAAAGAGAGAATAATGGGACCCAGACACAGAGAGGATGTTCCCTGCAGTCTGAAATCTAGCTCTCAAGCATCCAGTTATCTTCTGTTGCATCCACTTTGGACCCGGATCCAAATGTTCTTCCCTGGAGGGTCTGGATGTCCTGAGGGCCTTCATTTTGCACACTGCGCTGCCTCGACTTCTCCGGACGAATCTGGACATCCTCCATGTTGTCAGAAAGTCCGCTGGCCTGCCTGTCATTTCCCCGTCCAATCCCCTCAGGAAAGCTGGTCTGAAGGGCGGCGGTGATCGTAGCTTCTTCCGAGAAGAAGCTGCCCGCTTTTTTTCTTTAATTCGGTCTCTCGTTAACAGCTTCTGGTTGAAGACCGCGTGGACAGTAATTGCCTCGGTTCTGCTCTGGCTCTTCCTCAGATCCTTTCATCTTGTCCCTGTCCCACGAAGCTGGGAGGGAAAAAAACTCAGCCGTGCCAGGAAAACAGGCGGATCAAAGCTTGGTTTGAGGCCCAGTGTGCGGTTGTGACAGACGGAAGCTCAGGGACTGATTAAAAGGAATCCGGTCTGGCTCAGCCATCGGACAGCTGGAAGAGGGTCCTGGCTACCAGCCTTAGGGGCAGCCCATCCCAGCCTTGTCCAACAGGCCAGCAACAGCTGGGCCGGTTCATTTCCACAGTTCATTTTTGTGTGTGTTTTTTTTAGTTTTGAGTTCGTAAAACCACCGCTGGGTTTAGAGTTAGAATAGAACAGAATAACAAGAGTTGGAAGGGACCTTGGAGGTCATCTAATCCAACCCCCTGCTCAGGCAGGAAACCCTGTACCAGGGGTAGGCAACCTTGGCTCTTTTATGAGGCGTGGACTTCAACTCCCAGAATTCCTGAGCCTGCATGGCTCAGCATGGAAACCTCTCCCTTTCCCCTCAGCATGGCTGGCTCAGGAATTCTGGGAGTTGAAGTCCACCAGTCATAAAAGAGCCAAGGTTGCTTATCCCTGGTCTAGGCCTAGGCCGCTTCATGACCTGTGGACTTCAACTCCCAGAATTCCTGAGCCAGCCTGGCTAAGCATGGAAACCTCTCCCTTTCCCCTCAGCATGGCTGGCTCAGGAATTCTGGGAGTTGAAGTCCACCAGTCATAAAAGAGCCAAGGTTGCCTACCCCTGCCCTATTGAGACCTTCTGACAAGCACAGTCAATGGGGGAATCCGGATTCACTTAACGACCGTGTGACTAATTTCACTACTTTAAAACTCCTGTGGAAGGAAGGAAGGAAGGAAGGAAGGAAGGAAGGAAGGAAGGAAGGAAGGAAGGAGAGAGGTGAAAGAATCGAGTGAGAGAAAGAAGAGGAAAGAGAGAAATGAGAGAAGTAAAGAAGGAAGGGAGAAACGGAAGCGGAAGAAAAAAGAAGGGAAGGAGGGAGGAAAGAAGAAAGAGAGGGGCAGAAAGAGGAAGGAAGGAGGAAAGAGAAAGAGGAGAGGAGGAAGGAGAAAGAGGAGAGGAGGAAAAAAGGAAGAAGGGGAAAGAGCGAGGGAGGGAGGGAGGGAGGAGAGGAAAAAGGGAAGGAAAGGAAAAAGACAGAAGGAAAGGAGAGGCAGAGATCAGGGTGTCAGAGACAACTACAGCTGTTGATCCCCAACTCCCCCCCCCCCTTTTCATCTTCTCCTGATGACCTTTTCTGCAGGTGCAATCACCTATTTGAGTTCATCTCCCTGAGGCTGACAAACAGACAATTTATTTTGATTACTGGAGCACCTTTTATTAGAGAGAGAAATTTGCAGAGAGGTGGGTGAGCAGAACACAGAGAAAGCCAGAGGAAGGGAGATTATGATTGTGACTTAATGCCACACACGTTTTCTTTTTTTAAAAAAAAAAAAAAAATCAAGGAAGAAACAAAGCCAACAAGCAAGCAAGCAGGCCCTGGGCTTTGGGCTTCTGCTGCTGCTGCTTAGTTTGGGGGCTTCTCCGCACGTCCCCGAAATAACTTCCTGCTCCCGATTTCAGCCTGTCGTATTCGTTACATCCCAGCTGGCTGCCAAGCATGCTTATTGCAAGCTATCTATTTGGTTCCACTTGTGATTAAAGCTGATTGCTACTTTGGAGGCAGGCGGCTCGGCTTTCGGATTGGGGAAGGCCTTTATGACTCGGGAGAAGAGATCAAAGAGCCCTTGATTAAAACCCGCAGCCCTGGGAAGCAGGTAGCGGAGTTGGAAGCGAGCCCGTGCGTGGGCAAGGGGCTTCTGCACCAGGTAAGAGATAGGAACGCGCTGTTCCCAGCCGTCCTGTGGAAGCAAAGAGAAATTTGTCACTTCTGGGGGGGGGGAGTGAATTGCCAAAAGGTTGGGGGTACAGATCAGGGTCCTAAGTCACTTTTGGCCAGTCGACAGGAGACTGTGAGTTCTAGTCCGGCTTTGAGTTCGAGTCCCACCTTAGATACAAAAGCCAGCTGGGTGACTTTGTGCCAATCACCAGGAGATGGTGAGTTCTAGTCCCGCGTTAGGCACGAAAGCCAGCTGGGTGACTTTGGGCCAATCACCAGGAGATGGTGAGTTCTAGTCCTGCGTTAGGCACGAAAGCCGGCTGGGTGCTTTGGGCCAATCACCAGGAGACGGGGAGTTCTAGTCCTGCATTAGGCATGAAAGCCGGCTGGGTGACTTTGGGCCAATCACCAGGAGACGGGGAGTTCTAGTCCCACGTTAGGCACGAAAGCCAGCTGGGTGACTTTGGGCCAATCACCAAGAGATGGTGAATTCTAGTCCTGTGTTAGGCATGAAAGCCGGCTGGGTGCTTTGGGCCAATCACCAGGAGATGGTGAGTTTAGTCCTGCATTAGGCCTGAAAGCTGTCTGGGTGACTTTGGGCCAATCACCAGGAGACGGTGAGTTCCAGTCCCACGTTAGGCACAAAAGCGAGCTGGGTGACTTTGGGCCAATCACCAGGAGATGGTGAATTCTAGTCCTGTGTTAGGCATGAAAGCCGTCTGGGTGACTTTGGGCCAATCACCAGGAGATGGTGAGTTTAGTCCTGTGTTAGGCATGAAAGCCGGCTGGGTGACCTTGGGCCAATCACCAGGAGATGGTGAGTTCTAGTCCCACGTTAGGCACAAAAGCGAGCTGGGTGACTTTGGGCCAATCATCAGGAGATGGTGAGTTCTAGTCCTGTGTTAGGCATGAAAGCTGGCTGGGTGACTTTGGGGCAATCGCTAGGAGACGGTGAGTTCTAGTCCCGCCTTAGGCACGAAAGCCAGCTGGGTGACCCTGGGCCAGTCATGAGACAATAGAACTTCTAGTTCCACCCCAGGCATAAAAGACAGCTGGGTGATTCTGGGCCAGTCCTTCTTTCTCTGCCCAACCCACCTCACAGGGTTGTCGTTGTGGGACAAAATGGGAAGAGGAATATTTTCGCCGCCTTGTTTTATTGGTAAAAACAATAAAGGTGGGATATAATTTATAAATAAGTTTTGCTACTTTCTCTCCGTTTCCTTCCTTCCAATTAAACAAACAAAAAAAAAACACACACACAAGCAATTTTGACAAAAAACCCAGCTGAAATTCAACGTCGTGGTATCTGGAATTCACAAAAAGAAGGTTCAGCGTTGCAAAAAACAAAAACCAAAATGTTTTTGTGCGGTGTTGGTTGTTTCCTTCCCTAATGAGAATAATATCCCCATTTTTTTTCTCATTAATTTATAGGACTTTCCTCCGCCAAGTATCATTGTTTGATCTTTGCAGCCACTGGGCATATCTGACTTGTGTTAAAAGAAGTCAACGCTGTTTTTCTCCTCCGCTTGGGATGCCGTTCTTATCTTAATTCCGATGACATCTTTGTGGGTTTCGCTTTGATGCTTTATTGTCTTGCAGTTTAATCGTGTCCTCTCCTTTTCTTCTTTTAACTGATGGCTTTGCAAGATCTTTCTGCTGGCAGGGAAGTGTCATCTGTCCCTGCCTCTTAGAAACTTGATAGAGTTTGTGGCCGTAAGGGGAGAGGAGGCAAAAAAAGTCAAGATGGCTGCCAGGAGCCATTGACATCAAAGGGAAGAGTGCAGAGAAGAGCAACAAAGATGATTAGGGGTGTGGAGGCTAAAACAGACAAAGAACGGTTGCAGGAATTGGGCACGGCCAGTCTAGAGAAAAGAGGGACTTAGGGGTGACATCATAGCAGTGTTCCAATATTTGAGGGGCTGCCCCAAAGAAGAGGGAGTCAAGCTTCTCTCCAAAGCACCTGCATCCAGTTTTGGTCACCACGATGTAAAAAAGATGTAGAGACTCTAGAAAGAGTACAGAGAAGAGCAACAAAGATGATTAGGGGACTGGAGGCTAAAACATATAAGGAATTGGGTATGTTTAGCTTAATGAAGAGAAGGACTATTGGGTGATATGATAGCAGTCTTCCAATATCTCAGGGGCTGCCCCAAAGAAGAGGGAGTCAAGCTATTCTCCAAAGCACCTGAAGGCAGGACAAGAAGCAACGGGTGGAAACTAATCAAGGAGAGAAGCAACCTAGAACTAAGGAGAAACTTCTTGACGGTTAGAACAATTAATCAGTGGAACAGCCTGCCTCCAGAAGCAGTAAATGCTCCAACACTGGAAGTTTTCAAGAAGAGACTGGACAGCCATTTGTCCGAAATGGTGTAGGGTTTCCTGCCTGAGCAGGGGGTTGGACTAGATGACCTCCAAGGTCCCTTCCAACTTTACTACTATTACTATTACCTGAAGGCAGGACAAGAAGCAACAGATGGAAACGAATCATGGAGAGGTCCAACCTATCGTGTTTCCCGAAAGTAAGGCCTACACCAACAATAAGCCCTAGCTTGATTTTGGGGGGTGGGCCTAATATAAACCCTACCCTCAAAATAAGCCCTAGTTTTGGGGCGAGGCGCATCCCTAAAAATCAAGCTAGGGTGGGAGGGGGGTGGGTGGAGCTGCCCCACCTGCCCCACACCCACTTATCTTGCAGCCAGGCTTCTCCTCACTGGCCCACTTCTTCTTCTGAGGCCTCTTCTGCAGCCAAGCCTGCATTTTTCAGTCACGGGGCTTTCCGGAAGGTCACTGCAGCCGAGAACCGAGCTATGGATTCAATCCGTAGCTCGGTTCTGCAAGACCTCTGCAGCCGAGCACCAAGTCATCCAGCTGACTTTCATGCCTAAGGCCGTACTAGAACTCACATTCTCCTAGTGATTGACTCCAAGTGACCCAGGTGACCTTCATGTGTAAGGCAAGACTAGAACTCACATTCTCCTGGTGATTGGCCCAAAGTCACCCAGCTGGCTTTCATGCCTAAGGCAGGACTAGAACTCCCCATCTCCTGGTGATTGGCCCAAAGTCACCCAGCTGGCTTTCATGCCCAAAGCAGGACTAGAACTCCCAGTCTCCTGGTGACTGGCCCAAAGTCACCCAGCTGACTTTCATGCCCAAGGAAGGACTAGAACTCACATTCTCCCTGTGATTGGCCCAAAGTCACCCAGCTGGCTTTCATGCCTAAGGCGGAACTAGAACTCACATTCTCCCTGTGATTGGCCCAAAGTCACCCAGCTGGCTTTCATGTCTAAGGCAGGATAGAACTCCCCATCTCCTGGTGATTGGCCCAAAGTCACCCAGCTGGCTTTCATGCACAAAGCAGGACTAGAACTCACATTCTCCTGGTGATTGATTCAATATCACCTAGCTGGCTTTCATGCCCAAGGTGGAACTAGAACTCCCAGTCTCCTGGTGATTGGCCCAAAGTCACCCAGCTGACTTTCATGCCCAAGGAAGGACTAGAACTCACATTCTCCCTGTGATTGGCCCAAAGTCACCCAGCTGGCTTTCATGCCTAAGGCGGAACTAGAACTCACATTCTCCCTGTGATTGGCCCAAAGTCACCCAGCTGGCTTTCATGTCTAAGGCAGGATAGAACTCCCCATCTCCTGGTGATTGGCCCAAAGTCACCCAGCTGGCTTTCATGCACAAAGCAGGACTAGAACTCACATTCTCCTGGTGATTGATTCAATATCACCTAGCTGGCTTTCATGCCCAAGGTGGAACTAGAACTCCCAGTCTCCTGGTGATTGGCCCAAAGTCACCCAGCTGACTTTCATGCCCAGGGTGGAACTAGAACTCACATTCTCCTGGTGATTGACTCAAAGTCACCCAGCTGGCTTTCATGCCTAAGGCCGGACTAGAATTCACCATCTCCTGGTTTCTTAGCTGGCCCCTTCCCCACTAGATCAAACTGACTCTCAGTTTGGTCCAATTTTGGCAGATCTAAAAAAAAAGTAAGCCACATCCTTCATCTCGGAGCCGGCCTCCTGCTTCCCAACAAAACATTTTCTGGGGTTTTATTTGATTAATTTATTTCAAGTAAATAAATCATCAACAAAGTCACGCACGTTCTTCCTCCGGGACCCGGCCTCCAGCTTACAAGAAAGCACTTTCTCGGGTGCCTAGCAAACACCGACTTCCAGAGAGAGTTTATTTTACCTTTCTTTCCTCTCCCTTGCAACACCTTAGTAGAGCATGGGTTACCTTTATCCAAAGGTTACAGGTTTTTCCTTAAGAGCAAAGTCACGTCAGATACACACACAGCTCCTGAGGGCATACATTTTATTTCAGCACACTGCTCATCTGAATAGATACTGATATGTATTCAGACAGCGTTTGCAGACTGAACACCTCTCTCTAATTACCGCTCTGCCTGTGGAACAGAGCTGGGAAAAAAAAAATCCACCTACACAGCTGTTTGTATTTTGGGGGGGGGGATATGAAAATGTACTGACTAGAGCAGTGGTTCTCAACCTTTTTAATGCCGCGACCCCCCAACCGGT
Source organism: Crotalus adamanteus (assembly GCA_039797435.1). Lineage (NCBI taxonomy): Eukaryota > Metazoa > Chordata > Lepidosauria > Squamata > Viperidae > Crotalus > Crotalus adamanteus. The sequence continues at coordinate 91,071,140 of CM077923.1, read as the reverse complement.
CATAAGTCGAGGACGACTCAACCGGTTGTAAGTTGAGGACGACTCAGCTGGTGCAGCCCCGTTTGCAGAATGGGACTTTTGGCGGGCTCAGCAGGGCAGAGACAGCCTGGACAATTCCTATTGGCTTTGGAAAGCCAATAGAATTAGCCTCTATTCAAGAGAGTCTATTCTACTGGCTTTCAAAAGCCAATAGAATAAAAGGGAGTAGCACAGCCAAGGAAAAGGGGGGGAAAAATGGCGGACTGCGTTGCTTGGTGAAATGGTCGTTCGACCCCAAATGGGGTCCCGACCCACAGGTTGAGAACCGCTGGACTAGAGACCAGTCAACTCCTATGGAAAGCAGTGTCGCAGTTTTCTTAATTGAGTTGAAAATATATCCAAGGCTTGGCAGTCTTTCTCAACCTTGGCTGCTTAAAGGCGAATGGACTTCAACTCCCAGAATTCCCCAGGCGATTTGCCTGCCTAACTTCCCCCCCCCCCCCCATCCTGCCCCACCGAGACCCACATCCTTAGTCCTTCTCCCTCCTCATCGTCACACCTCGATTCGCTTACCATTTTTGGAAGATTCTCCTTGGAAGGCAAAGCAGTGGATCCGCCATGCCACTTTTCTACACAGCTAGTCCCCGACTTAACAACAGTTCAATTAGTGACCGTTCAAAGTTACAACAGCCCTGGGAAAAAAAATGTGACTTGTGAGTCTTTTTTTACCAGACCGACGACTTTGTAGCCAGCCCATGGTCAGATGCTTGTGGGCAACTAAGTTAAGTTCCAGCGTCCTGGAATATAATGGGAGCCAAAGGACGGCAACCTTTGGACTGGCAAAATCAACCAGGAGATCAGATTCGCTTAACCAGCATGTTGCTAAATTATCCACTGCAGTGATTCATTTAAGAACTGGGGCAAAAATGGCGCCCTCTTCCGGGACAGCACCTTGCAGCATCCATATGCTGCCGAAGTGGCGCAGCAGTTAGAGTGCAGTACTGCAGGCCACTTTAGCTGACTGTGTTCAGCAGGTCAGCGGTTCAAATCTCACCGGCTCAAGGTTGACTCAGCCTTCCATCCTTCCGGGGTAGGTAAAATGAGGACCCAGACCCATATGTATGTATGTATGTATGTATGTATGTATGTATGTATGTATGTATGTATGTATATATATATATATATATATATATATATATATATATATATATATATATATATACGTTTTCTGAGGTTTTCGCGGGTATTTGTATGTAGGTCTTTGGTTGTTCGGGTTTTCTCCCGCGTAAGAAAACCTTTGCTGCTCAAAGCACGAAGCTGAAAGCACCAGCCTGAAGATGACGAATGGGATTTCGTCGAAACGTCGCCAAGACACTTCCAATTTTACGCGGGAGAAAACCCGAACAACCAAAGACCTACATATATATATATATATATATATATATATATATATATATGTGTATATATATATATATATATATATATATATATATATATATATATATATATATATATATATATATACATTGCTTACTGGTGTACACCGCTTAGAGAGTGCTTGCACTTAAAGTGGTATATAAGTCTCATAAATAAATAAATAAATAAATAAATAAATAAATATAGGTAGTCCTTGACTTACAATCCAAATTGAGCCCAAAATTTCTGTTGGTAAGTGAAAACATTTGTTAAATGAGATAGATAGATAGATAGATAGATAGATAGATAGATAGATAGATAGATAGATAGATAGATAGATGATAGATGGATGGATGGATAGATAGATAGATAGATAGATAGATAGATAGATAGATAGATAGATAGATAGATAGATAGATAGATATCACACCTGGAATATTGCATCCAGTTTTGGTCACCACGATGTAAAAAAGATGCTGAGACTCTAGAAAGAGTGCAGAGAAGAGCAAGAAAGATGATCAGGGGACAGGAGGCTAAAACATATAAGGAACGGTTGCTGGAATTGGGTAGGTCTAGTTTAATGAAGAGAAGGACGAGGGGGGACAGGATAGCAGTGTTCCAATCTCTCAGGGGCTGCCCCAAAGAAGAGGCAGTCAAGCTGTTCTCCAAAGCCCCTGAAGGCAGGACAAGAAGCAACGGATGGAGACTCAAGGAGAGAAGCAGCCTGGAACTGAGGAGAATTTTCCTGACAGAACAATTAATCGGTGGAACAGCCTGCCTCCAGAAGCAGTAAATGCTCCAACACTGGAAGTTTTTAGGAAGAGACTGGACAGCCATTTGTCCGAAATGGGTATAGGGTCTCCTGCCTGAGCAGGGGTTGGACTAGATGACCTCCAAGGTCCCTTCTAACTTTATTATTGTTGTTGTTGTTTGTTTGTTTTGTTGTTGTTATTGTTGTTGTTGTTACCACTACTACTACTACTACTACTACTACTACTACTACTACTATTATTATTATTATTATTATTATTATTATTATTATCTCATTTTGAGAGGAATACCTAGGGATGTTCTTTAACTGTCAGGTCTTTAGTTCTTTGTTCCTGAGTTAGGATGTCCAGTTAGTGAAGATCTTTTTTTATGCTCACTTACAACCTAAACTGGGGAAAAGGTAAGGATATCTTCCTGACTTCCGGTGTGTTTCCATATCCTTACGCTGAATGTTTCTGGACTTGTTCCTCATGGTTGATACATGAAAGCTGTTCAGTCCTTGAATCAATGGCGAAAGAAGAGCACACATTCTGATAGTAACAACAGCTTTATTCTCCTTCAGCTCACTCCGACACAACTCAGAGGCTCGCAGGCCTCTCTGCCTCTAAATAGAATCCCCGGGCAAAAAGGTAACAAAGAATGGCGCGCTTTTGCACCTTGCGCATGCGCGCAGGCTGGCGCCACTCAGTCTGGTCCCGGGCAGCTTGCAACAGACCGGGACCATTGCAACATCCCGAGCCTGCTTTTGCAGGCTCAGGACACAACAAAAGCCACTTTGGTCTAGTGCAGCGGTTCTCAACCTTTGGGTCGTGACCCCATTTGGGGTCGAACGACCATTTTACGGGGGTTGCCAAACAACGCGATCCGCCATTTTTTCCCCTCAGGGGGCGCTGCCGCGCATGGGGCGCCGTGCATGGGGCGCCACCGTGCATGCACGCCGCACATGGGGCGCCGCCGCCCATGCGCGCCACGCATCCTTATGATCGGGGGTCGCCATATAAAAAGGTTGAGAACCATTGGTCTAGTGGTTAAAGCTCCAGGTTAGAAAGTGAGAGACTCTGAGTTCAAATCCCACCTCAGCCACGAAAGACAGCTGTGTGATCTTGGGCCAGTCCCTCTCTCTCAGAACAACTCACCTCACAGGGTTGTTGTTGTTTTTTGTTTTTTTATTAAAAGTTTTACAATTTTACAATAATATCCCTCTCCCACTACCTCCCAACCCTCCCAAAAACCCTCCCCCCCTCTTCCCAGAGCTGAATACAGGGTTAACAAAAACTAAAAATACAAAACATTTAAATTTAAGTAAACCTAAAACAAAAATTACATTAAAAAATCCAATATATATATATAATAAAAAGTCCAATATATATATATATATATATAAAAAATAAAAAAAATACTTATTACCTTAAACTTTAAACATAAATTATTCAAAAGCTAAATAATATCTTTTAATATCATACTTATACTGTATAAAGTTTATCCATCTTTTCCACACCAAGAGGTAATTCTCTTGCGATTGATCTTTCAAATAAGCTGAATTTTTTTGCCATACCTCACAGGGTTGTTGATGTGAGGAAAATAGGATGAGAAAGGTAGGAGGGATTTATTTGGCACCTTAAGTTATTTGCAAAAGTAATAAAGGCCAGATACGAATAAGTCACTGGTGATTGGCCCAAAAGTCACCCAACTGGCTATCATGGCGAAGGCGGGACTAGAACTCACTGTCTCCTGGTTATTGGCCCAAAGTGACCCAGCCAGTCACTTCCAGGCGGGAGTAGAACTCATCCTGTCAGTCTTTATGGTTAAGGCAGGACTAGAATTCACCATCTCCTGCCGATTGGCTCAAAGTCAGCCAGTCAACTTGCACGGCTAGGGCGGGACTAGAACTCACCGTCTCCTGCCGATTGGTCCAAAGTCATCCAGTTGGCTTTCATGCCGAAGATGGGACTAGAACTCACTGCCTCCTGGTTTTCTAACCTGGTGTCTTAAGCTCCATAAAGATAACAATAATAATAATAGTAAAGTTGGAAGGGACCTTGGAGGTCATCTAGTCCAACCCCCTGCTCAGGCAGGAAACCCTACACCATTACGGACAAATGGCTGTCCAGTCTCTTCTTAAAAACTTCCAGTGTTGGAGCATTCACCGCTTCTGGAGGCAGGTTGTTCCACTGGTTAATTGTTCTCACTGTCAGGAAGTTTCTCCATCTTAAAATAATTTTGCAATGATGACATAAGAGGAATTCCGACCGTCGTCACTTTGCAAATGCAAAAACACTCATTACTGATTTAGAAAGAGTTCAGGATGCCAGCCCATAATTTCACCCTTCGTTTCCAAGGTGGGTGTGTATGTGTTACTTATACCTGTCCCTCCCCCTTATTTTTTTCTTTTTTTCCTGAAAACGCACACTGTCTGGGGAACCCTCTTGCTCCCCCTGATTATTGTAGGGAGAAAAAAAAAATTACAGGAGTGACATAAATTACTAATTACCTTATTATGCAGTGATTACGGAGGGGGGGGGAGAGTTTTGTAAGAGAAACAGGCTGGAAGTTGTTTCAGGAAATTCTATATTTAAAAAGGAATAATTGTTGGGTTGCAAATGTACTAAATTAAGTTAACTCCTGCCAGATTTTTCTCCCATCTCATTGGTCGTGTAGGTGCCAATGGAGGAAGCACTTATTTATATGCCAGACCAGCCTTGCTAGATTCTTTTATATACATACATACATATTAATATAAAAATCTACTCTGGAAATAGAAAAACAAAGGGGATTTGAATACACACACACACACACACACACACACACATGCAGTATATAGGTAGTCCTCAACTTACGACCACAGTCGAGCCCAAATTTTCTGTTGTTAAGTGAGACGTGCATTAAGTGAGTTTTGCTCCCATTTTATGACTTTTCTGGCCATCGTTGTTAAGCGAATTGCTGCAGTTCACAGGCCTGCAGCCTGGTCGTTAAGCGAATCCGGCTTCCCCGTTAACTTTCCTTGTTGGAAGGTCGCAAAAGGGGGGAAATCATGTGACCCTGGGACATGGCACCATCATAAGTACAAGCCAGTTGCCAAGTGTCTTCTGATCATGTGACCCTGGGGATGTTGCTCCCTCCCTCCCTCCCTCCCTCCCTCTTTCTTTCTTTCTTTCTTTCTTTCTTCTTTCTTTCTTTCTTTCTTTCTTTCTTTCTTTCTTTCTTTCTCTCTCTCTCTCCCTCTCTCTCCTCCCTCCCTCCCTCCTTTCCTTCCTCTCTCTCCCTCCCTCCCTCCCTTTCTTTCTTCCTTTCTTTCTTTCTTCCTTCCTTCCTTCTTTCCTTTCCTCCCTCCCTCCCTCTTTCTTTCTTTCTTTCTTTCTTTCTCTTTCCCCTCTCTTTCTCTCTCTCTCTCCCTCTCTCTCCTCCCTCCCTCCCTCCTTTCCTTCCTCTCTCTCCCTCCCTCCCTCCCTCCCTTTCTTTCTTCCTTTCTTTCTTTCTTCCTTCCTTCCTTCTTTCCTTCCCTCCCTCCCTCTTTATTTCTTTCCCCTCTCTCTTTCTCTCTCTCTCTCTCCCCCTCTCCCTCCATCCCTTCCTCCCTCCCTCCTTTCCTTCCCCTCCCTCCCTTTCTTTCTTTCTTTCTTTTTTCCTTCCTTCCTTCCTCCCTCCCTTTCTTTCTTTCTTTCTTTCTTTCCCCTCTCTCTTTCAATCTCTCTCTCCCTCCTTCCATCCCTCCCTCCCTCCCTCTCTCTCTCTCTCTCTCTCTTCCTTCCTTCCTTCCTTATTTCCTTCCTTCCTCCCTCCCTCCCTCTTTCTTTCCCCTCTCTTTCTCTCTCTCTCCCTCTCCCTCCATCCCTCCCTCCCTTTCTTTCTTTCTTTCTTTCTTTCTTTCTTTTTTCCTTCCTTCCTCCCTCCCTTTCTTTCTTTCCTTCCTTCTTTCTTTCTTTCTTTCTTTCTTTCTTTTCTTTCTTTCCCCTCTCTCTTTCAATCTCTCTCCCTCCTTCCCTCCCTCCCTCCCTCTCTTTCTTTCTTTCTTTCTTTCTTTCTTTCTTTCTTTCTTTCTTTCTTTCTTTCATCCTTCCTTCCTTCTTTCTTTTTTCCCCTTCTTTCTCTCTCTCTCCCTCTCCCTCCTTCCCTTCCTCCCTCCCTCCTTTCCTTCCCCTCCCTCCCTCCCTTTCTTTCTTCCTTTCTTCCTTCCTCCCTCCTTCCCTCCTTTCCTTCCCCTCCCTTCCTCCCTCCCTCCCTCCCTCCCTCCCGCTTGCTTGCCATTAAAAAATCAAGCAGCATTTTGGGAATGAGGGCAATAGAAAATATTTTGGGAACATTCTGGTGGATTGCTGAAGTTTGCGGCATGAAGCATCTGATGTGGATCAGGTTTTGCAAGCAGAGATTTACAAGACATCGTATCAGCTTCACGGGCCTGGAAGAACAGGAGGATGTGAACTGTAAACTAGAAGCAGATTGCTAAAAGAAGCAGAAATATTACAAATGCTTTGGGAATTTTAAGCCCCCCAGTGTGCAGTACATTAAATTATAATTCCTTTATTGTAAAGAAATCCCTTTTTTAATTAAGCATCCATGTCTGATGTTAATCATTCCAATATTTGAGGGGCTCCTACAAAGACAAGGAGGGGTCAAACTATTTTCCAAAGCATCAAAAGGCAAGACAAGAAAAAATGGGGGGAAACTAATCAAGGAGAGAAACAACCTGGAACTAAGGAGGAATTTCCTAATGGTGAGAGCAATCAGCTAACGGAATAGCTTGCCTTCAGAAATAATGGTTGTTCCATCACTGAAGGCTTTCAAAAAGAGACTGGACAACCATTAATCTGAAATAATATAGGGTCTCCTGCTGAAGTAGGGGGTTGGACTAGAAGACCTCCAAGGTCCCTTCCACCACTGTTATTCTGTTAATCAAAAGCTCTACTATTGGCTGTTGGTTTGAGCTACAAATCCCAAGCTATTAGTATTCAAACACATTTCAATCGCCCTATACTATTCCAGACTATTCCTCCAGTGGGATTTTCCCATGTATTTTACCTGGAAACATAGATAGGGCAGCCGAGAAAAGTCAGTGCCCTCCTAACCATACCCAAGCACTCCAAGTTTGTTGGTGATGTCCATTTTGCTCTAGGAGTTCATGGTGACCTAACCCTAACCCTAAGTGGAATTTTCCTCCAATGGGATTTTCCCATGTATTTTACCTGGAAACCTAGATAAGGCAGCCGAGAAAAGTCAGTGCCCTCCTAACCATACCCAAGCACTCCAAGTTTGTTGGTGATGTCCATTTTGGTCTAGGAGTTCATGGTGACCTAACCCTAACCCTAAGTGGAATTTTCCTCCAATGGGATTTTCCCATGTATTTTAGCTGGAAACCTAGATAAGGCAGCCGAGAAAAGTCAGTGCCCTCCTAACCATACCCAAGCACTCCAAGTTTGTTGGCGATGTCCATTTTGCTCTGATAGGTCATGGTGACCTAACCCTAACCCTAAGTGGAATTTTCCTCCAATGGGATTTTCCCATGTATTTTACCAGGAAACATAGATAGGGCAGCCAAGAAAAGTCAGTGCCCTCCTAACCATACCCAAGCACTCCGAGTTTGTTGGTGATGTCCATTTTGCTCTATGAGTTCATGGTGACCCAACCCTAACCCTAAGTGGAATTTTCCTCCAATGGGATTTTCCCATGTATTTTACCAGGAAACATAGATAGGGCAGCCAAGAAAAGTCAGTGCCCTCCTAACCATACCCAAGCACTCCGAATGTGTTGGCGATGTCCATTTTAGTCTAGGAGTTCATCGTGACCCAACCCTAACCCTAAGTGGGATTTTCCTCCAATGGGATTTTCCCATGTATTTTACCAGGAAACATAGATAGGGCAGCCAAGAAAAGTCAGTGCCCTCCTAACCATACCCAAGCACTCCGAATTTGTTGGCGATGTCCATTTTGCTATATGAGTTCATGGTGTCCTAACCCTAACCCTAAGTGGAATTTTCCTCCAATGGGATTTTCCCATGTATTTTACCCGGAAACATATATAGGGCAGCCTAGAAAAGTCAGTGCCCTCCTAACCATACCCAAGCACTCCGAATTTGTTGGCGATGTCCATTTTGGTCTAGGAGTTCATGGTGACCTAACCCTAACCCTAAGTGGAATTTTCCTCCAATGGGATTTTCCCATGTATTTTACCTGGAAACATAGATAGGGCAGCCTAGAAAAGTCAGTGCCCTCCTAACCATACCCAAGCACTCTGAGTTTGTTGACGATGTCCATTTTGCTCTAGGAGTTCATGGTGACCCAACCCTAACTCTAAGTGGAATTTTTCTCCAATGGGATTTTCCCATGTATTTTACCAGGAAATAAAGATAGGGCAGCCTAAAAAAGTCACTGCCCTCCTAACCATACCCAAGCACTCCGAGTTCGTTGGCGATGTCCATTTTGCTCTATGAGTTCATGGTGACCTAATCCTAACTCTAAGTGGAATTTTTCTCCAATGGGATTTTCCCATGTATTTTACCAGGAAATATAGATAGGGCAGCCAAGAAAAGTCAGTGCCCTCCTAACCATACCCAAGCACTCCGGGTTTGTTGGTGATGTCCATTTTGCTCTATGAGTTCATCGTGACCCAACCCTAACCCTAAGTGGAATTTTCCTCCAATGGGATTTTCCCATGTATTTTACCAGGAAACATATATAGGGCAGCCTAGAAAAGTCAGTGCCCTCCTAACCATACCCAAGCACTCCGAATTTATTGGCGATGTCCATTTTGGTCTATGAGTTCATGGTGACCCAACCCTAACCCTAAGTGGGATTTTCCTCCAATGGGATTTTCCCATGTATTTTACCTGGAAACATAGATAGGGCAGCCGAGAAAAGCCAGTGCCCTCGTAACCATACCCAAGCACTCCAAGTTTGTTGGTGATGTCCATTTTGCTGTATGAGTTCATGGTGTCCTAACCCTAACCCTAAGTGGAATTTTCCTCCAATGGGATTTTCCCATGTATTTTACCCGGAAACATATATAGGGCAGCCTAGAAAAGTCAGTGCCCTCCTAACCATACCCAAGCACTCCGAATTTGTTGGCGACGTCCATTTTGGTCTAGGAGTTCATGGTGACCTAACCCTAAGTGGAATTTTCCTCCAATGGGATTTTCCCATGTATTTTACCAGGAAACATAGATAGGGCAGCCAAGAAAAGTCAGTGCCCTCCTAACCATACCCAAGCACTCCGAGTTTGTTGGTGATGTCCATTTTGCTCTATGAGTTCATGGTGACCCAACCCTAACCCTAAGTGGAATTTTCCTCCAATGGGATTTTCCCATGTATTTTACCAGGAAACATATATAGGGCAGCCTAGAAAAGTCAGTGCCCTCCTAACCATACCCAAGCACTCCGAATGTGTTGGCGATGTCCATTTTAGTCTAGGAGTTCATCGTGACCCAACCCTAACCCTAAGTGGGATTTTCCTCCAATGGGATTTTCCCATGTATTTTACCAGGAAACATAGATAGGGCAGCCAAGAAAAGTCAGTGCCCTCCTAACCATACCCAAGCACTCCGAATTTGTTGGCGATGTCCATTTTGCTATATGAGTTCATGGTGTCCTAACCCTAACCCTAAGTGGAATTTTCCTCCAATGGGATTTTCCCATGTATTTTACCCGGAAACATATATAGGGCAGCCTAGAAAAGTCAGTGCCCTCCTAACCATACCCAAGCACTCCGAATTTGTTGGCGATGTCCATTTTGGTCTAGGAGTTCATGGTGACCTAACCCTAACCCTAAGTGGAATTTTCCTCCAATGGGATTTTCCCATGTATTTTACCTGGAAACATAGATAGGGCAGCCTAGAAAAGTCAGTGCCCTCCTAACCATACCCAAGCACTCTGAGTTTGTTGACGATGTCCATTTTGCTCTAGGAGTTCATGGTGACCCAACCCTAACTCTAAGTGGAATTTTTCTCCAATGGGATTTTCCCATGTATTTTACCAGGAAATATAGATAGGGCAGCCAAGAAAAGTCAGTGCCCTCCTAACCATACCCAAGCACTCCGGGTTTGTTGGTGATGTCCATTTTGCTCTATGAGTTCATCGTGACCCAACCCTAACCCTAAGTGGAATTTTCCTCCAATGGGATTTTCCCATGTATTTTAGCTGGAAACCTAGATAAGGCAGCCGAGAAAAGTCAGTGCCCTCCTAACCATACCCAAGCACTCCAAGTTTGTTGGCGATGTCCATTTTGCTCTGATAGGTCATGGTGACCTAACCCTAACCCTAAGTGGAATTTTCCTCCAATGGGATTTTCCCATGTATTTTACCAGGAAACATAGATAGGGCAGCCAAGTAAAGTCAGTGCCCTCCTAACCATACCCAAGCACTCCGAGTTTGTTGGTGATGTCCATTTTGCTCTATGAGTTCATGGTGACCCAACCCTAACCCTAAGTGGAATTTTCCTCCAATGGGATTTTCCCATGTATTTTACCAGGAAACATAGATAGGGCAGCCAAGAAAAGTCAGTGCCCTCCTAACCATACCCAAGCACTCCGAATGTGTTGGCGATGTCCATTTTAGTCTAGGAGTTCATCGTGACCCAACCCTAACCCTAAGTGGGATTTTCCTCCAATGGGATTTTCCCATGTATTTTACCAGGAAACATAGATAGGGCAGCCAAGAAAAGTCAGTGCCCTCCTAACCATACCCAAGCACTCCGAATTTGTTGGCGATGTCCATTTTGCTATATGAGTTCATGGTGTCCTAACCCTAACCCTAAGTGGAATTTTCCTCCAATGGGATTTTCCCATGTATTTTACCCGGAAACATATATAGGGCAGCCTAGAAAAGTCAGTGCCCTCCTAACCATACCCAAGCACTCTGAGTTTGTTGACGATGTCCATTTTGCTCTAGGAGTTCATGGTGACCCAACCCTAACTCTAAGTGGAATTTTTCTCCAATGGGATTTTCCCATGTATTTTACCAGGAAATAAAGATAGGGCAGCCTAAAAAAGTCACTGCCCTCCTAACCATACCCAAGCACTCCGAGTTCGTTGGCGATGTCCATTTTGCTCTATGAGTTCATGGTGACCTAATCCTAACTCTAAGTGGAATTTTTCTCCAATGGGATTTTCCCATGTATTTTACCAGGAAATATAGATAGGGCAGCCAAGAAAAGTCAGTGCCCTCCTAACCATACCCAAGCACTCCGGGTTTGTTGGTGATGTCCATTTTGCTCTATGAGTTCATCGTGACCCAACCCTAACCCTAAGTGGAATTTTCCTCCAATGGGATTTTCCCATGTATTTTACCAGGAAACATATATAGGGCAGCCTAGAAAAGTCAGTGCCCTCCTAACCATACCCAAGCACTCCGAATTTATTGGCGATGTCCATTTTGGTCTATGAGTTCATGGTGACCCAACCCTAACCCTAAGTGGGATTTTCCTCCAATGGGATTTTCCCATGTATTTTACCTGGAAACATAGATAGGGCAGCCGAGAAAAGCCAGTGCCCTCGTAACCATACCCAAGCACTCCAAGTTTGTTGGTGATGTCCATTTTGCTGTATGAGTTCATGGTGTCCTAACCCTAACCCTAAGTGGAATTTTCCTCCAATGGGATTTTCCCATGTATTTTACCCGGAAACATATATAGGGCAGCCTAGAAAAGTCAGTGCCCTCCTAACCATACCCAAGCACTCCGAATTTGTTGGCGACGTCCATTTTGGTCTAGGAGTTCATGGTGACCTAACCCTAAGTGGAATTTTCCTCCAATGGGATTTTCCCATGTATTTTACCAGGAAACATAGATAGGGCAGCCAAGAAAAGTCAGTGCCCTCCTAACCATACCCAAGCACTCCGAGTTTGTTGGTGATGTCCATTTTGCTCTATGAGTTCATGGTGATCCAACCCTAACCCTAAGTGGAATTTTCCTCCAATGGGATTTTCCCATGTATTTTACCAGGAAACATATATAGGGCAGCCTAGAAAAGTCAGTGCCCTCCTAACCATACCCAAGCACTCCGAATGTGTTGGCGATGTCCATTTTAGTCTAGGAGTTCATCGTGACCCAACCCTAACCCTAAGTGGGATTTTCCTCCAATGGGATTTTCCCATGTATTTTACCAGGAAACATAGATAGGGCAGCCAAGAAAAGTCAGTGCCCTCCTAACCATACCCAAGCACTCCGAATTTGTTGGCGATGTCCATTTTGCTATATGAGTTCATGGTGTCCTAACCCTAACCCTAAGTGGAATTTTCCTCCAATGGGATTTTCCCATGTATTTTACCCGGAAACATATATAGGGCAGCCTAGAAAAGTCAGTGCCCTCCTAACCATACCCAAGCACTCCGAATTTGTTGGCGATGTCCATTTTGGTCTAGGAGTTCATGGTGACCTAACCCTAACCCTAAGTGGAATTTTCCTCCAATGGGATTTTCCCATGTATTTTACCTGGAAACATAGATAGGGCAGCCTAGAAAAGTCAGTGCCCTCCTAACCATACCCAAGCACTCTGAGTTTGTTGACGATGTCCATTTTGCTCTAGGAGTTCATGGTGACCCAACCCTAACTCTAAGTGGAATTTTTCTCCAATGGGATTTTCCCATGTATTTTACCAGGAAATAAAGATAGGGCAGCCTAAAAAAGTCACTGCCCTCCTAACCATACCCAAGCACTCCGAGTTCGTTGGCGATGTCCATTTTGCTCTATGAGTTCATGGTGACCCAACCCTAACTCTAAGTGGAATTTTTCTCCAATGGGATTTTCCCATGTATTTTACCAGGAAATATAGATAGGGCAGCCAAGAAAAGTCAGTGCCCTCCTAACCATACCCAAGCACTCCGAATTTATTGGCGATGTCCATTTTGGTCTAGGAGTTCATCGTGACCCAACCCTAATCCTAAGTGGGATTTTCCTCCAATGGGATTTTCCCATGTATTTTACCTGGAAACATAGATAGGGCAGCCGAGAAAAGCCAGTGCCCTCGTAACCATACCCAAGCACTCCAAGTTTGTTGGTGATGTCCATTTTGCTCTATGAGTTCATCGTGACCCAACCCTAACCCTAAGTGGAATTTTCCTCCAATGGGATTTTCCCATGTATTTTACCCGGAAACATATATAGGGCAGCCTAGAAAAGTCAGTGCCCTCCTAACCATACCCAAGCACTCCGAATTTGTTGGCGACGTCCATTTTGGTCTAGGAGTTCATGGTGACCTAACCCTAAGTGGAATTTTCCTCCAATGGGATTTTCCCATGTATTTTACCTGGAAACATAGATAGGGCAGCCTAGAAAAGTCAGTGCCCTCCTAACCATACCCAAGCACTCTGAGTTTGTTGACGATGTCCATTTTGCTCTAGGAGTTCATGGTGACCCAACCCTAACTCTAAGTGGAATTTTTCTCCAATGGGATTTTCCCATGTATTTTACCAGGAAATAAAGATAGGGCAGCCCAAAAAAGTCACTGCCCTCCTAACCATACCCAAGCACTCCGAGTTCGTTGGCGATGTCCATTTTGCTCTATGAGTTCATGGTGACCTAACCCTAACCCTAAGTGGGATTTTCCTCCAATGGTATAGGGCCACTGGGAACGGCTGATTAGATTTGCTCAGATGAAGTTGACCAGTCATCTCTTCCACCAAATGAACACAAAACAGGAGCCTGTATCAAAATCCGCTGAAGCATTGATTCCAGTTGAAGGGGCTGAGATCAGCATATTGCCCACCATCCAGAATTCAAATCAAAGAAGAGATTCGGTCACCTTAAAACTTAAGACCTAAAAGGGAGACGGGCAAGCATTTAGCATCTGCAGAGATCAAAGCGATTGTCTCTGGAAGCTAGTTACTTAGCAACCCACAATGCCAACTGCTGTTTCCCACCTGGCGCAAAGAAGCTTATGCAGTCAACTCATCAGCTACCCAATCTTGGTTTGTCGCATCTGACCCAGTTTGCGCCTCTAAGGAAAGTGGTCCCCCGTTGGGGCAGTGTGTGTCTCAACTTCGGCAACTTTGAGATGTGTGGAGTTCCAGAATTCCTCAGGTTCCTAAGCTGGCTGTTCAAGATTTTGTCGCAGGAGGAAAGAAGGAAGGAAGGAAGGAAGGAAGGAAGGAAATAGGGGAGGGAGGGAGAGAGGAAGGAAAGAAATAGAGAAGGGGGGAGGGAGGGAGGGAGGAAGAAAGGAAGGAAGGAAGGAAAGAAAGAAAGGGAGGGAGAGAAAGAGAGAGGGGAAAGAAAGAAAGAAAGAAAGAAAGAAAGAAAGAGGGAGGAAGAAAGGAAGGAAGGAAGGAAGGAAAGAAAGAACGAAAGAAAGAAATGGGAGGGGAGGAGAGGGGAAGGAAGAGGAAGAAATGGGGGAGGGAGAGAGTAAGGAAAGAAATACAGGAGGGATGGAGGGAAGAAGGAAAAGGAAGGAATGGGGAGGGAGAGAGGAAGGAAAGAAGTAGAGGAAGGAGGGAGGAAGAAAATAGAGAAGGGAGGGAGGAAGGAAAGAAATGGGGAAAGGGGAGGGGAAGGAAGGAAGGAATGGGGAGGGAGGAAGAGAGGAAGGAAAAATAGAGGGAGGGAAGAAGAAAGGAAGGAAGGAAATAGGGGAGGGAGGGAGGAAGGCAATAGAGGGGTGGGAGAGGGGAAAGAAAGAAGGAAGGAATGGGGAGGGAGGGAGAGAGAAAGGAAAGAAATAGAGGATGGAAAAGAAAATAGAGAAGTGAGAGAGGGAGGGAGAGGGGAAGGAAGGAAGGAAGGAAGGAAGGAAGGAAGGAAGGAAGGAAGGAAGGAAGGGGACCTGTGGGAAGAACCAGAAGATCTGGATAGGAGAGGCCATGTTCTACCAGCGAGAGAGAGAGGGAGGGAGGGAGGGAGGGAGGGAGAGAGAGAGAGAGAGACAGACAGACATAGCCAAGATCAGCCAAAGTCTTCCAAGAGATCCTTTTTCTTCCCTCTCTGTGGACGGAAGGAGAGTCTTCAGACAGAGACCAGGGCGAACACATGTCCAACCCACATTATGGAGTGCAGACAGATGTTCCGAGAGAACATTCAACCCACTTAATGTTCAGCAGAGGGGAAATTCAAATCTCAGGCCACAGCTTCACCTCTTCCCTGATGGTTTTCAGGAGAAATGGGGAAGGGGAGGTGTGAGAGGCCCCACGTGCCTCCGCCAGCTGGAAAGAACCTGGTCAAGGAATGCGGCTCCAACCAAAAACGGATGGCGATTGTGCGAAGAAGAGGCCTGAGAACACACAAGGACGGTGTGGCACTCTGGTTTTCACCAAGAGACCCCAGACACAGGGAGTCCTTGACTTACAACCGTTCCTTTACTGACCATTCAGAGTGACAACAGCACTGAAAAAAAGACCGATGAGCATTTTTCATGCTTACGATCTTTACAGTCTCTCTCTTTCTCTCTCTGACTCTTTTTCTCTTTCTTTCTCTCTCTCTTTCTCTGTCTCTCTCCGACTCTGATATTTTTTCTCTTTCTTTCTGTCTGTCTCTGTGTTTCTTTCTTTCTTTTTCTCTCTCTCTCTGACTTTTTTTTCTTTCACTTCTCTCTCTCTCTGACTCTGATTTTTTTCTCTTTCTTTCTCTGCCTCTCTGTCTCTCTCTGACTCTCTCTCTCTCTCTCTGACTCGGATTTTTTTCTCTCTTTCTTTCTGTCTGTCTTTCTGTCTCTCTTTCTTTCTTTCTCTCTCTGTCTCTCTCTGACTTTTTCTTTCTTTCTGTCTCTCTCTGACTCTGATTTTTTCTCTTTCTTTCTCTGCCTCTCTGTCTCTCACTGACTCTCTTTTTCTCTTTCTTTCTTTCTCTCTCTCTCTCTCTCTGACTTTCTCTCTCTCTCTCTGATTCTCTTTTTCTCTCTTTCTTTCTCTGTCTCTGTTTCTCTCTGTCTCTCTCTCTCTGATACACACACACAGACAGAGACAGAGAAAGACTGAGACTTTGGCCTTTGGCTGCCTCCCAGTCTCGCTTTCTCTTTCCTCCTCTCCCCATTAAGTACCCCCCCTCCCAAGAAAACGGATGGGGCGCCCGGGGCGCTTGGCTCTTCTCCCTTTCAGCCTCTGGAAGTCTTTTTTGTATTTCCTCCCCGGCCCTTCGCGCTCCCTCGCCTTCTCGGACCCCCCCCCCCCTCTCCAGCCTCCTCTCCCCCCACCCCCCCGCCGCCGCCCCAACGCCTCTTAAGTGAACAGCTTGGTTGATTCTGCCTGTCGGGGAATTTAAATTGCAAATGAAAGAGCGGAACGCGGCCTGCCAAGGGCTCCGCCTGGCAGTCTTGGGAGAGCGTGCCAATTGCTTAGCAACTAAAGGCAGAGAAAAGTCGGGTTTTTTTTGTTTTGTTTTGTTTTGCTTTTTGCAGCGGGAACCTCTTCCGTACCCCCACACCCCCTTTTTCCAACCTCCCTTGCAAATTGGGGAGAGGCAGGGGCGATTTAAATAAATAAAAAAAAATTAATTGGAGGTCCGTGAAACAGGTCAGGAGCTGAAACGTGTTGCTTTTCAGGAAAAGGCACCGCAGAGACACACATGCACGGACACACAAACAAACGTACACACACATACCGAGTCAGACCCCACCCCACCTCCCCCAAACAGATACGAGCAAGCAAGCGCCCAGAAACGACAGCTCGGCGTTGTCGCACGCACGCACGCACGCACGCACACACACAC
>CM077923.1:91011852-91044352 GCA_039797435.1 Crotalus adamanteus | reverse complement strand
TACGTACATACAGAGACTCCTCGACTTATAACCATTCATTTATAGTGACTGTTCTAGCATCCCCGTGGTTACGTGATCAAAATTCAGGCACTGGGCAACTGGCTCCTATTTACGACTATCTTCATCATGGTCCAGTCCAAGCCAGGAATAAACAACATGGTGACTGCTTTAGAAAGAAGGTTGCAGTTTATTGAAGAGGAGAGCCAGACAGAAAATGGCTCTGGAACAGTGGTTCTCAACCTGTGGGTCGGGACCCCATTTGGGGTCGAATGACCATTTCACGGGGGTCACCAAACCATGCTGTCTGCCATTTTTTTCCCTTTTCCCTAGCTGTCCTACTCCCTCTTATTGGTGGCCACACCCACTTGGGGGTCACCACAACATGGGGAACTGTATTATGGGGTCACGGCATTAGAAAGGTTGAGAATCACTGCTCTGGAAGAAAAGAGAGCGAGCACATGTAGGGAATGGGTTTTTATACCCTCTGGGGCCTTTTGTTTGGAGTTGTTCCTGTGGCATGAACTTTGACCTGAGTCTGAGTGTGCTTTTCTGGTATTCTGATGGTGGTGGGTTAATCCTATTATGTCCCAAAGGTCATATCCTGCTTTCCTGGGGCTGGGGCTGATGACTCTTAAATCTTTGGTGTTGATTCTAGGGATCTTTCTTCCTAATCCCAGTTTCCTGATTCCAGTCTTTCTGACAAGATTATCATCTGCATTTCTACAGAGCTGGTTTCTGCTTGGGGAAGGGAGACCTGGGGCTATTAAGAAAAACTGGGCATGCTTTTCTGCCTCTTTAAGATCCTTTGAGAAAATATAATTTTCTGCCCTTTTAATATTTCCTTCTCTAGGGGGGCTGACTTCCCACACGACAGTCGCAGTGTTCTGGGATCATGTGATCCCCTTTTGCGACTGTCTCTGAGAAGCAAAGCCAGATTCGTTTAGCAACCATGTTCCTAACTTAACAATGGCAACGATTCACTTAACTGGGGCGAGAAAGGACGTAAAATGGAGCAAAATTCACTTAACCACTGGCTCCTTTGGCAACAAAAATGTTGGGCTCCCTTGTAGTCATACGTCAAACTGTACTAGCCATGTTTGACCTTGCTGAACTCTTTCAAGATCAATCAAGATCAGCCAGGGACAGCTTTACCTATGTTACCTAAGTCCACTCAGCCCTAAAGGGCCCTAAGAACTTACAACAGTTCATTCAGCGACCATTTAAAGCTACAACGGCACTAAAAAAAGTGACCTGCGGCCGTTTTTCACGCTTAACGACCACCGCAGCATCCTCACGTTCGTGTAATCGAAACTCAGGCACACATTTTGAACAACCGCAGTGTACGAGGGTCACGTGATCCTCTTTGGCGACCTCCCGACCCGCAAAATCAGTGGGTAAAGCTCACTCAGCAGCGGTCTTGCTGAGCCACAGAAAATGTTGGCTCGGTTTTGGCCGTAAGTGGAGGACTACCAGGCCACAGCATGGGGTACAAAACGAGCAACTGTGTTCCGGAATTGAACCTGGCTGCAGGATTGGAGTCCTGGCTGAACTGATTTTGTGATACGATTCAGAGGCTTTTGCTTCCTGTTTGACACCCAGTCACTCTCTTTGTGTGTTTTTTCGGTCCTGTCTTGATGAGCCTTGCCAGACACTGTTGCTGGGTAACAATGATTTCTTTTGACTGGTTTACCCCCCCCCCTTTTTTTTTCTTTCCTCCCTGGCTTAATCGATTGTGCTGAGCCGTAGAGTGAGTTAATTCATAAAGCAAGACCTGCCTATCTCCTGTGACTGTGACTGTCCTGGTATAAAAGTCAAGTCAATCAATCCATCAGCCTCCCAGAACTGGCATTATTAATTGCAAGGGTGACCCTTTTGTTGCAAGCATCCCAATTTTTCTGAGTCGGAGGAAACAATTCAGCCAGAGTGGTTTGGCCCCAAAAATCTTGCTCCCGAGGGACGGTTCCCTTCGGCTCACGCTGACGCTACGATAGGATCCTTGTCAGCTCTCCGATCACCTTTTGTCCTGAAAGATTGATGTCTCCTATAATAGACTGTCCACCTTCTGCCCTTGGCAGAATAATCTCTCTCCAAGAACTACAATTGTAAGTCAATCAAAATGTCAGCTTTTGTCTCACCTTTTGTTATGTCTTAAACTTCTATAATCCCCAGCTTCGTCCCTGCATGTTAAGTCAAATCATGGTTGCCTGGTCTGTATCAGGGGCTTTGCACACTGAGGTTGTGTGTGTGTATGTATAGGGGGGAGCCTTGTCTATGGAGAATTTCAGTCATCCAAATCAGGGTTGTCCCAAAGGTGCTTTTTCAAAAGGCAACTGGGCTTTTTTGATTTTTTCCTTGAAGACGTTTCGCTTCTCATCCAAGAAGCTTCTTCAGTTCTGACCCAATCAGGGAAAGATTTATATTCCTTGCAGTCATCTCGTCATTAGCATTCTTTCTGAGAACGGTTGAGGCTCCACACCCATTTGGACAATTCAGGGGTCCCTAAAGACACAGATAAACCTCCAGGTTTTTCATTTCTCATTGCCAACTTGAAGAGCAACAAAGATGATTAGGGGGCTGGAGGCTAAAACAGATGAAGAACACTTGCTGGAATTGGGGATGTCTAGTTTAATGAAGAGAAGGACGAGGGGGGACATGAGAGTAGACTTCCAATGTCTCAGGGGCTGCCCCAAAGAAGAGGGAGTTAAGCTATTCTCCAAAGCAATTGAAGACAGGACAAGAAGCAATGGATAGACAATAATCAAGGAGAGAAGCAACTTAGAACTAAGGAGAAAATTCCTGACAGTTAGAACCATTAGTGGAACAGCTTGCCTCCAGAAATTGTGCTCCAACACTGGAGGTTTCTAAGAAGAGATTGGGCATCCATTTGTCTGGAATGGTATAGGTTCTCCTGCTTGAGCAGGGGGTTGGACTAGAAGGCCTTCAAGGTCCCTTCCAGCTCATTCTGTTATTCTGTTGTTATTCTATGATTCTGAATTAAAACCTCCAAGGACAGTCCAGGAAGAGAGGCTTAGAGAAGGCGGTGTGTGTCCCTGAGCTCTCTCCAGACACTGTAATAGAGGAATTTTTTTGTGCATTTCAATGGCTGCATTAACTCAGTTGATTAAAGGCTGGTTTGATACTTGTCACCTTAGGTGTCAAACTGTAACGAGAGAAGGAACAATCAAGTGCCCAAGGACCCTGTCTCATCCAAACGATCCAAGCGATCAAGGTGCCGTTTTTTCCAGAAAATGTAGCTGTAATAAAACTTTCCGGAACACTGGGTCCAAATCGATAAGATGGATTTTGATGGATGGACATAGAAAGTCTTTTAAGCGCATAGGCAAAGACTGTGAATAGAACAGAGCTGGAAGGGACCTTGGAGGTCTTCTAGTCCAGCCCCCTGCTCAAGCAGGAGAACCTATACAACGAGCAGTCCTTGACTTATGACTGTAATGGACAGACTTCATTTATGGTCATAAGTTGAGGACCACCTTAGTACAGATTAAGAAAGATGCCAACCGTGTGTGTTGATATTCTTCTGTTTCTGCATCCAGGGAGGACCTTACACAGCTCCCACAGTTGAGCTATTGCTCCCTGTCAGGCAAATGCAGTTGTACAATTGTCTCACAAAGGAATCCCATCCCAAGCCAGCAGTGTGCACCCGGCCATAAGGGAAGACATCTTAATTGCAAAGGGCAATTAAGCCCCAGACAATCAGTCTTGGGTTACTGCTGGAGACAGCAATGCATGACATTAGATTTGTAAATGTGTGACTCATGCAAAGAGAGACCAGGGAAATTAGGTAATGCCACAGAGGGGGGAGGTTTCTATCCTTCCTTTGCCTGGGTATGTAGCTATGTACATTCGCATGTACCGTGTTTCCCCTAACCGGAAAATAAGCCCTAGCATGATTTTTCAGGATGCGTTTAATATAAGCCCTATCCCAAAAATAAGCCCCCGTTAAGATTGTCAGCCAGATGGACGCATTTATTACGTCCATTGCAACACATAACAGATGTATTCAGTGGTGGGATTCAGCCGGTTCGCACCAGTTCGGCAGAACTGGTAGCTAAATTTTGTTAAACCGGAGAACTGGCTGAATACACACTGCTTCTGGAGGGCTGGAGGAGGCCTCTCAGGCCTAGAATAGCCCACCAGAAGTGCGTGCATCCACACAGAGAACTGGTTATTTAGGTATTTGAATCCCACCACTGGATGTATTGAATTACCATATTTCTCTAAAAATAAAACCTAACCGGAAAATAAGCTCTAATGTGTCTTTTGGAGCAAAAATTAATATAAGACCCAGTCTTATTTTCAGGGAAATACAGTATGTATGTATGTATGTATGTATGTATGTATGTATGAATGTATGTGTTTGTTTGTTGTTTGTTTGATTTCTATAGCCACCCATTTCAGCAAGGACTCCGGGCAATGCACCATTCAAAACATATATTCCCATTACAATTTTTTTAAAAAAGCATTTTAAAACAATAAAAAGAATTAAAGCAGTGAAAAACAAAAATTAACACATTTTGATGACATTTCCAGAAGCCTCCTTAAAACAAAATCAACCCTAGGGGGGTTTGAACCCCCCCCCAACCTTGCACAAAGATACATTTTTAAGACAAAACGCAACAAATTAAATTGGAAGCGTTTTAGCAAAGAGAAAGAATTGAGCGCTATTTAATCTCTTTGCATAAGCCACTTAACCAGGTCAATTAAAGATCCCTGTGGTGTGCATTTGTGTGTGTGTGTGTGTGTGTGCAAAGCTAGGGTTGTTGATTTCCAAGCTAGCATATGGATTAGCAATCTTTAAACCTTTCCACAAAATTACAAAATTTAGTAGCTGGGGTGGTGCAGTGAATCTGAAGGAAGGCCTGGAAAAAAACTGAAAAAATTGGGGAAATTTTTCCCTTTTTCCCCCAAATGGCTTTGAAAAAAGGGGGAAAAATGAGGAAAAAACTGGTTTCTTTCCCAATTTTTCCAGTTTTTTTTCCAGGCCTTCCCATCTCTAGGAACACACAGTTGTGATTGATTGGAGAGTGCTGGCTCCTGCGTGAGGTGATCTGTGCTGTGATTGGTTGCTGTGGGTGTGGAGGAGGCATTTCCCTTTTTTCCCGCCTTTTTCTTCGGGGTGTCCTGTGTACTTGGTGATTTACCTCATGATGTTCCTGTTTGCCTGACTATCTAGTTTGCTGCAAATATAGTTGTAAAATATATTTATTTATATAAAACTACACCGTGTCAAAATCTTTGACTTCATTGGGACACCATCTGTGCAATTCCCCCACACAACATGACAATGTGCTTCCACTGTTTGGTGTTAATGCCACAGCTTCTATTTTGGTTGTTATTTGAGCATCTTCTACAGTTCTTATTTCTCTTATTTCCATCCAGTCCTTGGTTTACAGCAGTTTGTTTAATGATAGTTCAAAGTTACAATGGCACTGATGATCATTTTTCACACTTACGACCGTGGCAGCATCCCCATCGCCAGGTGATCCAAATTCAGACGCTTGGCAACCGACTCATATTTACAACGGTTGTAGTATCCCAGGGTCATGTGATCCCCTTTTGCGACCTTCTGACAAGCAAAGTCAATAGGGAAGCGGGATTCACTTAACAACCGCGTTCCTAACTTAACAACTGCAGTGGTTGATTTAGCAACTATGGCAACAAAGATCAGGAAATGGGGCGAAATCCATTTAAGGAATGTCTCTCTTAGCAACAGAAATTCTGGGCCCCATTGTGGTTGTAAGTCAAGGACTATCTGTATTCAGATACCAGTATCTAATCCATCTAACTCTTGAAGTGCAGCATTACTTATCTGAAAGAAATTAAAAAGTGGACTGGTATATGGCAAGAAACAAATGTGGCAAGAAAGCATATGAAAGGGGGCAAAAAAATCACTTAACAACCGTCTCACTTAGCAACAGAAATTTTGAGCTCCATTGTGGTCTAGCCACACAACTAGCCAAGTTTGAACCTGCTGAGCTCTTTCAAGGTCAATCAAGATCGGCCAGGTACTACATTACCTATGTTACCTTAGTCCACTCGGCCACAATGGGCCCTTCTCACACACCCTTCCAAAAAAGAGAACAGGCAGTTTAGTAAAATGCTTTTGTTTCCCCTGATGCTCACGAACAAAAGCCAAGGTGGATTATGTTCAAATTAAATAATGAGAAAGTGGGGCAGAAAATTACTGGGAGAATCGGAAATGGAGATAAAAGAGTAACGTTGCCGTGGAATAATAAAAGAACAATAAAGCAATCATAAGGCGCTGGGAAAAGAACTTAGCACAATTATAAAATTCAGAGCTTTGATTTTTGTCGTCTGGCAGAAGATGAAAGTTGCATCAGGTGAATTAACTCGGATGACAGCTGATTGATATGGGTTTATTATTATTATTATTATTATTATTATTATTATTATTATTATTATTATTAATCATTGCACAGTCAGCCAGATGTTCAGACTGGATTTGGCATTTTGTCTACCTATCAAGTCCTTACCCAGGACCTGGGATAGGTATTATTACTATTATTATTATTATTATTATTATTATTATTATTATTATTATTATTATTATTATTATTATTATTATTATATGCACTTGGGTTTAAAATAAGGGGGCAAAGGAACATATAGGAGGCCAGGTGTGAGGCAAGCACGTTGACACATTGACTTTGTCATCAGAAGGGACTCCGGGATCTATGATAAGAGAAGAAAGGGTATTAATTAATGATGTATTAAATTAAGAGATGGAATATATATGAAAATATTAGAATATTATTCTTGGAATATTATGTGTTGTAGAAGGGATACCCAAAGTCTTATTAATATGTTTGTTTAAGATTAATTGGAATGTATTAATTAATTAGTGGAGCTTAAAAGCAGGAGTGATTTATATAGATGTAATAGGGAAGATTTTGTGGATTGATTGAATGTTAGGAAGAAATAGATTAAACTAAATTTGTTATTATTATGTGAGGGAAATAGAGGGGGAAATTTTTTAAGGTATTAATTTTAGCTATGCATTTATGACTTGTTTTGCTATGATTGATTACCCTTTCACCACGGTGTTTTGCTGAGCATTTTGATGTAAAAAAATAAAAAAAAACCAATAAAATGTGTATTAATAATAGAAGGGACTCCGAGACACTGCAGTCATCATAAATATGAGTCAGTTGCATATGTCTATGGCAGGCATGTCAAACACAAGGCCCGGGGGCCGGATGCGGCCCGCGAAGTGGTTTCATGTGGCCCGTGAAGCCATCCTGGAAACAGTGAGGGAACGGCCCCCGCTGCCTTGGCCCTGGCCCAGGATGGCCGGAGGGAGCCAATGAACAATTTTGTGGTGGCCATTTATGTTGAAATGCATTCGGTCTCCTTCTGACTTTGCCCTGGTGCCCATCATGCACAACTTGGCTAAGGGGAGCAAGCACAGCAGCAGCGGCCTTGAGGGGGAGGTAAGTGCAGCTGGGTACCCCCTTGGGGAAGTGGGGCTGGGCGTGGTGCTATGGATGCTTGAGGGTCAGGCTGGGCATTTGATCTTTGCTGCCCAGGGCTCCAGGCAGCCCGCATCACCATCCAGCCCCCCCCCCCCCAATATGGCCTGAGAGGAACAGTGAGGCCTCCAGTGGACCATGCCTTGGCACTTGCTCCGGTCCCACCCCCTTCTGCCAGAGACCCTCAGATCTGTCCCACTCCTGCCCAGGCCCCCACAGGCACCCTTGACGCGAACGATGTAGAGCTGGCCACGCCCATCCAGTAGGACACCCCCCCCCCAAGGGCAACTGCAATGCTGATGCGGCCCTCAATGAAATTGAGTTTGACACCCCTGGTCTATGGAGATTCTCCGTCATCCAAGTCATGGTTGTCCCAAAGATGCTTTTTCAAAAGGAAAAAGGCAATTGGCCTTTCCTTTTCCTTGAAGACATGTTGCCTCTCATCCAGATATTTGCCGAGTCAGACGTCTGCAAGAAAACAACCCAGCTCAGAGAACAGCAAGGACCCACAGTTCAACTGTGAGCTGCAAATATTCTTTTCTGTTGCTACTTAGAGTACATTGGTCTGCCGATACTTGAAACTAGATATTTATTCAGCCCAGTGATGTTCAGGGAGAATTATATTTCTTGACGCACAAAAAGCATTTGATAATTTAAATTGGCAATTTATGTTTCAACAACCACAGGAAATGGACTTTGGTGAAAACTTTATTAAAGCAATCCAAGCGATCTACAAGAAATAATCAGCAAGGATACCTATAAATGGAGACTATACAGAGAGCTTTGATATTAAAAAAGGCACGAGTCAAGACCACCTTCTCCACGCTATCTTTTCATGTCTCTGCGTGAAGAAATTGTACCTTATTTCTGTAACCGGCTCCCTCATCTTCCACCAGCCAAGTTGATTGGCAAGGAGAAGTGAAAAGTCTCAGTAATGCTTATGCAAGCTGACAATAAAAGTGGCTTTGCCAAAACTGAAATCTCCACTAGAGAGAAGTTCCCAGCACGAATCCGAAAGCTCAGAAGACAAAAATCTCTAGTCCTGGTGACCAACCCAGATTGGATCTTACAACGTCATCCTGGGACACGTATCTTTGCCTTCATTCGTAAAACTGAAATCGCATCCCAATCCAGAGAGATGCAAATCCTTTTATGCCCAAAAATCCAATTTTGGAACGCTGTCCACAAAGATTATGTCTCTCTCTTTCTCTCTTCCACATCCTGCTCCAAACCTGGATGAAAATGAAATGAAAATCCAGGGATAAGAGCTTCTTTTTGCTCATGGATTGTGGCTCTTTTGTTTACTTCCTAAGAAGGTGATAGAGAAAAGCAGACACATTAATCTCGGGCACTTTATGAACTTTAGCTCACCAGCTGCTGTTCTTTATTGATTCATTCACCTCCTCTTATGTGGGAGAAGAATACTTGGAGAACAATCTGCCTGCCTCAAACGCCCTGCAAATTCATCACCAGGATTTCAGATTACAGGCTGGCCAGCTCAGCGCCAAGAATGAGATTCTGGCTGAGCCTTAGCCGCTTAATAGCATTTCAGCTAGGCTCTAGGGAATTCTTCAAATAAAAAAAATTAAATCTGCACTTTTTTCATGCAATGGGATGAGAGGGAATCTCTTTTATAAAGGAGACGAATCTCTGTTAAGACCCAACAAAAGAGGAGGTGGAATTGCATTATAGGGGAAAAATCGCTACACATCTACAGAAAGCATGGCTGGCTGGGGAATTCTGGGAGTTGAAGTCCCCAAGTCTTAAAGTTGCCAAGTTTTGAGACCTCTGCTGGTTGAGGAATTCTGGGGGTTGAAGTCAAGAAGTCTTAAAGTTGCCATGACTGGCTGGGGAATTCTGGGAGTTGAAGTCCACTGGACTTAAAGTTGCCAAGGTTGAGAAGCACTGCTTTAGTGGCTGCATACAGTACAGGTGGTCCTCAACGTACAACAGTTCATTTAGTGATGGTTCAAAGTTACAACGGCACTTTGACTTACGACCTTTTTTCACACTTATGACCTTCGTGGCATCCCCATGGTCATGTGACAACATTTAGATGCTTGGCAATTGGTTCGTATTCCTCCTTCCATTATATATTCAAGACGGACAGTATTTAATATTTATTTGCTATGTATATATAGGGATGTGGGTCTGTACATATGTTGTTCATGTTTAGGTGTGTGTCATGTATGTATTTCACTTTGAGAGCGGGCAACTAAATTTCATTTTTGATGTGTACCGTTGTGCCCACAGTAAAAAAAAAAATGACAATAAAGGTTATCTTATCTTATCTTATCTTATCTTATCTTATCTTATCTTATCTTATCTTATCTTATCTTATCTTATCTTATCATGACGGCTGCTGTGTCCCAGCGTCATTTAGTCACCATTTGCAACCTTCTGACAAGCCAAGTCAATGGGGAAGCCAGATTTGCTTACTAAATGAACAACTGCAGTGAATCGCTTAACAAAGGTCGCAAGAAAGGCCATAAAAACGGGACAAAATTCACTTCACAAAGGTCTCGCACAGCAACAAAAATGTTGGGCTCCATTGTGATCGTAAGTCGAGGACTACCTGCGTACACAATCAGTTGAATGTTGCTCGTTTTCATCTCGGTGGCTTCTTTTCATTTGCGCTTGGGTTCGTAGCACTTAACCAGGTTTGGCTGACCTAAAAAAAAACAAAAAACCCAAAAGTTTGATTAAGTTGGATGGGAGACTACTTCAGCTACAATCTCAACATGGTAGGCCGGAGAAAAGAAGATTCCAAAAAACAATCTCAGAAGAAGACAATGACCAATTCACAGTTTCTGGGTTTTTGGCAAGAGAATTAATTGTTGGGTTGCATCTATGCAGTTATCACAATCCAACCTTAATTTCTAAGGGAATATTCTTTCCTTCTTTTTTTAAACCGTATCTAATTGATTTAGTCTTCCTTGCTGGCTTAGATTTGTAGTCTCCTTAAACCTGTTGTGTGAAAGCAACTGCAGGATATTAGAGTCTAAATTAGATCCCAGACCCTTCTGGAAGATTCTAGAATAGAATTCTGGATTCTAGAAGATTCCCAGAGCTTCTAGGAAGATTCTCGACTGGAATTCTAGATTCCGGAAGATTCAGAATCATCTGGAAGTTTCTAGAGTCTAGAATTCTCGCAAAATCCCAGGATGTTCTGAGAGATTCTAGAGTAGAATTCTAGAAGATTCCCAGACTTTCTGGAAAACTAGAATTCTATAAAAAATTCAAGAGGCCCCTGGGAGATTGTAAAATACAGAATTTTAGAGTTTAGACCAGGGGTAGGCAACCTTGGCTCTTTTATGAATGGTGGACTTCAACTCCCAGAATTCCTGTGCCAGCCATGCTGAGGGAAAAGGGAGAGGTTTCCAAGCTGAGCCAGGCTGGCTCAGGAATTCTGGGAGTTGAAGTCTACGAGTCATAAAAGAGCCAACTCCTGGTTTAGAAGAACCCAAAGCCTCCTGGGAGATTCTAGAATCCAGAAATCCAGATAGTTCCAGGGCCAGCTGGGAGATTTTAAGTCTACGATTCTAGAATCTTCCAGAAGGCTCCAGAATCGTCTAGATTCTGCAGCCATCTGCTCTTAGCCATACCACAGGTATCCAGCCAAAAATAATTCTTGGAATCAGCCTTCGCTCTCAGTTAAACTAATATTTGAGGCTTGATACAGGATTTTTTTTTTAAATTCTGCATTTTTTTTCCTCTTTCCTGACCTTTCGTTTTGGAAACTATAATTCCAATGTTTTAATTTCACACTTAGCTGTCTCAAACTGTGCCAGGAGAAGACAGATACATAAATGTATTAAGCACGAAAGCCAATCCATGGGGTTCACCAGCGCCACAGGAAGCCAGAAAGAGGCACATTTGAAAAATTATTCTCTATACTTGTAACAATCTCCTCCTTTAAGCATAGTGCCAAATAACATCATCCAGGCACAATAGTAATAGTGTCTTTGGGGAAAACAGAAGCTAAGCAGAACTATGCAATATATTTAAGAATAATTAGCAGGGGGAGGAAATATTGGGATGACATGTTTAATCTGCTTACTAAACTAATCAATGTTTATGAGCTCTCCTGATAAATTACCCATATGGCAGAAAGGATTTAAGGCTGAACTCGACAACTTTCAAAGGTGTCCTGAAGGCAGGACAAGAAGCAACGGGTGGAAACTAACCAAAGGAGAGAAGCAACCTAGAACTAAGGGGAAACTTCCTGACAGTGAGAACAATTAACCAATGGAACTCCTTGCCTCTAGAAGCAGTGAATGCTCCAACACTGGAGGTTTTTAAGAAGAGACTGGACAGCCATTTTGTCTGAAATGATATAGGGTTACCTGCCTGAGCAGGGGGTTGGACTAGATGACCTCCAAGGTCCCTTCCAACTTTATTGTTGTTGTTGTTGTAAATTTGTATGGCCCCAGCGTTCACCCACAGCATGCTTGACTCTGGAAATGAACTAACCATTTTCCGAGTCTGCCTTAGATATTAAACTTTGAGGGGTCCTTGGTGCTCTCTGAACTTAGTTGGTTTCTTGCAGACATTTCATTACCCAAACTAGGTAAAATCATTAGCTTCTACCACTAGCACCGATGATGTTACCTAGCTAGGTAATAAAACGTCTACCAGAAAGCCACCAAGCTCAGAGAGCACTAAGGATCCTTTATTCCAGTGGTTCTCAACCTTTTTAATGCCGTGACCCCCAACCGGTCGTAAGTCGAGGACTACTCAACCGGTCGTAAGTTGAGGACTACTCAACTGGTGCAGCACCGTTTGCAGAATGGGACTTTTGGTGGGCTCAGCAGGGCAGAGACAGCCTGGACAATTCCTATTGGCTTTGGAAAGCCAATAGAATTAGACTCTATTCAAGAGAGTCTATTCTATTGGCTTTCAAAAACCAATAGAATAAAAGGGAGTAGCACAGCTAAGGAAAAGGGGAAAAAATGGCGGACTGCATTGTTTGGCGACCCCCGTGAAATGGTCGTTTGACCGCAAATGGGGTCCCGACCCACAGGTTGAGAACCACTGCTTTATTCCAACACTGAATTATAAATATTCTCCTTTGCTGATATCGAACTTTGCTAACCAACGGGCTCCTTTCCTAACAACCACTAACCAAGTGGAAATGAACCCGTTTACTAGGATACAAGTGTTGTGCTCATCACTGACTTGCTTAAGTGTGATGTACACTCACAGCAGTTGTGTCATGGGTGGGTGCAAAAGATTCTGTAGCTCAGGGGTCACAACTTTCACTGCAGAAAATGTCAGGGATATGTGCTGGCACTTGGAAAAGCCAGGTTCGCTATTCCCTTATAGTTTATTTATTTACAGTCAGGAGCCATTAACAATACTATAGGTAGTCCTTATAATAATAATACCAATAACAACAGAGTTGGAAGGGACCTTAGAGGTCATCTAGTCCAGCCCCCTGCTCAGGCAGGAAACCCTATACCATTTCAGACAAATGGCTGTCCAGTCTCTTCTTAAAAACTTCCAGTGTTGGAGCATTCACCACTTCTGGAGGCAGGTTGTTCCACTGGTTAATTGTTCTCACTGTCAGGAAGTTTCTCCTTAGTTCTAGGTTGCTTCTCTCCTTGATTAGTTTCCATGCGTTGCTTCTTGTCCTGCCTTCTGGTGCTTTGGAGAATAGCTTGATTGCCTCTTCTTTGGGGCAGCCCCTGAGATATTGGAAGACTGCTATCATGTCCCCCCTCGTCCTTCTCTTCATTAGACTAATCTTACCCAATTCCAGCAACCGTTCCTTACATGTTTTAGCCTCCAGTCCCCTGATCATCTTTGTTGCTCTTCTCTGCACTCTTTTTAGAGTCTCAACATCTTTTTTACATTGTGGTGACCAAAACTGGATGCACTATTCCAAGTGTGCCCTTACCAAGACATTGTAAAGTGGTATTAATACTTCACGTGATCTTGATTCTATCCTCTATTAATGCAGCCTAGCACTGTGTTGGCTTTTTGGGCAGCTGCAGTCCTTGATTTACAACTATTCGTTTAATGACCGCTCAGAGTTGCAACAGCCCTGAAAAAAAGTGACTGAGGACCGTTTTACACTCTTACGACCGTTTGCTGCATCCCCGTGGCCATGTGATCAAAATTTAGAAGCTTGGCAATCGGTTTGTATTTATGACGGTCTCGGGATTATGTGATCCCCTTTTGTGACCTTCTGACAAGCCAAGTCAATGGGGAAGCCAGATTCACTTAACAACGGTGTAACTGATTTAACAACTTCAGCGATTGACTTAGTTAACGCGGCAGAAAAAGTCGTAAAATGGGGCAAAACTCACCTAACAATTGTGGTCACGAGTCAAGGACTACCTGTATATTATCTGAAAGAATTCTACTTTAAAAATAAGCGGCACAATCTTTTATCGGAAAGAATGGGTGAAAGCTGGCCTAGTGAATTGAGAATTTTTTTTCTCGTCTGCAAACTAAATTCAATTCCTCTCCTTCGCAATAAAGGCTGTATTTTCCATTTAAGCCTGTTTTAATGGCTCAATGTGGGCCAGACCATTTGGTGGCTTCAAAAGCGCCTGAGATATTTTCCCATTTGATGGAATCCAAGAGGGAAGTTAAATCCATAATGTGGCTTCATTGAAAGTTCAAGAATATTTTTCAAGAGGGATACCGCTGGGCTATTTCAAACAGGGATCAAAGCATCGGAATCGCCGATAATACCCCATCAGCGGCTACATGTCCTTAAAAACATTAAAATAGGATTATCGGATTTAAGATTAAAGCTGATTCACCCCAAAATTGCATTTCTGACTTCCTGAATTGTATTGGACTCTCCAAATCATGCGTTTGAAAGGATGGGGGTATCCGATTTTCTTTATGGGAGATGTAAAAAAAAAAGAGATTGACCCATATATATCTGCTCTTATGAATAATTGGTGTCTCTTTTATAACCAAATTTCAATTTACCTAAGCAGATTCACGGATAAATCCTTAACTGGTAATAAATGTTAATGTGATACTGAGTTATATCCCCAAATTTTGGGATCTGTCTTTCTTTGGGGGAATTAGGGCGGTGCTAAGCACGGGAAGGATTGCTAAAATAATTATTCTGAAAAACTGGGTGACTTTGGGATATATGCAATTAAACCTGTTGTGGAAACGAGAAATATTTTCAGCTACTCATAAAATGCAACAAGAGGTTACCCTTTAGTAATTTCATGGTAGCTTACAACAATAGAATAATATTTTCAAGTAATTACCCTTTTCTATTTGGTAGTAATACAGCATTATGAGGTATATTTTTATATAGCAGTGATTTAAATTAATTCGAATCCTACCTTTATTATTTTTATAAATAATCTCAAGGCAGTGGACACATCCCACACAGCTTCCTTCTCCAATTTTCCGTTGTTATTCTATTGTACTGTCCTTACTCGCTACATTACAAGACAACTTGTAATGAAGCTTGCCAAAACAGGAATTACAACCAGGGAAACTGAGGCAGCCTTTCCTTTTTGCAAACTGACGAGCAAAAAAAGAATTCAGATCTTCAATAGCGTCAACGTCATCACAAATGACTCCATCATATTCACTTCCTCTAAAATGTCCATCTTCACCACCGCTAATTGACTTCTATGAGGTTCACGAGATCGTTTTCTGGAGTGAAAAGTCAATTAATGGCCACTTAAGCTCACTTCCCGTCCGATATTAATGGAAGGGAACATCAAGGCATATAACCACGGATTGATTGATCTCTCCTCTCAGAGCTACAACTGACTCATAAATTTTCAAAACACACAGCATTCATCACAAACCATGGACACCCGTTGGGCCATCTCAAACTCCGGAGCTTACTCTGGAGATCAGTGCTTGAAGGAAAAGTTTGATTCCTTCAAAATTACTGTCACTTAGCTAATTGAAATTCTAGTTTTCCCCTAACATCTGTCAAGTTCATTGGTTACTCAGAAGCTCAAATGTGCTTCGTATTTTTTTTCTCTCTCTCATCTCAGTGAAAGGATAATTAAGTTCACTTTTTTTTCCAGTTGGTGTCTCCAAGAGTTTATAATAATAGTAGTAAAGTTGGAAGGGACCTTGGAGGTCATCTAGTCCAACCCCCTGCTCAGGCAGGAAACCCTACACCATTTCGGACAAATGGCTGTCCAGTCTTTTCTTAAAAACTTCCAGTGTTGGAGCATTTACTGCTTCTGGAGGCAGGTTGTTCCACTGGTTAATTGTTCTCACTGTCAGGAAGTTTCTCTTTAGTTCTAGGTAGCTTCTCTCCTTGATTAGTTTCCACCCGTTGGTTGGTTCAACCCAGGTGGAGATCACTGGGTTGAACTGGGCTAATATAATCCAGTATTAAGAGAATAACAGGAGTTAGAAGAGAGCTTGGAGGTCTTCTAGTCCAGAGGTCCTCAGCTTTTGGGCCACCAGGGACCGGTTCCATGGAGAGAAGTTTTTCCGCAGACCGGAGGGTGCGTGGTTTTGTGTGTTGCCTGGATCCCATGGATGGGGCTTTGCTTGTTTGTGCAGCCCAGTTGCTGGCATGCTGTGGCTCGGTACTGGTCCACAGACCAGAGATTGGGGACCCCTGTTCTAGTCCAAGCAGGAGACCCTATACCATTCCAGACAAATAGTTGTCCAATTTCTTCTTAAAAACCTCCAATGTTGGAGCCCCCACAACTTCTGGAGGCAGGTTGTTCCACTGGTTAATTGTTCTCCCTGTCAGAAAATTTCTCCTTAGTTCTAGGTTCCTTTCTTGATTAGTAATAGTAATAGTAGTAAAGTTGGAAGGGTCCTTGGAGGTCTTCTAGTCCAACCCCTGCTCAGGCAGGAAACCCTACACCATTTTGGACAAATGGCTGTCCAGTCTCTTCTTAAAAACTTCCAGTGTTGGAGCATTTACTGCTTCTGGAGGCAGGTTGTTCCACTGATTAATTGTTCTAACTGTCAGGAAGTTTCTCCTTAGTTCTAGGTTGCTTCTCTCCTTGATTAGTTTCCATCCATTGCTTCTTGTCCTGCTTTCAGGTGCTTTGGAAAATAGATTGACCCCCTCGTCTTTGTGGCAGCCCCTGAGATATTGGAATACTGCTATCATGTCCCCCCTTGTCCTTCTTTTCACTAGACTACATATAAACCACTTCCTGAAACCGTTCTTCATATGTCTTAGCCCCCTTTGGGCCACCGATCCAGCTTGTTGGATCAGATGATCCTTAATCAATCAAGAACCAAATTCAGTATCATTGTCAATCAATTGTGAACTCTGGGAGTGTGGAATGTGAATTTGACACCAACAGGAGACATACAGTATCACCGATTTTTGCTCTGGATCTGAGCTGGGAGAAAGAAAACAATCTTGCGTTCACTTAGATCTATGTGTCAAAATCCAGTCAGATAGTTAAGTGGATTGCACACGTTTCCTTCTAATTTGTATTATTATATTATTCTAAGTCGTGGTACGTCAAATTATTTCAATGCAATGGTATGTATAGAGTACAGGTAGTAACAGAATAACAAGAGTTGGAAGGGACCTTGGAGGTCTTCTAGTCCAGCCCCCTCGTGAAGCAGGAGACCCTATACCCATTTTAGAAAAACAGCTGTCTGATCTCTTCTTTAAAAACCTCCAGTGTTGGAGCATCCACAATTTCTGGAGGCAAGTTGTTCCACTGGTTAATTTGGAACTTTCTCCTTAGTTCTAGGTTGCTTCTTTCCTTGATTCCTTTGACTTAAGCAGTTGAGGCTATTAACAGAGGGATAGAATCAAGATCACGTGAAGTATTAATTCCACTTTACAATGCCTTGGTAAGGCCACACCTGGAATATTGCATCCAGTTTTGATCACCATGATGTAAGAAAGATGTTGAGACTCTAGAAAGAGGGCAGAGAAGAGCAACAAAGATGATCAGGGGACTGGAGGCTAAAACATATAAGGAACGATTGCTGGAATTGGGTATGTCTAGTTTAATGAAGAGAAGGACGAGGGGGGACATGATAGCAGTGTTCCAATATCTCAGGGGCTGCCCTAAAGAAGAAGCAGTCAAGCTATTCTCCAAAGCGCCTGAAGGCAGGACAAGAAGCAATGAATGGATACTACCCAAAGAAAGAAGCAACCTAGAACTAAGGAGAAACTTCCTGACAGTTAGAACTATTAACCAGTGCAACAACCTGCCTCTAGAAGTTGTGGATGCTCCAACACTGGACGTTTTTAAGAAGAGACTGGATAGTCATTGGTCTGAAATGGTATAGGGTTTCCTGCCTGAGCAGGGGGTTGGACTAGATGACCTCCAAGGTCCCTTCCAACTTTATTATTATTATTTATTATTATTTACTTGTCGGAAAATGACTGGAAGAGTTGCAAATGGCGATCACCTGATCCCAGGACACTGAGACCATCAGAAATACATACTGGTTGCCAAGCAACTGAATTTTGATCATGTGACATTGAGGATGCTGAGATGGTTGTAAAAGTCAGGACTCGTCGTAAGTCGCTTTTTTTCAGTGTCGGTGTAACTTGGAGCAAGTGCTAAACAAATGATTATAAGTCAAGGACTATATATATTGTCTAAAAGGTTATAAACACTTTAAAGGGGATGGCATTATTTTTGACTGCAGAGAAAAAATATTTTATGTATTTATTTGCTGTCTTGATATGGCTGCCCGTCTTATATGCATGATTCCGGCCAGCCAACAGTTAAAAACAAAATAAAAACAGAGTTAAAAACAACCCACATTAAAGCGAACATAAAATAGCAGCTGAGCACATTCATGATGCTTCCAAGATTGAATATAACCACGAGCTAGAAAGGGACTCACCCATGCTAACATTTCAAAAATATGGGTCTGTTTTTAATGTGGCTGTGCATGTATTTGAGCATGTGCGTGTGTACTGCATAAGGAAAAAAACAACAACAAATGCACATACTTTGCGCAGGAGCCATTGTGAACGAGGAATTGTTAAAAGGGTGACCTTGATCCTTCATTCGCTTGCAGTTTATAACGCTGAGATTCTCAGAGAATTTTCTAATTCTAACTGTGTATGTATTTTTATGATTATTGTACATATCTGATATAATGAACATAGCCTTTTGTAAAATAATAATAATAATAATAATTCAACCTACTAGGAGCCTATAGATGAAATAAAATGAGCCCATAAAGCCCTGAGATTAAAGGACGGATTATACCAAATTGAAAGGGAATCTGTATTTTAATATTAATTCCCCCCTGTTCCCCCTCACCCCCTCTTCCTTCCCTCTCACACCCCATAGTACAGATCAATCTGTCCAGAAAGAAAGAAAAAACTAAAGCTATTCAAACAATATTAAGCATATTCTTCTTTTCTGATGTGACGGTCACACAAAATGCTTCACCTGTTTACAGAATGAATTAATTTGCGGGAATTGTAACTTCAAACGGTCGCTAAACAAATGGTTGTAAGTTGAGGACTTCCTGGCCTCCACCAATACGTTATGACATCCTATGTTCTTGGGAAGAATCCGAGACATGTGCAGTGCAACGCCAGCGAAAGAATCAGCAAATGGGATTTTTCCATGGTTGCGTATATAATAATGAGATGGACTGCATGGTTTCTGGTTGGAAAATCTGACTGGTCTACGCTCACTCATCGCCAAGCAGTTGAACAACCTACTACAAGGATGTGAAATGGAAGGTTGGCCAACATCTGGCAAATTATCCTACCTGATAATGAAGGATCCAGAAAAAAAGGGCAGCACCAGGAAACTGCAAGCCAGTTTCCTCCAGTTAAGGCAAACGGTGAATTCTAGTTCCACTTTAGTCATGAAAGCTGTTTGGGGGCCTTTGAATCAATCACCAGGAGATGGAGAGTTCTAGTCCTGCTTTAAGCAGGAAAGCTATCTGGGTGACTTTGGACCAATTACCAGGAGTTGGTGAGTTCTAGTCCTGCCTTAGGCACAAAAGCCAAGTAGGTGACTTTGGGCCAATCACCAGGAGACGGTGAGTTCTAGTCCCACTTCAAGCATGAAAGCCATCTGGGTGACTCTAGGCCAATCACCAGGAGATGGTGAGTTCTAGTCCTGCTTTAGGCATGAAAGCCATCTGGGCGACTTTGGGCCAATCACCAGGAGATGGTGAGTTCTAGTCCCACCTTAGGCATGAAAGCCAATTGGGTGACTTTGGACCAATTACCAGGAGTTGGTGAGTTCTAGTCCTGCCTTAGGCACGAAAGCCAACTAGGTGACTTTGGGCCAATCACCAGGAGATGGTGAGTTCTAGTCCCACTTCAAGCATGAAAGCCAACTGGGTGACTTTGGGCCAATCACCAGGAGTTGGTGAGTTCTAGTCCCACCTTAGGTACGAAAGCCAATTGGGTGACTTTGGACCAATTACCAGGAGTTGGTGAGTTCTAGTCCTGCCTTAGGCACGAAAGCCAACTAGGTGACTTTGGGCCAATCACCAGGAGATGGTGAGTTCTAGTCCCACTTCAAGCATGAAAGCCATCTGGGTGACTCTGGGCCAATCACCAGGAGAGGGTGAGTTCTAGTCCCGCCTTAGGCATGAAAGCTGGCTTGGTGACTTGGGGCCAGTCCTTCTCTCCTTGTCCAACTCACTTCACTGGGTTGTAATTGTGGGCAAAATGGGAGGCGGAAGTATATTGGATAGGTTCACTGCCTTGAGTTATTTGTAAGAACAATAAAGATGCAATACACATAAAGATTCTGGGCAATACCATTACCATGCTAGTTTGCTGCTCTGCTTCTTCCCTGGGAAGCAGAAGTTGGCCTTCACCCTTAGAGGATGAACAATCCCAAAATAAGAGAATCATAGAATTGGAAGGGACCTTGGAGGTCTTCTAGTCTGACCCCCTGCTCCAGCAGGAGACCCGATACCATTCCAAGACAAATGGCTGTCCTATGTTTTCTTGAAAATCTCCAGTGTTGGAGCACCCAGAACATCTGGAGGCAGGTTGTTCCATTGGTTAAAATTATGCTCACCGTTAGGAAATTTCTCCTTAATTCCAGGTTGCTTCTCTCCTTGATGAGTTTCCCTCCATTGCTTTTTGTTCTACCTTCAGGCGCTTCGGAGAATAGCTTGTCCCCCTCTCCTTTGTAATCCTCCCGAAACATATTTTTACCATCGCCACTCAAGGAAAAAAAAAAAAAAACCACCCCGTCTTCGTTTCCCGCCGACAAGCCTGAAGAACTCAACCCCAATTCACTCTCTGAGTTGACTCGCGGGCGACACTTGATTTTCATCTGCCCGCAACAATTACAAAACTCCACTCTGTCACGCTGATTTCTACTCTGGTGAATTTTTTTTCCCCCTCCCTTATACTTTGATTGCAGATTGGGAGACGGGAAATAAAAATAAAAAAATAAAAAAAACCAAGCGGGGATGTGTGTCAGATCAATGGCGGAGTACAGCTGATAAGTAAATTGCTTCAAATGCTTATCCCGGAGAAGGTCTGCGTTTCAGGAGTGAGAAGCTGGCTTAGCCGGTGTTTGAGGCCTGCGGGGAAGGTGGAGTGAGAGGAGAGGTTAATTTGAGTGGAAAAGTGGGGAATTGTCAGCAATTTGGGGGTTTCGTGAGGTCTTCCTTCTCCACGGGAGCTGCTGACGAGCAGTTGGAGCTGTCTTTGAGAAGATGTCCAGGAGACGTTGTGGGTGCTTCATCACTGCAGGCTTTTAGGAAGAGACTTGTCTGAGATAGTATATAGGTTCTCCTGCTTGAGCAGGGAGCTGAACTAGAAGACCTCCAAGGTCCCTTCCAGCTCTCTTATTCTATAATCCCCGGTCAATTAACCAGTGAAACCGCTTGCCTTCAATGGTTGTGGGTGCTTCGTCACTGGAGCTTTTTAAGAAGAGACTGGACAGCTAACTGTCTGAAATGGTATAGGGTCTCCTGCTTGAGCATGGGGCTGGACTGGATGCATAGATAGGTAGGTAGGTAGGTAGGTAGGTAGGTAGGTAGGTAGGTAGGTAGGTAGGTGGGTGGGTGGGTGGACAGATAGATAGATAGATAGATAGATAGATAGATAGATAGATAGATAGATAGATAGATAGATAGATAGATAGGTGGGTGGGTGGGTGGGTGGGTGGGTGGGTGGGTGGGTGGGTGGGTGGGTGGGTGGGTGGGTGGGTGGGTGGGTGGATGGATGGATAGATAGATAGATAGATAGATAGATAGATAGATAGATAGATAGATAGATAGATAGATAGATAGATAGATAGATAGATAGATAGATGCGGTGGACTTCCTTTGTTTTTTATTGAAGACGTTTCCCTTCTCTTCCATGAAGCTCCTTCCATTCCCCACCATCCAGTCAGAGCTGAAGAAGCTTCTGGGACGAGAAGCGAAACATCTTCAAAGAAAAAAAACACAAGAAAGTCCAATTGCCTCCTGAAAAAGATCTTTGGGACTTTTAGAAGATGGCATGAAGAGACCACCCTTTTCTGAAAATACAGGCAGTCCTCGACTTACGACAACAATCGAGCCCAACATTCCTGTTGCAGAGTGAGACATTTGTTGAGTGCATTTTACCCCATTTTGCGACCTGGCTTGCCACAGTTGTTATGTGAACCGCCGCAGTCGTTAAGTTAGGACCACGATTGTAAAGTCTTGGCTGGCCGCCCAAGGGGATTACGTGATCAGGGAAGCCTGCGACCGTCATAAATATGAGTCAGCCATCAAGGGCCTGAATTTCGATAGCGTGACGGGGGGGGGAGGCTGCAACGCTCGCAAGCATTGAAAAACAGTCCTAAGCCACATTTTTCAATGCCGTTGGGATGGTCACTAAACAACCCGTCGTAAGTCGAGGACTACCTGTAGCTGGAGCCTGCCTTCTCCACAGGGCCCTTCGCTCTGCCCCATGGAGGTTCAAGGACATAAACTGAGAGCCAGCATGATGTGGGGGTAAAACCCAAAAGGTATTCAAGCTAGTCTGTGGCCGCAAAAAACAAGGCAGAAAGCCTGGATGCTAAAGAAGAAATGTCAGAGAAGTAACCCAGGAATAAATACAGCAAACCGTGGTTTACATTAAATGGTGGCTTAGATTACACCAGTGATGGCAAACCTTTTAGAGACTGAGTGCCCAAACTGCAACCCAAAACCCACTTATTTATCGCAAAGTGTCAGGGCCACGTCAGCATTGTGGTGTCGTGGGGGGGGGAGAGAGGGGAGGGCTGTGGCCCACTGAGTGGGCATGACTGCGGTGGTCACGGCAGACTGGGTGGGCCTGGCTGTGGTGGGCATGGCTACCTCGATGTTGCTCGTGGGCAGGACGCCTGTGGGTGCCGGGCGGGTTGGGGAAAATTCAGGGGGTCTCTGGTGGGTGGGGCGGTGGGCAGGAGGCAAGGTGGGTGCCATTGGCGCAGGGCAAGGCGAGGCGAGGCAGGGGCCGGGGCAGTTGTTGCCTGACATCATTGCCCCCCCCACAGAGGCCAGCAAGCACAGGGGGGCCAACAGTGTCCGTCAGCAGCCACAGCCTGCCGGCCTCTCAACCAGCGCACTCTGGGGCTCCACAGTCTGCTGCCAATACCGGGCCAGCCCTCCAGCAGCAAGTGGAATAGGGGAGGGGGGAGGCATGTGATGCAGACCCCCGGACGCGCCTACTCCATCCCATCTGTTTTTGTTTGCGGTTGGAGAGCAGGACGCTGCTGGTCATCTTGGCCCCCTCGCAGATCTTGCCCTTGGCCAGCGCATGGAGTCTGTTCCCCTCACGCACCCGACGCACCTTGGCCTCGCCTCCGGTCGCCGTGGTTGCCTAATGCAGAGCTTTTCAACCAGTGGTACGGGTACCACCTGTGGTACTTTGGCACCTGGCAGGTGGTACACGACCATCCTAGAAAAGTGGTAATGGGGGACGGGAATGAGCTGAACTGGTGGCAGCATCGCACAAGCCTGAGCGAGAGACAGCTGGAGCTGCAGGGCTGTCAGGGCTCAGCAGAAGCCCCAGCATGAGTGCCGCTTTCCAGCTGATCGGCGCTTCTTTGGGATTGTCAGGGCTCAGCGGAAGTGCCAGCATCAGCGCCAGGCTCCAGCTGGAGCTCGGCGCTGATCCTGGGGCTTCTGCTGAGTCCTGAAAAAGCAGCAATCAGCTGGAAAGCAGCACTGATCCTGGCGCTCCTGCTGAGCCCAGAAGAATGGCTGATCAGCTGGAATGTTGCAGCCTCTCCAGGATCTTGTGATTTACATTCAGATGCTTGGTAACTGATTCATATTTATGACGGTCACAGTGTCCCAGGGTCATGTGACCAAAACCTGCTGCAACCACCCATCAGACGAGGGGAATAAAAACCAAACACCCCCCCCCACCTCACCCCCGTTGCCAATCCTCAACAGAAATGCTCCCAACAGTGAAAACCTCGGACAGGAGGAAAGCGCGGCCGGGCGGGCAGGCAGGTGTCTTGCTCAGCTGTAGCTTGGGGGGCACTTTTTTTCAGTGCCATTGTAACTTCAAACAGTCACTAAGTGAACTGTTGTAAGTCGAGGACAACCTGTACTTTATCACTTTTTTTCCTTTTGGGGGGGGTCATCAAGTGTTTGACACCTTGCTAGGTGACTGGTGGTACTCGGATATTGCCATATCCTAAAAGTGGCACAATGGGTGAAAAGGTTGAAACGCCCTGGCCTAATGGACCTGCATGAGCTGCTGGCAGTGGCAGCCCGCGTGCCCACAGAGAGGGCTTCTGAGTGCCACCTCTGGCACGCATGCCATAGGTTCGCCACCACTGGATTACACTATCTACTAGCTTGACTTTCCCTTCTTTGTGGCAACCCTGAGAGATTGGAAGGCTGCTATCATGTCACCCCTGTTCATTATGACCCAAAACACAGGGACGATTCTACGCAAAAGCGCTCGCGTAATTTCAGCCGCTTTTGGAAGCGGAGTAGGTTAAATTAAACCAATCGCAGCTTCTGCCTCGGTTGGGTTGAGTGTGTACAGTATTCTCCGGAGGGCAGCTCCCAGCCCGCCACGCCAAAGCGCGGCCCGCACAACAGTTGGCAGCCCTTCGCTGTTGAACGGTTGATCCGGGAAGCTTTGGAACAGCCCCAATTAACAGCCAAATGGAAAACAGCCTCCCCAGACAGAAACAAAGCAGAAAAAAAAAAGATGCATTGAGCTGAGTTATAACAAATCTATTTTTTTTCCCCTTTTTTTGTCCTGGTGGAAATATTCCTTTTGGCTGGCAGAAAGAAAGAAAGAAAGAAAGAAAGAAAGAAAGAAAGAAAGAAAGAAAGAAAGAAAGAAAGAAAGAAAGGAAGGAAGGAAGGAAGGAAGGAAGGAAGGAAGGAAGGAAGGAAGGAAGGAAGGAAGGAAGGAAGGAAGGAAGGAAGGAAGGAAAAAGGCTTGGGACTTGCCTAGCAGAACTGGATTTGCAAGCCGAGGGCTCACCCTGGAGGCTAAACCAGCTTACTTCAATTGGGTTCGGGCTGAAATCCACAAACAAGCTTTCTTTAAGCCAAACAGCTTAATATCCCCTGTGGATGATGCTGGCTACAGGTTCATCTCCCCAGGGAAAAGTAGGACGTGTGTGTATTTACCGACCCCAACCGGTGTTTGCAAACTCCTGTGCATTGCTGCTAATAGTTGATAAACTCTGCTTCCGTCTCCTTCCAGCACAGTCGTTTTTCCTTCCCCCCCCCAAAAAAGGGGGTGTTCACCAGCTGAGTGGCAGCTGG
The DNA here is from genome assembly GCA_039797435.1 of Crotalus adamanteus. NCBI lineage: Eukaryota > Metazoa > Chordata > Lepidosauria > Squamata > Viperidae > Crotalus > Crotalus adamanteus. Next base: position 91,019,201 of record CM077923.1, on the reverse strand, counting down.
TGCCCACTGCACTGGAGACAATGGGGAACATATGCTGGTAATTGCAGCTGAGACCCAGAGTCCTTCTCCCAGGTCACCAGCATTGGAATTTCTCATAAAAACCACTGGCAGGTTTTATAACCTTTGGAAAAAAAAAAAAGATATAACAGAAATGGGAGCCGTCTTTGGAACGAACATTGTTAGCTGAGCTGCGCTGTGCTGAGCTCCCCGGAGACCGCCGGTTTTGGAGAAATGCATAAGGAAAAAAAATGTAAAAAAAAAAAAAGAAAGAAAGATAAAGTAGAAAGTGAAAAAAAAAAGGAGTGGTTGCTTTTTTTCTTTCTTTCTTTTGGGAAAATGGTACAGGTAAGGGAAAGTCCTTGGGGCTCTCTGAGCTGGGTGATTTTCTTGCTGACGTTTCACGACCCAACTAGGTAACGTCATCAGGGCTAGAAGAGTGTGAGTTTTACAGAGAGGAGGAGGAGGAGGAGTAGTTATCTGAGCTTGGTGGTTTTCTTGCAGACATTTCACGACCCAACTAAGTAACATCATCAGTGCTAGAAGGGAGGAGGATGGAGGAGACTAGTGCTCTCTGACCTTGGTTCTTATCTTGCAGACGTTTCACGACCCAACTAGGTAACATCATCAGTGCTAGAAGGGAGTGGGATTTGTGAAGACGAGGAGGAGGGGGGGGGATGACTGTGGGATCCTCAGTGCTCTCTGAGCTTGGTTCTTTTCTTGTAGACGTTTCACGACCCAACTAGGTAACATCATCAGTGCTAGAAGGAGGAGGAGGAGGAGGAGGGATGACTGTGGGATCCTCAGTGCTCTCTGAGCTTGGTTCTTTTCTTGCAGATGTTTCACGACCCAACTAGGTAACATTATCAGTGCTAGAAGGCAGTGGGGATTGCTCTCAGTTTATATTCTAGGGCAGTGGTTCTCAGACTGTGGTCCGCAGACCTCTGGAGGACTGCGATGTTATCATAGGGGGTCTGCAAAGGCTTGAAAAAAATATTATGATTTAACCCTTGAGTGAAGTCTTGAGGGAGTGCCCATGGTCCGTGGCCACAAAAGATATTTAAAGGGGTCTGTGTTCAGAATACAAGGTTGAGAGTCGATTGTCTCTTTTGCATCATCTGTAGATATCGTTTACGTCTATGTGTCTAGCGATGGCTAAGTGGTCAGACTGCCGGGCTTCTGGAAATTCCCTAAGTCAGGGGTAGGCAACCTTGGCTCTTTTATGACAGGTGCACTTCAACTCCCAGAATTCCTTAGCCAGCCATGCTGAGGGGAAAGGGAGAGGCTTCCAAGCTGAGCCAGGCTGGCTCAGAAATTCTGGGAGTTGAAGTGCACCAGTCATAAAAGAGCCAAGGTTCCCTACCCCTAAGTCCTCCTGTTCTAAGTGGTGAGTCTCCTATACCAGGGGTAGGCAACCTTGATTCTTTTATGACTTGTGGACTTCAACTCCCAGAATTCCTGAGCCAGCGTGGCTCAGCTTGGAAACCTCCCTTTCCCCTCAGCATGGCTGGCTCAGGAATTCTGGGAGTTGAAGTCCACCAGTCATAAAAGAGCCAAGGTGGCCTTCCCCTGGCCTAGAGTTTTTGGACTTGACTTGGTCTAAGAAGTCCACCCTTTTCCTGCTGAAACCATGGTTAGGTCTGTCCATGTGAAATTAAAGAGTTTTCATCCTGTGCAGGTGGTCCTCGACTTACAACAGTTCATTTAGTGAACAAAGCCACAACGGCACTGAAAAAGGTGGCTTATGGCCGTTTTGCACACTTACGACCATTGCAGCATCCCCCATAGTCATGTGATGAAATTTAACTTGGCAACTGACTCTTACTTACGACGGCTGCAGTGTTCCCCCTTTTGTAACTTCCGACAAGCAAAGTCAACGGGGAAATCCAGATTCACTTAACAACCGTGTCACTAACTTAACAACTGCAGTGATTCACTTAACAACTGTGGCAAAAAGGTCGTAAAATGGGGCAAAATTCACTTAACAAATGTTTCATTTAGCAACAGAAATTTGGGGCTTAACTGTGGCCGAATTCCGACTGATAGTTGGTGTTCATGGATGCATTCTGCCTGTTTGTCCTGCTTAGCGGCCGTGGCAGTCATTACACTGTTTGTTGTAGATGACTCCTGTTTTTATTTCTGGGGCTTTTGGTTTTAGTTGAAGTCCAAGCATATTAAAATTTCCAACACTGGGAATTCTGGGAGTTGAAGTCCAAGCATATTAAAATTTCCAACACTGGGAATTCTGGGAGTTGAAGTCCAGGCATATTAAAATTTCCAACACTGGAAATTCTGGGAGTTGAAGTCCAAGCATATTAAAATTTCCAACACTGGGAATTCTGGGAGTTGAAGTCCAGGCGTATTAAAATTTCCAACACTGGAAATTCTGGGAGTTGAAGTCCAAGCATATTAAAATTTCCAACACTGGGAATTCTGGGAGTTGAAATCCAAGCATATTAAAATTTCCAACACTGGGAATTCTGGGAGTTGAAATCCAAGCGTATTAAAATTTCCAAGACTGGGAATTCTGGGAGTTGAAGTCCAAGCGTATTAAAATTTCCAACACTGGGAATTCTGGGAGTTGAAGTCCAAGCGTATTAAAATTTCCAACACTGGGAATTCTGGGAGTTGAAGTCCAAGCGTATTAAAATTTCCAACACTGGGAATTCTGGGAGTTGAAGTCCAAGCGTATTAAAATTTCCAACACTGGGAATTCTGGGAGTTGAAATCCAAGCGTATTAGAACATCCATTAGAACAAATGCAGAAAAAGTTGAGCAGGAAACGAGTGTGGATATTCGTGAGATTCCTTTTTTTAAAAAAAAAAAAATCACCTGCTGCAGAACCAAATGGGATGAAGAGAGGCGTTTTTCGGTTGCCTAGCAACCTGAAAAGAATTCCCCTATTGGGTTAACCAGGAGGTGGCTCGTAGCTATAAGCTACAGGTTGCTAGGCAACCATAGGCCTGCTCGGAAGATGATTTGGAAATGGCCCCTGGAGCCAAAGGCCAGGGCAGGACTATATTGGTTCCAGCCAAGACGACCGGATGGACATTAAATGTAACTGACTTCAGGATTTTCAAGATGGCGACACTTCCCAACTTGGCCTGAATTCAGATCTCTCAAACTACAATTCCACAAATTCCTAGTAAGCAGTTGGGGAAAGTCTGATTGGCCGGCTCCGTGAAGGATGGGTAGCTCACTGGGGGTTCATTTTCTGGAGGGGGGGGTCACTCTTTGGAGCCTTTTCCTGCAGAAAAGCTGAAAGTAGTACTTGAGAATACAAGGAACATGCTGTAAATGTTTGATGGGTTTCCCATGAGCAGAGTCTGGTTTTCTTAAAGGTTTGAAATTATGAAATGCCACTTGCATTATTTGGAGCTGTCTCTCATCATAGGAAGCAAGTTCTTCCTTCCACATTGGCTTTGCTCTAACCACTCAGCCTTCTGAGCTGTTTTTTCTCAGACAGCTTGAGCTGAACAGCTTCACCCCTGGATAGGCTGGCAGTCAATATATGGACATTTCCTGCAATTTTCTATGCCTACCGGTATGTCTCCTCCTCCTCCTCCTCCTCCTCCTCCTCCTCCTCCTCTTCTTCTTTTTCTTCTTCTTCTTCTCCTCCTCCTCCTCTTCTTCTTCTTCTTTTTCTTCTTTTTCTTCTTCTTCCTCCTCCTCCTCCTCCTCTTCTCCTCCTCTTCCTCCTCCTCCTCTTCTTCTTCTTCTCCTCCTCCTCCTCTTCTTCTTCTTCTTTTCTTCTTCTTCTTCTTCTTCTTCTTCTTCTTCTCCTCCTCCTCCATTCCTCTTCCTCCTCCTTCTCCTCCTCCTCTTCTTCTTCTTCTTCTCCTCCTCCTCCTCTTCTTCTTCTTTTCTTCTTCTTCTTCTTCTTCTTCTTCTTTTTCTTCTTTTTCTTCTTCTTCTCCTCCTCCTCCATTCCTCTTCCTCCTCCTTCTCCTCCTCCTCTTCTTCTTTTTTTTCTTCTTCTTCTCCTCCTCCTCTATTCCTCTTCCTCCTCCTCCTCCTCCTCCTCCTCTTCTTCTTCTTCTTCTTCTTCTTCTTCTTCTTCTTCTTCTCCTCCTCCTCCTCCTCCTCTTCTTCTTCTTCTCCTCCTCCTCTTCCTCCTCTTCTTCTTTTCTTCTTCTTCTTCTTCTTCTTCTTCTCCTCCTCCTCCTCCTCTTCTTCTTCTCCTCCTCCTCCTCCTCCTCCTCTTCTTCTTTTTCTTCTTCTCCTTCTCCTCCTCCTCCTCCTCCTCCTCCTCTTCTTCTTTTTCTTCTTCTCCTTCTTCTCCTCCTCCATTCCTCCTCCTCTTCTTCTTCTTCTTCTCCTCCTCCTCCTCCTCTTCTTCCTCTTCCCTCCTCTTCTCCTTGGTGAGCATGAGACTGGTCCAAGATCACTCAGCCGGCATCATGCCCAAGTTGCGGCTAAAACTGCCAGTTTCACAATTTGGCGCCTGATGCCTTAACCACTACACCAGACTGCCTCTCATCCCCATCTCATCCCCACCTTCGTCCTCTCCACCTCTGTCTCCATCTCTATCATTGCAGGTGCCCAGCAATGGAATATCACAATCTTGACGAGTCCTTTGGTGTTCTTGGAAGAAGAGACCAAATGCAAGGAAAGCCCATTAAACAGGGAGAGAGTTATGCTTACATTCTTTTGCTGTAGATTCGACTGTATTTCTATTATTAGGTGCATCTTGATCACTTAATCGGAGAGCTGCCACTGGTGATAAAGAGGGAGAAGAATCGCAAATGGAATCTGATTCTTTCAGACAGATGCATTTCTAGCCGGCAAATGTGTCAGGGAAATGAAGATTAAAGAAAGCTTGTCATCCTGCGCAATTGAGTGAAAAACCTACGTTGCAAAAAGAAAAATCAGGGGGCTGGGCTGATATTCTAAGTGCCTGAATGCTTTTATAAAGTATTCTGTTTATAGGTACAGTATATCTCTATCTATCTATCTATCTATCTATCTATCTATCTATCTATCTATCTATCTATCTATCTATCTCTATCTATCTATCTATCTCTATCTATCTATCTATCTACCTACCTACCTACCTACCTACCTATCTACGGTATTTATGATATATATGCAGCATCTGCCTAGGTTTAAAAGCACGCTCAGGTTTTGTTTTAAATGCATTTTTATTCATTCGTTCGTTCATTTGTTCATTCATTTGTTCACTCATTCATTCAGTTAGCTGCCTATCTCACAATGATCACTCAAGTGACTCTGGGCAGTATACAACAAAATTAAATGTATATATACCAATTAATATTGATGTTATTCTATTTTTTTTTTCATCCATTCAATTGCTTTTGATCCCAAGATTGCCTGGATAGGTCCCTGCAGTTTTCTTGGAAAGGTTTTTCCAAATTGATCCCGTCATAGGGCTGAGAAAAGTAGCTAGCCCAAGATCACCCAGCTGGCTTCATGTCAGGCTAGAATTCCCACGCTCCCAGTCTCTAACCTGATGCCTTAACCGTAACAGCTCTGTTATTAATATTAAAAATGTTAAAATTATAAAAAAAAAACACAAAACTGAAAAGGATTTAAAAAAATAAAAAATAAAGATTGGATGAATAGCAATTGTTAATTACCCAGGAGCTAACTCAATATTGTGTCAGTCCCCCTGGAGTCTCAAGGCTGGCTGATACAACGAGCAGCATGGGAGACTATGATACTGTAAAGAACCAGTTTGACATAGTGTTAAGGTATTGGTCAATCACCAGGAGACGGTGAGTTCTAGTCCCGCCTTAGGCATGAAAGCTGGCTGGGAGACTTTGGGCCAATCACCAGGAGACAGTAAGTTCTAGCCCTGCATTGGGCATGAAAGCCAGCTGGGTGACTATGGGCCAATCACCAGGAGACTGTGAGTTCTAGTCCTACCTTAAGCATGAAGGCCTTCTGGGTGACTTTGGGCCAATCACTGAGCCGAGGTGGCGCAGCAGTTAGAGTGCAGTACTGCAGGCCACTTTAGCTGACTGTGTTCAGCAGGTCAGCGGTTCAAATCTCACCAGCTCAAGGTTGACTCAGCCTTCCATCCTTCCGGGGTAGGTAAAATGAGGACCCAGATTGTTGGGGGCAATGTAAATAAATATATACATTGCTTACTGGTGTACACCGCTTAGAGAGTGCTTGCACTTAAAGCGGTATATAAGTCTCATAAATAAATAAATAAATAAATAAATCACCAGGAGACTGTGAGTTCTAGTCCTACCTTAAGCATGAAGGCCTTCTGGGTGACTTTGGGCCAATCACCAGGAGACAATGAGTTCTAGTCCCGCCTTAGGCATGAAATCTGGTTGGGAGACTTTGGGCCAATCATCAGGAGACAGTAAGTTCTAGCCCTGCATTGGGCATGAAAGCCATCTGGGTGACTATGGGCCAATCACCAGGAGACTGTGAGTTCTAGTCCTACCTTAAGCATGAAGGCCTTCTGGGTGACTTTGGGCCAATCATCAGGAGACAGTGAGTTCTAGTTCTGCCTTAGGCATGAAAGCCACTAGGTGACTTTGGGCCAATCACCAGGAGACTGGGAGTTCTAGTTTTGCCTTAGGCATGAAAGCCGCTTAGGTGCCTTTCAGCCAGTCCTACCCACCTGACAAGGTTTGTTGTGGGGGAAAAACAGGAAGAAGACGGTTTATTATGTACGCTTGCCACCTGGCGTTCCTTATAAAGCAGTGGTTCTCAACCTTTTTAATGCCGCGACCCCCAACCGGTCATAAGTCGAGGACTACTCAAACCGGTCCATTAAGTCGAGGACTATTCAACTGGTGCAGCACCGTTTGCAGAATGGGACTTTTGGCGGGCTCAGCAGGGCAGAGACAGCCTGGACAATTCCTATTGGCTTTGGAAAGCCAATAGAATTAGACTCTATTCAAGAGAGTCTATTCTATTGGCTTCAAAAGCCAATAGAATAAAAGGGAGTAGCACAGCTAAGGAAAAGGGGGAGAAAAATGGCGGGACTGCGTTGTTTGGCGACCCCCCGTGAAATGGTCGTTCGACCCCAAATGGGGTCCCGACCCCCAGGTTGAGAACCACTGTTATAAAGGAATAAAGATGGAATAGAAATCTAATACGTAAAGTCCTAAAACTCTAGACTAGGCTGAGAAGTAAACAATAACGGGACAAGTCAGTGCAAACCCTTTCTTTAAGCGTTGCCAAGAAAATAGCATGGACCTTCTCCATGTAATCATCGGGAGTCACACCTGACTCAGAAGAAAATTGATCTTTTAAGTTGAAATGAAACTTAGCGGGTGCTTCTCTTGCATGACCTTGTCTCTGTTGGAAATGAAGGAAGAACAGGCCAGGTTGATAGATGGAGAGCAGGACTTCACAAGGTTTCTAATCTG